>BLBF01000066.1:3181709-3235543 GCA_015471245.1 Laticauda colubrina
GTGGGATGGGCAGGGATACCTTTGGGATGGGTAATAGCTGTGGGATGGGCAGGGATACCTTTGGGATGGGTAATAGCTGTGGGATGGGCAGGGATACCTTTGGGAAGGGTAATAGCTGTGGGATGGGCAGGAATACCTTTGGGATGGGTAATAGCTGTGGGATGGGCAGGGATACCTTTGGATGGGTAATAGCTGTGGGATGGGCAGGGATACCTTTGGGATAGGTAAGGATAGCTGTGGGATATATAAACATCCTGTGCAAGCATAGTGGGACTGTATGGTCCACCCTCCCAGGTGCAACACCTGTGGCCCTTTATTATCAATAATAATGTAATCATTCATCCACACATGTCAACATAAACACAACTCTTTATTAAATGCCCTGTTCATTGTAGGCCCACCCAACATACATTGCCCAATCTCATCAGTGTGATGAGACAGGCTGAAGGAAGCATCCATTAATCATCTATCATCCTGTCTTGCCACTCCACTGCTCCAGCTGGGGAGTTGCACCAGTGTCTCAGGAGGTTGCGCTGCTTCTTCCCTTCAAGTGAAGCTCTGTTGGGGCCTTGCACATCCTCAGTGTCTATCAGGTTTTGCCCTTGCCTCCATTCCCCAGGCTCCATGTCCCCATTGCCTTGTTGGAGGTCCACAAGCCTGTTCTGCAACACTGGGTAGCGGGTGCGCATGAGATTGTGCAGGATGCAGCAAGCTTCCACGATCCTCCTCACGGTCTCTGGGCGATGCTGCATGGTGGTGAGAAGTACCTGGAACCTGTTGACCAGGATGCCAAAGGCGTTCTCCACCACCCGTCTTGCGCTGGACAGCCTGTAGTTGAAGATCCTCTCTTCACGGGTGAGGAGTCTGGAAGTGTAGGGCTTCATGAGGTAGGTTCTGAGGGAGAAGGCATCATCCCCCACGATGAAGTAGGGCACATCTTGCTTGTCGTTGGTCAGGGGGGTCTGGATCTGGGAAGCCCATGATGTGGTTGCCTTCCAGCCCCTCCTTGAGGTGACTGGCATTGTATACCTGGGCATCTGAAGCTGACCCGTTGCCTGAAGCATCGATGTACATGAACTTGTAGTCAGCATCGACCATGGTGAAGAGGATGATGCTGAAGAAGCCCTTGTAGTTGAAATAAGTGGACCCTGACTTGGCTGGAGCTTTGCAGGCCATTATTTGCTTCCCATCTGTGGCTCCAACAGTGTGGGGGAAGTTCCACTTCTGATACCACTGCTCTGCAACTTTCTTCCATCCTTCTTCAGTGGAGGGGCACTGGAGGAGCTCCTCCAGGTATTCTTTGATGATGGCCTGCACCACTTCTCTGATCACAATGCTGATGGTGTTGTGTGGCACTCTCCAGCCATACTGCATGCTCCTGTAGGGGGTCCCTTAGGCCAGGTGGCGCAGAGTCAGTGCCACCTTGAGCCCAGGATCCAGGCTGGGCCAGAAGTTGGTGTTTGCCTTGGTCAACCTTGGTCTCAGCCGCTGCACAACTTCGTCAAACATGGCTGGCGGCATCCTCATGAAGTTCTGGAATGCACGAGGGTCTTCGTTCCTGAGCTCCACCATCAGCTTGTTGTACAGTCCATACTCTGCTCTTCTCCTGATCCATCTTTGGACCCAGACGCTTCTTGGCCACCTCCTTTTCTTCCTGTAGTAGAGTTGAAAGAGCCTGCAGATGGCTTCGCACTGTTGCAGAACGATGGTGGCTACCAAAAGGACTGTGTTACGATCCATGGTGGAGATGACTGGATGCTGTGGAAGAGCAAGAGGCAGATGAAGGCTGCAGAGGTCTGCACAGCAAGGCTGCTGGTCTGAAAGTGAGATCCAGGTGAGTTGCTCCCCCTTTTTATAGGCAATATAGGTTTTCCCCTAGGTGTCCTTCTGCATCCTCTAGGCATCCTCTTGACATCCTTAATATCCGAGATAGGTCCCCTCTGCGAACGTTTTTTCTGTTTTTATGCTTTCTTTGCGAGCTGCATCTGCTTTCATCCTTTCTCCATCCGTGCTACTAACGCTGCATGTCCGTTTCGCGTCAGTTTCGCTTCCTCCCTGTGTCCGTTTTCCACTGGAGCGGATGCGAGTTGCGCGGATGTGCAGCGGATGCCTAGCAGATGTAGCGGACGCGTAATGGATGCCGACAGATGCAGAACGGATGTTCCCCGTATGCGTAGCGGATGCAGAACGGACGCGTTGGATACATTTTCCGCTCAAAAAGTTTTGGGCAGCTCAAAACTTTTTGAGCGGATGGAACCTCAGTCGACGGATGCTGGATGGAGAGAGAGGAAGAAAAATGGACGCAGTGAGTCCAGAACGGATGCATTGCGTTCACCAATGGATGGCAAGTGTTTTTCTCTGTTTTACATCCTCTTTCCATCCGTTGGTGCAGTGTGACATGGGCTTTATCTGTTATTTGAACTCCAATATTAAGAGGCTACATAAGGAGACTTTAAGACATTGCCCCATTATTCATCAGTTCTTCCCTCTTGGCTATTTATCTCTGTCATACCCCATTATGAATCGGTCACACCTCATTAATCCTCAAGGAAATTTTTGAACTAAATCACTTATTAACTATTTCTGTGCTCTAACATCCTTTTCCACTGGAGGGTGGGATAGATCCTGGAAACAAAACTCAAGAGAAAGCTTAAAATACCTTAGGGTTCATTTCATTCTCCATTACAGCCAGAAACACGTTGTTTTTCTTGACTGAGGCTCCAGGGCAAATACTGCTATTATTATTGTTATATTTTCCTCGTTTTGCACTAAAAGAGCAACTCAGTCCTAAACACCAAATACAAAGAATAAATTTTCCAGTTACACTTCTTCTTCCAACCAACTTTGTACAGGTAATAGATAACAGATAATCAGAGTTAGAAGGGACCTTATCGGTCATTTGGTCCAACCCCCCGCTCAAGCGGGAGGCCCTATACCATTTCTGACAAATGGCAGTCCAATCTCTTCTTGTGATTCTTGTTGTCCAACCATCTCGTTGAGTGACCATTCAAAGTGACCATTTTTAACAGCTGTTGAAGCATTCCCAAAGTCCCATGATAAAAATGTGGATGCTTGGCATTTAGCATGTATTTATGACAATCACGCTTAAGGCTGTTGCAGTATCCTTATCGTCACGTGATCAAAATTCAGATGCTGGGCAACTGGTTCATATTTATGATGGTTGCCTCAGGTCATGTGATCCCCTTTTGTGGCCTTCTGACAAGCTGTTCAAGGTTGACATGGATGGCCTCTTTAATGCAGTGCGCCATGTGCAGACCTGTCCATTGGGAAAACAAAACAGCCACTTCATAAATGCATGGCACAACATTGGAGAACAAACACATCAGGACTAGATTCAGCAGTCCACCTGCATTTAAAAGACAAAGGCCACTCTTTGGAAGACAGCAAAGTCCACATTTTGGACACTGGTTTGAAAGTAGAGTCTATCCAGAGGTAGTATTCAGCAGGTTTTGACCAGTTCTGGAGAACCGGGAGCGGAAATTTTGAGTAGTTCGGAGAACTGGCAAATCCCACCTCTTACTGGCCCCGCCAACCCCATCTATTCTCTGCCTCCTGAGTCCCAGATGATTGGCTGGCTCTTCTTTTGTTGCCCTGCACAGGAGAATGGAGCTGGAAAGCAGGTTAGCGGAGTGAGGGGGGAATTGAGATTTTGCAATAACCTTCCCTCAGGAGTGGGGAGGAAATGGGATTTTGCAGTAACCTTCCCCTGGAGTGGAGAGGGAATGGAGATTCCCTCAAGATTCAAATTTTTGAATACCACCACTGAGTCCATCTATGTCAAAATTGAACAGCCCTCTCAACAGAAGGGGAAGGATATGACATCATCGATCTCCAGTCTACAACACAGTCCTTTCAGCAGCTCCAGGAAGGCTCCACACCCATTTGCACCACTCAGGTGACCTTGAGGACACAGATGACCTTGACAACCCACCGGCTAAAAGGATGCAAATGACCAGCTGTCTGCAAGGAGTATAGATCCTTCCATTCCCCACCATCCAGTCAGAACTGAGTAAACCTTTTCGATGAAAAGTGAAATGTCTTCAAAGAAAAACCAGAAACTCCAGCTGCTTCTTTGAAAAAGCACCTTTGGTATAACGCAGTGGGTCATTTTTTTGGCTGAACATGCTGTTGAACTACATTTCACAATGGTGAAAGCCATCCAGTTTGTTGCTTCTTCAGGCAAGCAGCTGTGAACAAGCCACAGTTTAGAAGTTTCATAAGCTTACGTGGATGCTAATGTATAGATTGTGTGACAAACCAAAACGAAGACATTTTTCTTTTAACCAGATGTAAAAGAGAAATGTGATTTCTTTGGTCACCCTTCTCTAATTTGGTACTTCCAGATCCATTGGGCTGCAAAGCTCTGCAATGGATCATGGCTGCATTGCCCATGATCGGCAGCTTTTCCTAGCAGCCTTGTAATTCATTTCTAAAGATGAATCCCAATTTAACTTCATATTTGTACATCAGTGTCCCCTAGTGGAGTACAACTGCATACCTTTCATTCATTTAGGACCACAATTGAACCCAAACCTTCCATTGTTAAACAAGACAGTTGTTAGGTGAGTTTTGCCCCATTTTATGACCTTTCTTGCCACAGTTATTAAGTGAATCACTTGCAGTTGTTCAGTTAGTAACCTGGTTGTTTAGTGAATCTGGCTTCCCCATAGACTTTGCTTGTCAGAAGGTCGCAAAAGCTGATCCCATGACCCCAGGACACTGCAACCGTCGTAAATACGGAAGAGTTGCCAGATGTCCGCATTTATTTTGATCACATGACTATGGGAAGCCTGCAGTGGTCATAAATATCAAAAACAGTCATAAGTCACTTTGTTCAGTGCCAGTTATATCTTTGAAGGTCACCAAACCAATGGTTGTCTATATCTTGGCTGGCTAGAATCTAACAATTTCATACTGAAATTGAGCTGATTGCTAATTTCTCTGCCAAGGAAATCTGGACAGAAAGATTGAAAGGAGAATTTCTCACATCCATTCTCACAGAGGGATACAATTGAGATCAAGTGAGGTACTAATTCCACTCTATAAAGCTGAGAGTACTGCATCCAGTTTTGGTAACCACATTATAAAAAAGATGTTGAGACTCTACAAAAAGTACCGAGAAGAGCAACCAGGATGATTAGGGGACTGGAGGCTGAAACATTCAATGAACGGTTGCAGGAACTGGGCTTGGCTAGTCTAGTAAAGAGAAGAACCAGGGAAGACATGATAGCAGTCTTCCAATATTTGAGGGGCTGCCACAGGGAGGAAGGGGTCAAGCTGTTTTCTAAAGCTCCTGTAGGCCAGACAAGTGTGAGGTGGAAGCAGATAAAAAAAACCACCAAAAATTCGTTGATCCAAGGAAAACAAGGTTTTATTCACGTGTCTGCAGAGACGGGTCCCCTAAGGCATTGAAGGAACACAGAGCAAAATTCAGGCAGCATTTTTTTCCCCTCTTACGAGGCCTTGGCTCACATTCTTTCTGTTTTCAAATTGATACATGTATTTTGAAGGTCCATACTAGCTCTTTATCTAGCAAAAGTAGTTCTACGGTTTCTGATATCGCAGCACTTTATTACAGTTCCCCATTGTTCTAGCCTTATCTTGTTTTTTTCTCTTCTGCACAAACTGGAACACTTTCTTATTTAGCAGAGCTACTGAGTTTGAGACACACTTCCTTATTCAATTCAATGGGCCATCCAACATGGCTTCGGTTCTGCTCACAAATCCCCCCTTTTTTTCTTTTTCCACTCTTGTCTCAAACTCAAAGAGCAGATCCTCTGCTTCTTTCAGAGTGATTTCTCTCTGATACATCATTAGAGGTTCTGCTTCCTGCTTCTTCTCAAATCTTGAACCCAAGGATTTCCCTATCTTCCCACACGTTGTTATTGCACCAGGGAGACACTGAACACAACAACACAACAATACACAGCATATAATAATCAATATATAAGTCCCATTATGGTAGATCTGAACCAATTGGAACTGGGAAGCCAAGACCATAGTGCTCCCCACAGGTCTGGCAATGAGGAGTCACCTCTTTGTGATAATGGATTAGAGCGAATACGTTCTTCCATTACTTTTACTGTCTTTGTAATATTGGGTTGGAAATCATGGATGTATACACAGCAATGTGAATGAATCAGAGCACACACCCCCCTTTTGTAGCTAATACAATGTCTAAAGCATACCTATTTTGTAGAGCAACCTGTCTTACTTCAGAAAGCTCGGTGTTAATCATTTTAATATTCTTTATTGTATCATTGAACATTGTTACCGTGAAGTTATTTAGAATATGTATATCTCGGTAGTTCATGGCTACTCCCAATGGTGTTATTATACCACGGGAGATTTGGGTCCAGAGTCTCCGGGTAAGGCCAGATTCTGGGTCTCTTTTATTACGTATCTGGCCTTGGGGAAAGCCATCAAGTTTATATATCACCGGTATCACATACCCGAGTGTACATGTGCCACTCCAGTAAGGTGGCATCTCCCTGTATGCATATTTCCCACAAAATACCCACCTAAAGTTTTCCATAACATAGGTCTGTTGTGATGTTCGGGTCCAACTGATCATTTCTTCAAAATGCATACACATCTGATACTGATCTTGATTAAAATAATCTAATTTATGATAACTCTTGGTATAGCTATGGTTACTACAGGATGATGGCATATCAAAAGTCTTATTACATTTTTCCCAATCTCCTAAATGGAGCCCTCTAGTTTCATTTCTCCTAAAACACACATACGCCGTTTCCCTTAAATGAACAAAAATCCTTCCTGTTATATTTCGTTCTACACCATATTTTTCTGTCCCATGCCCCTGTGGTCTTAGTCTGTTCTGATCAAGTGGAATTGCGTGTAGGATTAATCCTTCACCTGTTCTTCCTGGCAGGTGCATGCATAACCAGCAATTGGTGATGTTCAAGGAATGTGAGAACTTCTTGAGATCCTTTATGAACACATTGTCATCCCACAAGTCTGTTCCCAAGTCACCCACAGGTCCAACATATTGTGAACTTCTTTGATGTATTAGTGTCAATATAGTTGCAACAAATAGTCCTCTCCAGAGTTCAGCTGACATCTCCATGGTGGTTTCTGCTGGCTATTTCTTCAAGGTTACCTTTAACGGCTGACCATCCACTGGGATTGCCTTCCAAGGTTTTTCTGGTTCCGGTGCTTTCTTGACTCTGCTGTAATGCATCCAGCCTCCTTCCCGAGTACGGACTGCAGATTCAGTCGTCAGTAGCACCTGGTACGGATCTTCCCAGCTAGGTTGCAGTTTTTCACTTCTCCAAGTCTTTATCAGGACCCAGTCTCCAGCCTCGTGTGGGTGTTGGCTACCAGCCAAAGGTGGTCGTTGCACCAACAGTCCCTGTTTGTGAAGAGAAAGCAAAGACCGAGACAGTGCCAGCAAATATTTCCAGAGGAACAAGTCCCTGAACTCTGGTATGGGATTGCTTATTTTGGCCAAATAGGGTCTCCTCATCAGCATTTCAAAAGGAGAAACCCCTGTGTCTTTCCTTGGACAAGTTCTGATCCTGAGCAGAGCTAAGGAAAGATTCTTTGTCCATGGCAAGCCATTTTCAAGTTGTAGTTTGGTGAAGTGTTTCTTCAGTTCCCCGTTCGCTTTTTCAATTTTTCCACTGGATTCAGGATGCCATGGCGTGTGTAATTCCCATTTCACCCCCACCACCTCCATTACCCTTTGCAGAACCTTTTGGGTGAAATGAGTTCCTCTCTCTGAATCTATTGCTTCCATCATTCCATATCGTGGGATAATCTGTTCTAGTAAGATCTTGGTTACTGTGGGAGCTGTGGCTCTTCTAGTGGGATAGCCTCTACCCATCCCGTTAGTTGATCTTTGATCACAAGCAGGTATTTCCAACCCCCCTTTTCTGGCAACTCAGTGAAATCAATTTGTGCTCTCTGAAAAGGCCAACCCACTAAGGGTCGCCCTCCCATCTCTTTCTTGCGTGCCGCTTTCTTATTTACTTTCAAACAAATCAAACATTTCCAGCAGATGCTCTGAGCTACTGTCCACATCCTCAGACTCCAATAGTGAGGTTTAATGGACATGATCAAGGCCTCCGTTCCCCAATGTCCTCCTTCATGAACTTTCTCCAATATTCCCCTCATAACAATGGGTGACACCACCTTGACTCCCTCTGATGTCTTCCATCCCTCTGGGGTTTTGACACATCCCTCTTTCTCCAACTCCAACTTTTCCTTTTTCTCTGGCTCCCATTCCTCCCTCTCGTCCTCCTTTTCCAGTATTGGTATAGATACCATTACTAACTCTATCTCCCCTGCAGCTTCCTTCGCCCATTTGTCCGCCCATCAGTTTCCCACAACCTCCGGTGTGTTTCCCTTCTGATGTGTGCTCACATGGACAATTGATACTTGGCTGGGGAGTTGCAATGCCTCTAAGGTTTGCTCTACTAACTGCACTTGCTCTATTTACTTCCCATCCGCCTTGATATACCCCCTTTCTTGTTCCTGGGAGGGGCCAAGCTCATGATCCCCTTCACCCTTTCAGGGTCCAAGGACCTAACCCCCTGCTGAATGTAATGTCCCAAATATTTCACCTTTTTTTCAACAAACTGAAGCTTCTCTTTTGAGACTTTCAGCCCCTGCTCCTTCAGCCAATTCAACAGACTCACAAAAGCTGCTCTCACTTCCTTCTCTTTCTCCCCAGTTAACAACAAGTCATCCACGCACTGAATTAGGGTGATTCCTTTCTCTCTCTCAAACGACACCAACTTTTCTTCCAACGCCTGTCCAAACAACAAAGGGCTCTCGGTATATCCCTGAGGAAGTACTGTCCACCTCAACTGCTGTTTCCTTCCACTCTCAGGATCATTCCATTCAAAGGCAAACAAGTCTCTCCTCCTCTCCTCCAAAGGACATGCCCAAAAGGCATCCTTCAGATCTATCACAGTAAACCATTTGTCTTTGGGGGGGATCCGCCCCAAGATGGTATAGGGATCAGGAACCACTGGGAATCTAGGAACCACTATCTCATTGATCCTCCTCAAATCATTAACCAATCTATACTTCCCATCCTTTTTTAGTACTGCTAAAACCAGTGAATTGAACGGTGACATAGTAGGTTCCAACAGTCCCTGTTTCAATAATCTGTCAATCACTGGTTTCAACCCTTCCCTACCTCTCTTGCTCAGAGAATATTGTGGAGTCCACAGTTTAGTTATCCCTGGTTGTATCTTGATCTGAATGGGCTGTATTGCCATCCTACCAACCCCTTCACCTCCTGCCCACACATCTGATGATATCTTCTCCTCATCTTCCGTTGTTAGCATACACATGCGAACTTCCTTCCTTCTATCCCACAATTCTATCCCAAAAACATCCAACAAGTCTCTTCCTAGCAAGTTCACCCCTGAATCCGGAATATATAATATTTCGTTTTCAGTAACCACATTATTCAATTCCAATCTCACCTCTTCCAAAATCTTGACCTCTTGGGATTTCCCACTCACCCCAACCACCTTTAAAGTCTGCTTTGACCTGCATGCTCCCTCTACCGGATCGCATACAGATATCCAGCTTGCGCCGGTGTCGATCAGGAACAGCCATTCCTGATGGTCAGGACCCACTAACACATTTACCAATGGCTCCCCGCGGGTCCCTCTTGGGGAGCCAGAACTTCCCTAATCGTATAGGCATAGCTTCGTTCCTCCGGGGTTTTGGGACATTCACGCGCAAAATGTCCCTCTTTCCGCATCTGAAGCAAGTTCTACTCTGGGACGGCCGTTGGAATCAACTGCCTCGATTGCCCCCTGGACCTCCTCGCCTAACCGGGGGTCTCCACTCCCTGCTGGGAGATCTTTCATCTCTCCACCTTGGCCTCGGATCTGACATCTGGGTCTCCCTGTCTTTCCTAACTTCATTCTTGGCTGCCGTTTGCACAGCAGCTACCATCATCTGAGACTTCTGTTTGGTTTTAACTGAGTCTCAGTTCACAAAAACTTGTTGGGCTGCTCTCATCAAATCTGTCATGCCCAAATCAGTCCATCCCTCTGTCTTCTGGATCTTTTTCTGGATATCTGGCCATGCTTTGGTGACGAATTGCATCTTCAGGAGAGTCTCGAAGGCAGGGGTTTCTGGCTCCACTCTGGAGTACTTGGTTAACCCTTCACGGACCCGAGCACAGAAATCTCCCGGGGACTCATCCTTTCCTTGTGTTATTTCAAATGCTTTGGTCAAGTTTTTCCCTTGAGGGGTGGCCAATTTAATTCCTTCAATGATCATGTGTTTCATATCTCTCATGTGCTCCCTATGAGCATTATTATTGATGTTCCAATTTGGATCGGCTATGGGGAACTTTGTGTCTGCAGCCACTGCTCCCTGTTGCCCTGCATGTCTCCTATCCCAGGCAGCCATTGCTGCCCTCCTCATGAGGTTCCTCTCTTCGGGGGTGAAAAGGTGTCCAAGAATATACATCAGTTCTTGGTATGTGTATTCATTGGGCCCCAGAAACAATTCCAACTGTTCCGCCACTTCATGAGCATTCTCATGGAGTTTCGGAAGGGTCTTTTTCAGATCCCGTAACTCAGCAGATTTTATGGGGACAGCCACGAAAACGGTGACTGGATTCCCCTGCGCATTCATGCCATTTGGGACTTCTCTGACTGGGAAGGCCGACACGGGATTGGCCGACCTTCCTCCTAGAGGCAAATTCTCTAGGTCCTTGTTTAATTGAGCCAGTTCCCTTCTGAGCCCTGGATATGCAGGTGGAGGTGGAGCCTGGGCAACTGGAGCCGGCAGGGGCGGCAGGGGCGGCAGTGCCGGGACTGCCGGAGCCGATGCCGGTGGACTCCCCATCCAGTCCTCAGTTTCGCTTTCCTCCACCTTGCTGACAAACTGTCCTACTTCTGTTTCTGGTGGAACTGGATCTTCAAAGTGAGCATGATACCATACCTCCACATAGGGTATTTGCTCCTTCATCCAGTGTTTCACTATATACTCTTTCAACTGAGTTATCCAGTACATGCTGGTATTCCCTTCGGGATCCCAGTGGTAAGGAAACTCAGGGTCTACTAGGGGATACTTCGGCCACCTATTTTGGCATAGGTAGATCATTTTCTTTTTCTCTAGACTCTGAGTGTAAGTCCTCAGATGGGGCAACGACCATTGTTGTAGTAGTTGACGCAATGGGGAGTCAATTGGAATCAGTCTTCTCGCGGTCTTTTCTATCTCAATACCCGTTCCCTCTTGGAACGTCTCACACTTGTTTTGTCCCTTTCCCATTCTCCACGCTGCCCGCCAACAATCTCCCAGAGATTTCCAACTCAGGGATTTACACTGTCCTCCAGCAGTCGCTGGATTCCCAGAGTTTAAGGACAGTATATCCCTTCTTCTATCCCAAAAGGCAACAAACTCACCTGATACACCCCTGGTCTCCCGGAGATGAAAGGAGTGTGGGCGTCCCCACTTCAGGTGATCAACGACACTCCCGGAGTGTCAGGCCGGCTTCTCTCTCTCTTGTTTCCAAGGATCGTCTGCTGAGTGCAATTACCCCAGGATCCAACTGAGACAAGGGAGGGGCCCCTCTACAATGGGAGGCGGTGGCGCCACACTTACCCAGTCCCTTTTCTCCAGCCGAAATTCCGTTGGGCCCCACGTTGGGCGCCAAATTGTGAGGTGGAAGCAGATAAAAAAACCACCAAGAGATTTGTTGATCCAAGGAAAACAAGGTTTTATCCACGTGTCTGCAGAGACGGGTCCCCTCAGGCATTGAAGGAACACAGAGCAAAATTCAGGCAGCATTTTTATCCCCTCGTACGAGGCCTTGGCTCACATTCTTTCTGTTTTCAAATTGATACATGTATTTCGAAGGCTCATACTCGCTCCTTATCTAGCAAAAGTAGTTATACGGTTTCTGACATCGCAGCACTTTATTACAGTTCCCCATTGTTCTAGCCTTATCTTGTTTTTTTCTCTTGTGCGCAAACTGGAACACTTTCTTATTTAGCAGAACTACTGAGTTTTGAGACACACTTCCTTATTCAATTCAATGGGCCATCCAACATGGCTTCGGTTCTGCTCATACAAGGAATAATGGATGGAAACTGAACAAGGAGAGCTTCAACCTAGAAATCAGGAGAAACTTTCTGACAGTGAGAACAATCAACAAGTGGAACAGCTTTGCCTTTGGAAGTTGTGGGAGCACCATCATTTGAGACTTTCAAGAAGAGATTGGACTGCCATCTGTCAGAAATGGTGTAGGGTCTCCCGCTTGGGCGGGGGGTTGGACTAGGTGACCTACAAGGTCCCTTCCAACTCTGATTATCTGTTATCTGTTATCATTATTAGAGATTCAACAGGAAGGTCAATTTTAGGGGTTTATTACCAGCAAGGTGGATGGATGTTCTTCTGTCATCATGATGACTCTCTAGGAAGAAGACTCTTATTTACCAGCATCTGGAGGTTTGAGGAAGTGGAACTATGTATGAAAGAAGTTCTCAGGAAGGCAGAAAGCAAAAACGTATGGCCAGTGCATGACTAAGAAAGTTTCAATTTTTAAAAAACACATGCCTGGTTATTTGGATAGGAAAAAAGGAATTTTTAAATCATTTCACCCCATTCTATTCCCATTTTCTTTCACATCTCCAAGTGCTGCATTCATTGTCTCTGTAAGACCCTTGGTGGTGTTTAAATTTGATTGTTTTCTTGCAGACGTTTCATTACCAAAAAACATAACATCATCAATGCTAGCCTCTGTAACTGAGTCCTAACCTTTTGGATGTTAATATTTATTGTTTTAAAGTCTTATATTGTCACTTTTATTATATTGCAAGCCATCCAGAGTTGCTTGATAAGTGATGAAAGGTTACCTTTATCATCGGAACATTATATTATATTTGATTTGATAGCCAGTACTCAGGTTAAAAAAAAAGAATTCCAAGCGCTATCAGTTTAACTTTCCATCGAAATTATCTAGTAAGCTGAGATTTTGTTTCTCTAATCTAGGATTCTATTTGATTTTCTTTAAAAGGAATGGAAAACACAATGTCTATAGTGTATCATATTATACCGAATTATATAATTCTCTTATTCTAGATCTCTTTCACAACCAGCTGCATCTCAAGATTGGCACATGCTGCCACCTGGTGGCAAAATGTTCATATGACAGCTCCACTCCGCTCTTTCGCACTGCAATAAATTCTCAATTTGACAGATTTGATATTTTGGCTCCTGAAAACTCAGTAGCTGCCTTGCTGAGTTTCCCAGACTGCAAATGAATTTGGAGACCTTTGTCTCACCCATCCATTTTTGGTCTGGGCAGAGCAGGAAGAGGACTTGCTTTAGCATCTGCCTCCTACCGTAAATATCACCATGACCATCTAAATGTCAGGTTTGCCTGTTTCAAGACAGATTATCCAAAGGGTGAACAAATAGGGCCCAGAGACACCCAAATGTGGCAAGTACTAATCATTCGCATGACCTTGCTTGAGACATAACAAGTCTCTGTGATTTGGGAAGCCTCAACAAAAGATACAGAGAAGTCCCAAGGCTATGCTGTCTTCAAGCTTCACACAACATTCACCCAAACATGCCCTGATATCCACCATCATCCCTCAAGATAGGGCTTCATTTCCCACAAATCCTTCACAGAGATACAGAGAAGTCTCAAGGCTCTGCTATCTTCATGACAAAGAAGGGTTTAGAGGCGGCCTTCAGATGTAGGTGGTTTGTAGCTTAGAATAAACCACATTCAGCCAAAACATGCCCTGATTGTTCCACCATGGATTATTCCACCAAAGGCAACAGCCCCCCTCTCCCCCCCCCAAAAAAAAACACCAAAAGGCAGCCAGTGCAATCCTAGGTTGCATTAACAGAGGGATAAAATCAAGATCATGAGAGAAGATATGGTACTGCTTTATGAAGTCTTAGTAAGATGACACCTGAAATATTGCATCCAATTAATTATTGGTCACCACATTATAAAAAAGAGTGCAGAGAACAACAAAAAGATGATTAATATACATGAAGGAATTGGAGTATGGCTAGTTGCAGAAATTGGGTATGGCTAGTCTTGTGAAAAGAAGGACCAGGGCAGTGGTGGTATTCTACTGGTTCGGCCCGGTTCTATAGAGCTGATAGCACCGAAGAGACCAAAATGGCTCTCTCTGACAGTCTGCTATTGGGCCTACCTGCCCACTTGGGCTCCCATATGATCCTTTATGTCCTGCTTTTGAAGCGCAGCTGCTTTGAGTGGCACAGCAGACTGCCGCGTGGCAGCTGCTGAAGTGACAGGGAGAGTGCAGGATTGCAGGTGAGTCAAAACGCCTCTGCGCCTGTGCAAAGTGCGTGTTTGGCACGCACACGCATGCAAGGTTTGTGTGCACACGCAAAGTGTGCCCACGAAGCCACGCCCACCGAACCAGTGGTAAATTTCTTTTTTTAAATGAATCACTGGACGGGGTGTGTGTGTGTGTGTGACATGATAGCAGTGTTCCAGTATTTGAGGGGCTGCCTCAAAGAAGAGGGAGTCAAGCTATTTTCCAAAGCACTAGAAGGCAAGGCATGGAACCATGGATGGAAACTGATCAAGGAGAGAAGCAGCCTAGAACGAAGGAGAAATTTCCTGACAGTGAGAACAGTACACCAGTGGAACGGTTTACCTTCAGAAATTATGGGTGTTCCAACACTGGAGGCTTTGAAGAAGAGACTGGAATGATATTAGGTCTCCTGCTTGGGCAGGGGCTGGACTAAAAGACCTCCAAGGTCCCTTCCAACTCTGTTATTCTGTTATGTTCTGCTAGTGAAAGTCTCTATTTGCTTTTTCTGTAGCTTAACAGACATTACACATTTAGCCATTGTAATGTATAAGCCCGTGATGGCGAACCTGTGGCACCCAGAGCCATTTGTTCCAGCACGCGAGCCACAGGCAAACTTACCTCACTGCGCATGTGCGCACCTCACTGTTGATTTTTTGGCTGGTTTGAAGCCTTTTTTGGCCTCCCAGAGGCTTGAAAAAAGCCTCTGCAAGCTTTGCAGGATGAATAATAGGCCCATTTCATCACTTCCTGTAATACCGGAAGTGACTAAACAGGCCTCCGTAAAAGCCTTCCTCCTGCCTTTGGGAGCCTGAAAATGATCTCAAACTGGCTGAAAATCAGCTGTGAGGTGCAGTGCAGTTAAGGGAGTGGCGGGGAGGGATTGCGTGTGCATGCACAGGGGGTGGAGGAGCACACACATTGCCTTCTGGGTGCTGGCACACTGGCACACGAGCGCATAATTTTTGGCACAGGAGCCCAAAAAAGTTAGCCACCACTGGTATAAGCCATGGTTTTTGTGTTAATATATGTGAAGCCCTCGGTAAATTACACAGTTCCACAATCCATAGCTTAGCATGTGTAAACACCCCCTCTCATGTCAATGGCTGGGTTCATACATTAATCCCGGCTTAACATTTTGTAAGCTCGGGTACTTGTGGCCTTATTAAACAGAATATTACTAAACCAGAGGGGGTATCCTGCACGTTCTGACCAGTTCTGGAGAACAAGTAGCGGAAATTTTGAGCAGTTCAAAGAACCGGCAAATCCCACCTGTGACCGGCCCCGCCCCATCTATTCTCTGCCTCCTGAGTCCCAGCTGATCAGCTGAGTATTTTTGGTTGCCCTGCACAGGAGAATGAAGCTGGAAAGCAGGTTAGTGGGGTGGGGAAGGAATGGGGATTTTACAGTATCATTCCCCTAGAATGGGGTGGGAACGGAGATTTTGCAATATCCCTAACCCTGCTATGCCTACCAAGCCATGCAATGCCCAACAAGCCCACAAAACTGGTACTAAAAAAATTTGAACCCCCCACTGTACTAAACTGATTAAAACGCACTTGGCTGGCTTTCCAGGATAGGTCATGAATCATGGTTTACAGACCAAAATGGCTGGATTCAGTAACCCCATTAAGCCCAAATCAACCAAACTGTTGAGCAATCATACCTGGGCTGCAAAATCCATTATGTGGTCTTCTGAGAATTTGCAGTCAGGTAAAGGCAAAGATGCAAATCTAATTCATCCAACAGTTCCTCTAGGCTTCCACAACTGTGCAATAAGATGAAGTATTCTAAAGATTTTCTAAGTTTCAGCCTGTTTGGATGACAGCCATTTCAAGATACCCCCTCTAAAAAGTCACAATTTTTTTAATCAGGGGAGAGGGTTGTTGTTGTTTTTGAGTGACAGTGTCCTGTCTTCTATATTACAAAAAAATTAGCCCTAGCATGAACAATAAGGTATAACTTTAGCAGTTCCAAAAAAACAAAATCCCATTTATTCTTTCCTGAATAGAGGTAATCCTCAAATTATGGTCATAATTGAGCTCAAAATTTCGGTTGCTAAAGGAAACAGTTGTTAAGTGAGTTCTGCTCCATTTTACGATCTTTCTTCCCACAGCTGTTAAGTGAATCAGTCCATTAGCTTCGCTTGTCAGAAGGTCATAAAAGTTGATCACATGACCCCAGGACACTGACATCATCATCAATATGAACCGGTTGCCAAGTACTCAAATTCTGGTCATATGACATGGGGATGCTGCATGGCCATTAAGTGTGAAAAACAGTCATCAGTCACTTTTTTTACTGACATTCTTAAATTGGAACAATACTTAAATGAATGGTTATAAGTTGAGGACTGCCTAAAGATGTGCTAATATGGCTTTATCTTTTTAAAACCTAAAAAACAACAACAACCCAAACCCTTTATGCATTTAGCTAGCTTCTTTCCAAGTCTTTCGTAACGAGTTTGGGTCATGGTTTTTCTACCAGGGATCATTTTCCCTCAGAGACAATCTGGTATCCGTGTTTGTGTGTGTGCGTGTGTTTGTGTGCGCGCGCATCAGTGTGTAATCTGTGGGCCTGAAGCAAAGGGGAGAGAAAGGTCAGAGTCAAACATAAGTAGGATACACTTATCCTAGGGGGAATTCTGGGAGTTGAAGTCCACACACCTTCAAGTCACCAAGGTTGAGTAATACCGGGTTAGACCAACATATTCGAAGGTGATCCATCTTCCCTTCTGCCTTGGTTTGACTCTCTTTCTCTTTTGTGAGCTACAAGATCAGATACACTCACCTGACATCAGGGTGGGCTCAAAAAAATTTAGCAAAGTGTTCTCTGCCTGGTTGCTTGGTGGGTGTGGCCATGGTGACCATGGCCTAGTCGGCCTCCTGCACAGGGGTGAGATTCAAAAATTTTAACAACCGGTTCTGTGGGCATGGCTTAGGTGGTGGGTGTGGCTTGGTGGTCATGTGACTGGGTGCACATGGCTTGGTGGTCATGTTATTGGCTGGGTGTGGCCAACTCAACATCACTCACATCGAGGCACGTATCTCCTCGCCTGACCTCTCGAGACTGTGGGGATGCTGCAACAGTTGTAAGTGTGAAAAATGGTCATAAGTCACTTTTGTCAGTGCCATTGTAACTTTGAATCCACACAAGTCACTCCACACAAGCAAAGTACCAGCAAAGGAGGGGGAAAAAAAAAACTCCAGAGAAGTTCCAGAGACAGGAAGTCTAGTCGTGCCAAGAATGTAATAAGGGTTAACGGAGAGGCAGTTTCTGTAAGCAACACCAGAATGTTTCCTTCCTGCCTTCCTTACAGGATTAGGCCAGTAATTTCTTCTAACAACCGGTTCTCCGAACTGCTTAGAATGTTAACAACCGGTTCTAGCGAAGAGGTGCAAACTGGTAGAATCCCACCCCTGCTCCTGTACCACGGAGGGGGAGGCATTTTCCCCTCCCCTGTCTCTGGAAGCTTTCCTTGAGCTTCCGGGAGGGTGAAAATGGCCCCCCGGGCTCCAGAGGCTCTCTGGAAGCCAGAAATGGGCCCATTTCTGGCCTTCCCAAACTTCTTGGAGGCCCGTGTGCCCTGCACTCACCTGCATCTAAAACAGGCCACGTGGGGATTCATAGGAGGGGAGGGGTCTTTGGGACCAGCCAGGAGTGGGATTTGGTGCTTCTCTGAACTGTGCAGAATCTTAGCTAGGGGCTCTCCCAAACCCCTGCTAATCTCCAGAAGCCCACCCCCGCCTGACATCCACACTCTGTCCATGCCACATATTTTCCTATTCAATAAGGCCCACAGGCCATCCTAAATCTGGAATTGCTCCTTCCTGCTTAATGGGCAACCCATTCAGGCATATGCCGAAGAAAGACTACACGCCGAAGAAAGACTGAGGCAGACACTTGGCAGAGCTGCCGTTATCAACTCTCTTCTCCTTGGCAGCGTTTGCATGTTGAACTATCTTGTTGGGCATCCTTGTGTGCCAGAGTAACCGATACCCTCTGTACTGCAACTATGCCCTCAATGCCTGAATATGAGACAGGAACACCATCTGCCAGACTGGCTTAAGCTTCTAGGAAATGTTCCCTCTGCTAGACTCAAAGGGTACAGACTGAGAACACCCGTCTGGTGCTCCGTTACCAGTTGTCCGACATTGCGAAACTGTTGTTTGCTTCTGCTGCTGCATTCTTGCCATAGATCACATTGATTTCCCCTGCCCAAGGGATATTGGTGTCTAAGTAATGGGTTGGCAGAAAGGATAAAGAGTTTCAGTTTCTATGTTCTGAACATGGAACAACTTCAGAACAAGAAGCAATGAATGGAAAGTTTCAGTCACCCTGATGTAAAAAAGAGGTTGAGGCTCTAGAAAGGGTGCAGAGACGAGCAACAAAGACGATTAGGGGAGTGGAGAACGGTTGCTGGAATTGGGTATGTCTAGTTTGATGAAAGGAAGGAACTAGTGGGGTGACATGACAGCAGTATTTCCAAATCTCAGGGGCTGCCACAAAGAAGAGGGAGTCAAGTCCATCTCCAAAGCCACCTGAAGGCAGGACAAGAAGCCATGGGTGGAAACTAATCAAGGAGAGAAGCAACCTAGAACTACGGATAAATTTCCTGACAGTGAGAACAATGAATCGGTGGAACAACTTGCCTCCAGAAGTTGTGAATGCTCCAACACTGGAAGTTTTAAAAAGAGCCTGGGCAAACATTTGTCTGAAATGGTATAGGGTTTCCAGCCTGAGCAGGAGGTTGGATTAGATGACCTCCAAGGTCCCTTCCAATTTTGTTATTCTATGTTGGATGCTCCTTTATGGAAAAGGGCAGAAGTCTTCTCCCTGCATGGAGAAGCTTGAGTTGATGACATGATGATTTACAATTCTCTGTTGCTGAAACATGAGGTTACTCCTCATGTTTGGGCTCCAAGTCTGAAGCCTCAGGACACTGAGATTTTACAATTAAGGGATTGCTTTGGTAGATTTAAAGATTTTGAACCTCTTGGTGGGGTCACCCAATGTATTACATGCCATACAAACAGTACTAGGGCTTGATAATTTAGTTCACACCACATGCAAAACTAACAGCTGCGTGTCCTACAACACACTGAATTACCATCTACCCTGACTCGTTTTAGCATAGTCTGCCCACACAATTATTCAAAATGGACTAAGTTCTAAATGAGTTCTAAGATATTTCTTCTCCAAATCTGCATCCTTTTTAACTAAAGAGAAAAAAAAAAGTGAGGTAGCAGAGCACTCTCAATCCAGATAGAGAGCAAATGTACCAAAACACACAGCATGGGTATAATCTCAAAATAGACTTCTAATTTACCTGGGAGTAAAATCCTTCTAAATTCAAGGGGTGTTTGTTCTCCCCCAAAAACCTATTTAGGATGGCAAGGCAACCCATATTGGGGTGTTGGGGGTGGGGGGGGAACCAACCTTACAATGCGTTAAGATCTTGTCTTACATCACTTTGTTTTTTCCCAGTCTAGTCAGTTTTTGCAGTTTTATATCCTGTGTAAAATAACGTTTATGTCCTGCATGGATGAAAAAGGCCACCCACAGAAATTTATCGTGTTGCGTGCACGCCCACACACACAGTGAAGGGCTCCAACTCTCTCTTTTTTTTTTTCCAGAAGGAATTCTTTAGAGGTCATGTTGCCCTGCAGAGTTTGTGGTTCATTAACCCTTTCAGGCTGCACAGTCCTTTCTTCCAGACGGCACAATCGGCGCTGCTCACAGCTCCGTTCTTCAAGTAAGCACAACCACCGTCTCCCT
Organism: Laticauda colubrina; assembly: GCA_015471245.1. Taxonomy (NCBI): domain Eukaryota; kingdom Metazoa; phylum Chordata; class Lepidosauria; order Squamata; family Elapidae; genus Laticauda; species Laticauda colubrina. The sequence continues at coordinate 3,201,812 of BLBF01000066.1, forward strand.
CCACTTCGAAGCTGCAAAGCAACATAGAAAGGTCCTGGCATTTGTAATTTTCTTGCAAAGGGTTTCCCTAAAGTTGTATTTCTTATCCAAAGGACTTCAGTGAGGCAAGGGTAGATAGACTTCAGGCGGTTTGCACCGGTTCGGGCAAACTGGATGTTAATTTTACGTCCGGTATGGCAAACCGGTAGTTCCGACGACCGGCTGGCCCCACCCTACACTGCCCCTCCCCTCCCAGGAGTCGCCACGTGGACCGTTTTTGATCCCAGGTAAGTGTAGGGTGCGTATGGAGCCTGGAGAAGTGGAAAATGGGCCTCCCAGAGGCTTGTGGAGGGTGAAAATGGGCCTATTTCTGGCCTCCAGAGAGCCTCCAGAGCACATGGAGGTCGAAAACAGGCCCTCTACAGCCCGTTTTTGCTCGAGAATGGTGCAGGAGACCTACTAGGCCACGTCCACCATGGCCATGCCCACCCAGCAACTGGGCAGACAACCGGTTGTTAAATTATTTGAAGCCCACCACTGAGAGCCACCGAGACACACTGGGAGAAGAATGCACTAACTTCTTCTTCTTCTTCTCTCGTGTCGCTACACTTTTCCCAGCCACTGTAGAACACTGTTGGTGTAGGTTGGTGTAGCGTGGTAGAAGGATTTGCAGGTAAACAGATACCTGACAGGGGCCGCGACGTGAACGCTCCTTCTATGGCTCTAACAAGAGCTGGCATTCTCAGAGTAGAGGTAGCCCTTGATTTACAACTGTCATTGACCCCAATGTTCCCATTGTTAAGTGAAACACTTCTTTAAGTAAATTTGCCCTGTTTTACGACCCTTCTTCCCACCGTTATTCAGGGAATCACTGCAGTTGTTCAGTGAATCACACAGTTGTTAAGTGAATCTGGTTTCCCCATTGACTTTGCTTATAAGAAAGTGGCAAAATTTGATCATGTGAGTCCAGAATATATTGCAACCATTATAAACATGAGTCAGTTGCCAAGCGTCTGAATTTTGGACTTCAGAACTGAAAAAGCTTCTTGCATGAGAAGCAAAATGTTTTCAAGGGGCAAAAAAACAAACCAAGAAAATCCATTTGCCTACTGGAGAATCTTCAAAGAGATTGAGTCAGTGAATAAATGGATGGATTAACAGATAATTAGAGTTGGAAGGGACCTTGTAGGTCATCTAGTCCAACCCCCCGTTGAAGCAGGAGACCCTACACCATGTCTAACAAATGGTAGTTCAATCTCTTCTTGAAAGGATGGATGGGTGGGTGGGTGGGTGGATGGATGAGGAAAACACAGTTGGAACCAATCTAAATTTCTTTTTGCACCTTGGAAACTTCATTTTCTCCCTCCCTCCAGTTTATATGCCATTCCAGTCCAGAACCTCTGAGCTCTTTGTGACAGACCAGAGGAAGGTCTTTTATAACATCTAACCTCACATGCTTATGCTTGCTGGTTACTATTATCTTTCTTCACCCGCAAACATCTGCCTAAAGAGCCATATTGTAATGATTTTTTGGAGATTTCATTGAGGCGATAGGTTTTCAGTATCCAATGATAGGAAGAACTTACATGTTTTTAAATAGAGTCCCATCTGGCCATTTCCATCTGTCTTCAGAACTTCTGTGGAGGCCAATCCAGTGGTTAAAGGGCTCTCTGACATTCATGGCACCAATCTGTTTTTTTTTTAATTAAAAAACAAAAAAAAAATACTATGCGTTTCAGAACATTTTGGAAATTGAGCTCTGCACTCCGCAGAAGGACATAAGTGCTTTTTCCATCATCACTCTTCACGCATATGCGTGTACATACACATAACAGAACAACAAAGTTGGAAGGGAACTTGTAGGTCATCTAGTCCAATCCCCCACCCAAGCAGAAGACCTGACACCATTTCTGACAAATGGCAATCCATTCTCTTCTTTAAAGTCTCAAGTGATGAAGATCCCACAAGTTCTAAAGGCAAAGCTGTTCCATTGGTTGATTGTTCTCACTGTCAGAAAGTTTCTCCTTATTTCCAGGTTGAATCTCTCTCCTTGTTCAGTTCCCTTCCATTATTCCTTGTCTGGCCTTCAGGTGCTTTGGAGAATAGTTTGACCCCTTCCTCCTCTCTGTGTGGCAACCCCTCAAATATTGGAAGACTGCTATCATGTCTCTCCTGGTCCTTCTCTTCACTAGACTAGCCAAGCCCAGTTCCTGTAACCGTTCGCCATATGTTTTAGTCTCCAGTCCCCTGATCATCCTGGTTGCTCTTCTCTGCACTTTTTCTAGAGTCTCAACATCTTTTTTATAATATAGTGACCAAAACTGGATGCAGTAATCTAGGTGTAGTCTTATTAAGGCTTTATAGAGTGGTATTAGTACCTCACTTGATCTTGATTATATCCATCTTTTAATGCAATTTAGGATTGCATTAGCTTTTTTGGCTGCTGCTGCACACTGCTGGCTCATATTTAGCTGGTTGTCCACCAAGGCCCTAAAATACCTGTCACAGTTACTGCTATTAGCCTAATTTCTCCCAATCTATATGTATCTATATTTTTTCTTGCCTAAGTGTAAGACTTTACTTTTTTCCATACTGAATTTCTTTTGGTTCGTGTCCAGTGTTCAAGTCTGTCAAGAATCATCTGGATCTTGAGCCTATAGGGTATTGTTGGCTATTCCTGTCAACGTTTTATCCAGAATAACAGAATTTTCTGCAGAAAATCCAGTGTCCTGATTGTTTTGAATGACACAATCTGCTCCTGGGGTACAGAGAATAAAGGCACATCTTCTCAACACTGGAAAAAGATTTAAATCCCTCAAGCATCCTGGAGATATAACGGCAAGTTCTTCTTTCATAAAATGGTGAAAGAGTAGCCACTAGGAAGGCCTGCTTGAGCAAAACTGCAGATATCGATTTTGACAGATCCTTCTCTTACCAGTTTCTCTAGATCCCCAAAAACAGCCAAGGTGGCCCCAAGGGAGAGACAACGGTTCTGACTAGCATTCCAGCTCTCTTGGGTTTCCACAACATGATAGCAGTTCCCTTGGTTCATGTGCCAGCCCGTTGGGCAACAGGAAGCGGTGGCAGCAGCAGAAGGCAACTGAGGTTTAGCTTCTGAAAATACAAATTCACATGATTTAATACATTATTACCCTCTCAGCCCTCTATTTGGGAACAGAGGTGGGGAACAAATTTATCACTTGTGGGATTCAGCTCCCAGAATTCCTCAGCGTGGCTGGCTCAGGAACGCTTGGGAGTTGAAGCCCACAAGACATAAAAGGGCCATAGTTCCCCACCCTTGATTTAGAGGAATGTTTCTCAACTTAGTGAATTTCTACGGTAGGTGTGTGAACTTCAGCTCCCAAATTCCACATTCAACATGGCCACTGAGGAGAGTTCTGGGAGTTGGTCCACATACCTGGCTGCTAAGCCTTTAACAAGGTTGCTAAATTTGGGGGACACTGATTTCGAAACACGGGACAAAAAGGATATGGTAGAAAAAGTTGTTGCTGTTTTGATGCTCTCCTTCACCTCTCCCCATGGATGTTGAGTTCAATTTTATTCTGATTTATTATCCTTCAAATGTGCTGGAGCATAATTCCTAATCATGATTAGTGCTACAAGACATAGGATCTTCCTGGGAATTATAAAAAGTCCAGACATCTGGAGAAAGATAATGCAATTGAAAATAAGTATGTGTTAATGGATTTTGATGTTGCCCTGATAACCATTAATATGCAACAAGTTAGAAAGATGTCCTATCCTATGACATCAAAGGATGCATTGTGATTGGTTGAACTGATATTCTCCATTTGCTGTCTTAGCTGTCATTTAGCTTGTCTCCCCACCCATTTCAGACCATTTCCACCAGTGAGCATTCCATCTAGCCCAAGGGTCTTCCAACTTGGCCAGTTTAAGACTTGTGGACTTCAACTCCCAGAATTCCCGAAACTAACATGACTGGAGGAGGAATTCTGGGAGTTGAAGTCCACAAGTCTTAAAGCTTTCAAGTTTGAAGACCCCTGATCTAGCCTATAGCAGCTCGAAAGCATTTACTACTTTAATTAGCAATTACATTTAAATGTATTCAATATTAACTTAATGCTTTAACTGTACATTAAAGCACAGTAAAATTCTAATTGGAATATGTATTTATTTAATTAAATTTTGAGGCTGTTGAATGACTTGTAAATATTTTTAATTAAAACAAATAAAGACAAACCCTATACATAATTAGAAAGGGACAATTCTGAAAGCTCTGAAGTTTAAGAGCCACATACAAGTAGTCCTCAACTCAGAACCACAAATGAGCCCAAAATTTCTGTTGCTAAGCGAGACAATTGATAGGTGAGTTTTGTCCCATTTTATGACTTTTCTTGCCACAGTTGTTAAGCAAATCACTGCAGGTAACTGAGTTGGTAACATAGTTGTTCAGGGAATCTGAGTTCCCATTGACTTTGCTTCTCAGAAGGTTGCAGAAGGTGATCACATGACCCCGGGACACTGCAACCATCATAAATGTGAGTCAGTTGCCAAGCATCTGAATTTTGGTCACGTGACCATGGGGAATGCTGCAATGGTCGTAAGTGTGAAAAATGGTCATAAGTCCCCTTTTCCAGTGCTGTTTTAACTTTGAATGGTCACTGAACAAACTCTTGTAAATTAAGGCTTGCATGCAATTTCATTTCATTTTATTGCCTCACTATTAAACATTTTTTTTAATTAAATTAAATTTAAAAACATTTGATCATGGTGATCCTTGGACATATATCAACACTATTCACATTATTATAATAGCAAAAGGTCATCAAACAATATAACATATATATATATATATATAAATGATTGAAAAAAGACCTGACAGCATGAATAGAAGAGATGATTCCAGCAGACTGTCAATCATTTGGAAGCCTGCACTCTCAAACAGAAAGATCTCCATGCCACAAGCCAGGCAAACACCTGGGCAAAAACAGACTCCCTCTGATAGCTCCAACCTAACCCCCCCACCAGGCACCCAGGTGAAACCCAGCTTGCTAATGAATAGCAGCTTGCTAATGAAGAGCAGCCATCCCTTCACACGAAGCCAAGCTACACTAAAAGCCTCCAACACAAGAACAGACTGTTGCCAGCCAATCAAAGCCACAAAACAGACAGAAGAAACCAGGAACACCAATCAATCAAACTCCAAGTCCAATGAACACAGGTCCAGGCTCCCAACCAATCAGAATGGACCAGCCTCAAATTTAAAACCAGGAGCTGTAAGACCCATATCCATACAGAAGCCTGATGATGGCAGATGAGATTCTGCTGAAACATTGCTACAACTTTAACAGAACTACAATGACGTGGGATAATACCCGAAGGAAGCTGAACAGCACACATGTAAGTACCCGCGAAAACCTAAGAAAACAAATATATATATATATATATATATATATATGTTTTTTTTAAGCTTTCGCGGTTACTTGCACATGTGCTGTTCAGCTTCCTTTGGGTATTATCCCATGTCATTGTAGTGCTTTCAAAGTTGTAGCAACGTTTCAGCAGAATCTCATCTGCCATCATCAGGCTTCTGTATTGAGTTCCTCTATGAGTCCAATACAATACAGAAGCCTTCTCCAACAATACGGCCTCCCCTAATAGTTTTAGAGCCATAAAATGAAATTAAGCCCCTCCCCCCAAATTAAGGCCCATATTAAAACATGCGAAATGGGGGGGAATGGCGGGGAGGGCTTGCCGTGAGGAAATACTTTTGTTGCACACTGGCGCCGGGCAGACGGCGAAGAGCTTCGCCTGGGGCGCCCAGCGCAGCTAACAGGTAAGCCGTCTAGCCTGGCGGTGGAGATCTGACCAAGGCAATGAGCGCCTCCCTGCCGGGCCCTCCGCTCATCCTGCCAGCGCCACGCTGGAGCCGGGCGGGCTGGGCAGGTCTGGGAAAGCGAGCCGTGGGTGCACGTCTGCCTGCCAAGCGAATGAGCTCAAATGACCTGAGCTTGGCTTCCCAAGTCCCTCCAGCCCAACCCCAAAAGTGCCACCGAGAGAGGCTGCCTGAAGCAGTGATAGCACCCACCCATCCGCGGACAGGGAGGCAAGGCGACAGCAGCACTGCTTCCCTGGCCGGCAGGTCCAGTGGAGAAAGCCCAAAGCCGCCCATTCTTTCCACCCCATGCCCAGCCCGTCCCCATCCCCACACATCTCCAAACGCGCTGGCAGCTCCAAACGTGGCAGCAGCACGGGCATCGGGCAGAGGTGCTCACTCGGCAGGGCTCAGCTCAGAGGAGGATGCAGCCCAGGCCATCGCCTTGCCTCCCTGTCTACGGATGGGTGGGCGCTATCACTGCCTCGGTGGCCTCTCCCGGTGGCCCCTTCGGGGTCGGGCTGGAGGGACTTGGGAAGGAAGGCAAGCTTGGGTTGGCCCGGCTCTTTCACTTGGCCGCAGCTCGCTTTCCCGGCTCTGCCCAGCCCGCCTGGCTCCGGCGCGGCCCTGGTGGGATGACCAGAGGGCCCAGCAGGGAGGCGCTTGCTGCCTTGGCCAGAGCTCCGTCACTGAGCAGGAGGGCCTGCCTGTCAGCTGCGCTAGACGCTCCAGGTGAAGCTCTTCGTGCTTTGCTCGGCGCCAGGCAGGGATGGCGGCTGGGTGCTTCTCCCGGGGTGGGCCGATCTTGCGCTACAGCCCCAGGCGATTCACCTCCCCACGTGGGGTTGGGCTGCCCTCTCGGGCAGGGGAGGCTTTGTCATACCGGTAGTAAGGCGTCGTTTTTAAAAGAATGGGCTTTGCCTTCGAACGATGCCTGGGAAGTCGGTGACAGGAGTGCCTGAAGTCGAGTGTCTCTGCCGGGCCCGGGTTTCAGGGAGGAGCCTTGGCTGGCCCTGCATGTCTGCGCCAAATGCTGCGTGGCTGTGCCAAACGCTGTGTCAGCACGGGGAGAAGGGATAACAATGGTGGTGGAAGGTCTCCCGATACGAAGTGCCCTACCAACATCCAAGCCATTGCCGCCCACCCTCCTGAGGATGCAAGGGGGGGGGGGGAAACCCTTTGCAGCATCCCCATGGCCATGTGATCAAAACTTGTGGCAACAAGTTCGTACTTATGACGGTTGCTGTGTCCCTTGAGATCCCCTTTTGTGACCTTCTGATCAGCAAAGTCAAGGGGACAGCCAGATTCACTTAACAGCTGTGTTACTCACTTAACAACCTCAGTGATTCATTTAACAATGGTGGCAAGAAAGGCTGTAAAATGGGGCAAAGCTCATTAACAAATGTCTTACTTAACAACAGAAATTTTGGGCTCAATTGTGGTCGTAAGTCACATAGTTCCATCGGTCGTCAGGTTGACTACCCATTACACTAAACCAGGGGTCTTCAAACTTGACAGCTTTAAGACTTGTGGACCTCAACTCCCAGAATTCCTCCTCTTGTCATGTTAGCTCAAGAATTCTCGGGGTTGAAGTCCACAAGTCTTAAACTTGCCCAATTTGAAGACCCTTGCACTAAATGAAGGGTTTTTTTTTATTAAAAAAAAAAACTGCAATTGATTGAACAGACCTAACATAGGGTTTGATTTACATTTGGTTGTAAGCAAGGACAACCAGTGAGGAGTAAGAACAAAGAGGGGGAAATCGATTATTATCATAGCTCATTTCAAGGTCAGCCAGATGTTTAGACTGGATAAGATGCCTATTGAGTCCTTCCCAAGGACATCAGATAGGCAGATGTGGTTTGAAGGCATCTGAAGATATTACAGATATTCTGTCACTGTACCAAGTAAAGCGGCGGAGATGTTGTCAGTGCTGATGATATTTAAGAGTTGTTTGGGTTTCCACCAGTGGTGGGATTCATTTTTTTTAACTACTGGTTCTGTGGGTGTGGCTTGGTGGGCATGGCAGGGCAAGATTCCTACAAAATCTCCATTTCCTCCCCACCCTACTAACCTGCTTTGCAGCTCCGTTCTCCTGTGCAGGGCAACCAAAGAAGACCCAGCCAATCAGCTGGGACTCAGGAGGCAGAAAATAGATGGGGGCGGGGCCAGTCAGAGGTGATATTTGCTGGTTCTCTAAACTACTCAAAATTTCTGCTACCGGTTCTCCAGAACTGGTCAGAACCTGCTGAATGCCATCTCTGGCTTCCACTCAATAATGGTACTATATATTTGCTTTCTTTTGCCACATTGTTGTTATTATTACAGAATTAAGGAAATATTTTTGCAGGTAGTCCTCTTACAACGTACGACCACAGTTGAGCCCAAAATTTATGTTGTTAAGGGAAACATTTGTCAAGTGAATTTTGCCCCATGTTACGACCTTTCTTGCCACCTTTGTTAAGTGAATCACTGCGGTTGATCAGTTAGTAAGTGAATCTGGCTTCCCCATTGACCTTGCTTGTCAGAAGGTCCCAAAAGAGGATCACATGACACTCCGACCATTATAAGTATGAATCAGTTTGCCAAGCATCTGAATTTTGATCCCATGATCATGGGAATGCTACAAAGGTTGCAACTATGGAAAACAGTCATGAGTCACTTTTTTCAGTGCCATTGTAACTTTGGACAGTCACTAAATGAACTGTTGTAAGTCAAGGACTACCTGTATTTGAACACTAACGTCGCCGTATATTTTGGAAGCGTGCAGCTATCCTTCCCCCAAAATGATCTCATTACAGTGTGGAAAAAAAGTATACACCGTCAGAGCAAAAGAGAAATAACTTCTTGTATCAACTAAAATAAAGAAATTATTACATAAATAAATAAATTATTGTGTCAAATTAAGATCCTGGGAAGCTAGGAATAGTCATTAAAAGTGAGTATTTGGGGCTCAATTTTCCAAAAATAAAAAATAATAAAAATCAGTTGCTGCAAATTTTTATTTGTGATTAAAGTGTATTTTAAGACTTCCTCCTTAAGTAGTGTAATTCTGGGCAGTTTTATTTTGAGACAGACAGCGTCTTAGCCTCCCTTTCATGAACCTTAGTTTGACACGGATGTCTGATAAGGAGGCAGGCCAGATAAACAGCTGCTGGAGTCCAGCAATCTTCCTGGACCAGAATCATTAAAGTCCACTCCCATTCCTTCCTTCCCAGTTACAAAAATATTTATTTAAACGAGGATTTGCCTCGCTTTGATATTCTCCAAACTCTGTGCAAAATTCACAGATTCCAAAATAAAATGGTTGCTTGGATTCCAACCATGGTCTGTTGGGCTTTCTGGGTGAGATTTCCACCGAATGACAATGCAGGAAAAGCAATGAACAGTCCCCTGCACGAAGCCACTGTCTGCTTGCATTATGAGCCAGAGGTGGCATTCAGCAGGTTCTGACCGGTTCTGGAGAACCAGTAGCAGAAATTTTGAGCAGTTCGGAGAACCAGGAAATCCCACCTCTGACTGGCCCCACCCCCATCTATTCTCTGCCCCCCGAGTCCCAGCTGATTGGCTGGGTCTTCTTTTGTTGCCCTGCACAGGAGAATGGAGCTGCAAAGCAGGTTAGTGGGGTGGGGAGGGAATGGAGATTTTGCAGTAACCTTCCCCTGCTACGCCCACCAAGCCATGCCCACAGAACCGGTAGTAAAATATTTTGAACCCCACCACTGATTATGAGGGATGTTCTCCGGAGTAAGAAAGAGAAACAAAGGAATAACCAACATTTTCACAAATTAACCTCCCCAATGTGTATATTGCAAAGTAAATATATACTTTATATATACTTTATATATTGCAAAGTAAGCGCATGCTTTCGGCACACCATAACAAAAAGTTTCATCATCACTGCCATAGGGTCTGAACGGGGTCTGACCACCACTGCCTTGAACACTGGGCCTTCTTCTCACACTGATCCTGAATCCTTTTGTTAAAGTGGGTGATCCAGGATTGGGATATTTTCTTTCTCAAAGGTCCTCGACTTACAATCGCTAAATGAATGGTTGTAAGTTGAGGAGCAGCTATGGTAAGTTATTCTAAAAAAGGATGAAACTTGGATCGACCGATATCGAACACGACTGTGTCACTCACTTGTAAAAACGAATATGGTGGTTACCAAGCCCGCAATCTGAATGATAAATAGTATGAGGATAATCCAGGTAATTGAGTTTTTGACCCTTACGTTGGGTTGGGTCCCTACAAAGGAAAAGATCATATGTCATTATAATTTATTTTTATTGCATTTCTAAAAAGACCTTCCTTCCCACAAAGCTTAGAAATGTATTATCTTGTATTAACACCCAGTTTCATGGCCTCTCAAAGCACCCCTTATTGCAATTAAACATAGGTGTGATCAGAAAGGGTGCCATTTTTTTTCTTCCTCCTCCTCCGTTTCTCTCAGCTGTATTTAACATCCTGTTAAATAAACAGTTCTCAACAGCTCAAACATTTGTGTCCTGCTTGATTAATCCAAGGTGAGTTGGTTTCATAAATACATTCTTCAAGATGAACTTTGGAATGGTATCTCTAATTATTTCAGTAGCTTGTCCTTGAGGTCCAGACCACAAACCATAACTTCAAAGAGGCAGATAAGTAAACAGAAGCTTCTGAATTACTAGGGAGCTTGCTGTGCTCCAGATGTGGCTAAAGGAAGTCTCTCAGCATGTCTTGCCAGGGCCCAGCGATCTGTGGTTGCCCAGAGGTAACAGTGAGCATCATCTGGAAGGCAATGTGGAACCTGCTTGTAAAAGGTGCCTCAGTCACCTCAGTGACATGTCACACCCTGTCATCATCATCATCATCATCATCTTCTTTTAACGACCCCATAATCCTTTGTGGGGCGGAATCTGGGCAATTGAATGGAGCTGAGTGTTTAATGGCCTTTCCTGTCGCCAATGTGGAGCTTTGTTCAGCAGATCTTTTCTCATTGTGCCCAGAGAGAAAAACATTTGCCTCTACCTGAGATCGAACACACAGCTGCTTGATTGTGAGGCAAGAGCTCCTTCTCTAGTCCACTGCACCACTTGATGTGACACATGCTGTGCTCGTAAAATACAGTGTTATGTGTCTTTGGAGATTCGCAATCATCCAGGTCATGGTTGCCCCAAAGATACTTTTGCTAAAAAGCAACTGGACTTGGGTTTTTGTTGTTGTTGTTGTTGTTGTTTGAAAACATTTCACTTCCCATCCCAGAAGCTTTTTCAGTTCTAACTGACTGGTGGGAATTGGAAGGATTTATATTCTTTGCAATCAATCATCTGGCTCTTAGCTCTCTGAGAGTCATTGAGGACACTTGGGGGTTTCACTGTATCCTCAGAGTCATCTGAATCAGAGTGTGCAAATGAGTGCAAAGCCGCTGAAAGGATGCAGTGCCACACCTATTTCTACTTCTGATTTGGCCTAGATTAGTTCCCGGAGATCCTTTCAAGCTATACAAGTTCCTTGGATGACAAGCAAACAAGGAAGAATATATTAGGTATAAAGAAGAGCATCTGTTAGCACCCAGGTGTGACCACATGGAACTAGAACATATACAGTAAGGGCAAATAGAGTACCACAAGGATCCCAGCACCGGACCATGACATGCCAGAAACCGGGCCATGCAAACAAGTGAAGCCCCATACATGGGATACAGGCAACATACAAAACCACACTCCCTTCAGTCCGCGGAAAAACCTCTCTCCACAGTACTAGTCCTTGGTGCCCAAAAGGTTGGAGGCCACTGGAGTATAACATTTCTCAATCTCAGTAGCTTCAAGATATGTGGACTTCAACTCCCAGAATTCCCCAGCCAGGATAGCTGGCTGGGGAATTCTGGGAGTTGAAGTCCACACATCTTCAACTTCCTGAGGTAGAAGTCTAGCAGCTTGGAGAGCTCTGGAACCATGGAGAACTCCAGCTCAGAAAGTTTGGATTTGGTGCTCAATGGAGTCATTAAATCCATCAGCGGTTGCTCCATCAATCATTCTGGGGACACATAGATTGTCTAAGCATTTATTCAGAAGAAAAACTCTTAGTTCAGGACCATCTTGCCTCTTGGCTGATTATTTCAGCAATCTAGAAGCTTCTGGGATCCAACAGAGAAATTGTCTCCCTGCAATTCAGAGGAATATCCCATAATGTTAAGTGCCTTATACCTGCTTCCTTCTTTTCTTCCGAGATGAAGTCCACACACTGCTCAATAGCTGCATGCATACCCTTGTGGTCATCTTCATTCCCATCAGTTGCTCCTCCTTGGAAAAATAAACCACAGTTAAATACCTACTTTACCTGAGGCAAACTTCTTTCCTCTTGACCAGGGGTGTCAAACTCAATTTCATTGAGGGCCGCATCAGGGCTGTGGTTGATCTTTGGGGGGCAGCTGGGCATGGCCAACTGGGGGGGCGGCATTGCCAGCTTGATGCCACTCCCCAAACTGCTGGCATGTTTCCTCTTTGCACTGGGTAGACTAGGCTGAAGGCTCGCTGGGCCGATGTTTCCTCTTTGCATTGGATAGACTGGGCCAAAGAGACGTGGGCTTGCCCCTTACATTTTCTAGGATGGCCTCGTGGGTAGAGGTGGGATTCTACCAGTTCAGACTGATTCGGGCAATGGGGAAGCCCGATTCACTTAATAACCGTGTTGCTAACTTAACAACCGCAGTTATTCACTTAATGGTGGCAAGGAAGATTGCGAAAATGGGGAAAAACTCACTTCACAACTGTCTCATTTAGTAATAGAAATGTTGGCTTAATTGTGGTCATAAATCGAAGACTACCTATATGGATCTGGAACTAAGTATCCGGAACTAAGTCCAAATGAACCTAAATGTTGAGGAAGTGGACAAAGCAAGCCTGGCAAAGACACTTTTTGAAAGAAGTAAGACAGGGACTCACTTTGGAAATTTCTCTTGTGAACCCAAAATTGTTGGGGGAAATAGGCTGTAAAGCCCCTGTCACACTGCACCAACGGATGGAAAGAGGATGTAAAACGGAGAAAAACACTTGCCATCCGTTGGTTAACGCGATGCTTCCGTTCTGTACTCACTGCCTCCGTTTTGCTTCCTCTCTATCCGTCCAGCATCCGTCTATTGACATTTCATCCGCTCAGAAGGTTTTGAGCTGCTCAAAACTTTTGAGCGGAAAATGTATCCAATGCATCCGTTCTGCAACCTCTAGACATACGGGGGACATCCGTTCTGCATCCATTATGCATCTGCTATATCCGCTAGGCATCCACTGCGCATCCGTGCAACTCAAATCCGTTCCAGTGGTAAACGGATGCAGGGAGGAAGCGGAACGGACGCGCAGCGTTAGTAGCACGGACGGAGAAAGGATGAAAGCGGATGCAGCTACGCATCCGCGTCATCCGCTATGCATCCGCTCTGCATCCGCTCTGCATCCGCTCTGCATCCGCTCTGCATCCGCTCTGCATCTGCTCTGCATTCTCTACGCATCCGCTCTGCATCCTCTACGCATCCTCTACGCATCCGCTCTGCATCCGCTCTGCATCCGCTCTGCATCCGCTCTGCATCCGCTTCCATCCGCTTCCATCCGCTAGGCTTCTGTTCCACATCCGCTTTCCATCCGCCCTGCATCCTCCCCCCGTCTGTTCCTTTCCGTGTTGTCCGCTCTGCTTATGCAAATTTTTGCCCCTTTTGAGAGCGGATAACAACGCATGGAACATTTTTCTCGTCCGCTGTGTCCTTTTTACAAAGGACATCCGTTGGGCAGTGTGACAGGGCCTTAAACAGCTTAGAGAGGGGTGTAAAGCCCTGTGAAGTGGTATATAAGTCTAAGGGCTATTGCTATTAGTCCTATTTTTAAAAAACAAAACAAAACTAGGGCCCTTTGAAACCCTGAGAATCAGAAATCTTGTGTGTATAAATCATTTTTTGAATGTGAAATCATCCAGCTTCCTGTCTTATTACAAGATTTGATCTGGGCTTCCTTCTGTTTCTTTGGCGGGCCAGTCAAGCAAACAGTCGGTCAGTCTCCAAGAATCCTTCTTCTGCTTGTCTTTCCGGCTGCCATAGAAACCGGGGGAAGGAAGAATAATTGGGCTTCGTGGGGGAGAAGGGTGCTGGAGATTTTAAGTTGGTGAAATGTAAAAATTGGGATGTTTTCTTGACTATGCCTACTTGCCTACTGAGCAGATGGAGCCCCTTATCTGCCTAACCCTCTTGGAATACCAGATGTGTGTGACACCACCTGAAGATGCCTCACATGACATTATATACACCTCAGATTGGATGGTCAGTTTGAACTTTTGGGAGTGGGAACATGGGATAATTTTCTATATGTGATTTTCGCGCCTATTGCCTCAGATCTTGTATTCTTCTGATGCTACCACTTCAATTTTCAGTAAAAGTCCTTTTTTCTGTAAACAATGGAGTCTAAGGTTTTCTTTCTTGGATTTTGAATGGAGCCTCATCTGACACAGTCATTACACACAGCTATTCCTCGATTTATGACTCTTTGTTTAGCAGCTGTTCAAAATTACAGTGGCACCCCAAAAAGTGACTTACAAACATTTTTCACCCTTACCTTTTTCTATGAAGTCTTCTGGGTTTATGGTTGAAAATTCTACAATGGTTGGTTGGGATTTTGGAAAACTCTCTTTCTCCCTAAGGAGAGAGGAAATTCACAATAAAAAAGGATATGCAATTGAAGAAGATTAGAAAATTTGCCTTTTCTTACGATACTGTAGACTGGAATATAATGTAATTCTTCAACTAAGCTATTCACAAAAGGTAGCAGTAGAAACACAGGTAATCCTTGATTTACCACAGTTTACTTAGTGGCCGTTGAAACTTACAACAGCACTGAAAAAAAAAAGACTTACGACCATTTTACACACGACCTTTGTAGCATCCCCAATTGTCGAATTCAGATGCTTGGCAACTGGTTCACGCTTATGACTGTTGCTGTGTCCCAAGGTCTTATGATCCCCTTTTGCAACCTTCTGACAAGCGAAATCAATGGGGAAGCCAGATTCACTTAACAACCAGATTAGTAACTTTTCAATTGCAGTGATTTGCTAAACAGTGGTGGCAAGAAAAATTGTAAAATGGGGGCAAAGCTCACTTAACAAATGTGTCACTTAGAAACAGAAGTTGGGTTCAATTGTGGACATAAGACGAGACTACCTGTATTATCTAAAAATAGCTTGTCAATAACATGGCAATTAGGTGCTATAAGTAAATAATCTCCATATTAATACAGTAGCATCAAGAAATTTAAAAAAAATTATCAAAATAGCTTTCTTGGTTGAGGTTAGGTTCTGATTATTTCAGACCTCAGTGTCCCAAAGATGCTTTTTCAGGAGGCAACTGGACTTGTTTTTTTTCCTTTTGAAGACATTTTGCTTCTCATCCAAGAAGCTTCTTCACCTCCGACAGGATAATGGGGAGTGGAAGGATTTATACTCCTTTCAGACAGCATCCTTTTAGAGTAGACATCTATATATCTATATTTATATATAATATAAATCCTTCCATTCCCCACTGTCCTGTCAGAGCTGAAGAAGCTTCTTGGATGAGAAGCAAAGCGTCTTCAAAAGGAAAAAAACAAGTAAGTCCGGTTGCCTCTTGAAAAAGCACCTTTGGGACAACCATGAACTGGATGTCCTGAATGAGAATCTCTACAGACTTTCAGACATCCAATTCATACTGTTTCCTTGGTAACAACACAGAAGTGAATTGATTACCACTCTTCATCCTAAGAACGTTTTTTTCCCCATCAACTTCCCAAATTAATTAAACTTCTCATCCGGGTACCAAGCAAATCTGACTCTGTCTGGCTTCCCAGGTCAGAAGCAGTTGGCCAAGAAATGTCCCAGGCTGGGAACTCTTAGCTCTAGAGATGGAAAGTGACACCATATATGGGGCAGGCTGGTTTTGCTGGACCTGGAATGAGCTAAGATCTTCTAGGAGCTGCCATTGGATCATGGAATCAATGAGATACATCCAATTGCTGCAGGTCTAGATTTGAAAGTGTCAAAGCATGAAGCGAGATGGGTAGCATACAAGTCAAACAAATATATTGGTGCTTCAGCAGGAAAACACTTACCCATTCAAGACATTTCCAGTAGCCTAGACAAAAAAAGAAGGAGGTAAAGTATTATGGGATGCCTTGAATTTTTCCTATGCAACAAGTCCAGTAAGAGATGGTTTTCATCATATTAATAGATATATCAGCCACTTTGGTCTAGTGGCTAAGGCATCAGGGCAAGTCCAAAACCAGTGAGTTTAAACCACTCATTTTTCTCTCAGCCCAACCCTCTTCACAGAGGTATTGATGTGGGGAAAATAGAAGAAATATTAGATATGTTCACTGCCTTGAGTTACTTATAAAATTAATAAAGGTTGGCTAGAAATAAAAAATAAATATATAATAATTTAGTTTTTTGAATCCTGGTCTTTGGATACAGCATGATATGATACTGTATCATATTATATACTATGTTGCTACATTAATTTTATGTATTGTATTGTATTATTGTGTTGTATTCTATTGTATTGTATTATAGTGATATTTGGGGGGAAGAAGAACTTCGGTGCAAACACAAAAAAAATAAAACTTCCTTATCCCCCAGGCTAATTTTAAGTCAAATATTTCTGCAGTTGCTGTGGCCTGGAAGATACTTCATTTGATCTTTTGACAATTTAATATCCATGTTTCATATTTTTCAGTCTGAGGTGAGGGTGATATATAACAATGGGGGAGAAAAACAAATCACAATTATCACGATGGGTGCATGTCATATTTTTGCTGAAGCCAATATGTTTAATCAGAGTCAATTTGTTATGACAAATAATACACAAAATAAGTGAAAGTGAACTGATTCATGGCTAGATTACTCTAATGAATGTCAGGAGCTGCCCTTGGAGACTGACTGGAGGCTGGTGCAGATGAAGGGTTTTTTATTAATCGGCAGGTTTCAAGAGGGAAGATTTTATCCCAGGTGTTTTAGGGGCTGGCTCCCTATCGTCTTAATACATTGTTTTGGAGGATTACATTGGCTTACCTGGTTTTCTGGTTGATTCCTGGAAATGACAGTGTGCCCCGCATGATCCCAGGATTTTCTGCAGAGTGAACAAAGGGGAATTTGATCCTCCAAACAGAAAAGACTTAAGTCTTCTTTATGTATCATGCACACATCTTGAATTGCACGCCAATTTGTTTCCTCTACAGTTGCCTGTCTGATAGCTTCTTTCATTTTCCCCGGAAGTTGTGTGGACCCCTGTTTGTTTTTCAATGAATCTCCTTTACAACTTGAACAAATCGCTTTGTCTTTTACTTCATCCTCCAAGGATTGGCTGGTGCATGTTTGAGAAGATGGAGTGGTTGGATGTTAACAGTTGGTCAAACTGATCAAACAAACTGCTTCCTCTGTAGAACGGTTTGAAGATGTGATCCTATCTTCTGGTTCCCTAAGGAAGAAAACAACAGAAATGTGGAAGGAAAAGTTGTAATGTATTCATATACAGTATATTGTAAAATTGACTTAGGCCCCTTTTTGTGTTCTTTCTAACACAGTGTGTAACTATGGCAACTTTATGACCTGTGGACTTCCACACCCAGAATTCCTCAGCCAACATGGCTGCTCAAGAATTCTGGGAGTGGAAATTCACACAGGTCATATATTCCAGGGGTCCCCAACCACCAGGCCCCAGACCGGTACCGGTCCGTGAATCATTTTGTACTGGGCTGCAAAGAATGAATAATCGTGATTAAAAAATGTATAAAAATATGTTTTTGCTTCCAGGTGTCTTATTCTGAAAGACAACCATTTCCGCCCTTGCCTAACTTCCACACGAACTTCCGCGCCTAACTTTGCAGACCGCATTGCTAAAACTAAGAAGCCCTTTACTATTGGGGAAGAATTGATTTTGCCGGTCCTTGAAAAAGTGTTTCTGAGTGAAACTGGTCCCTGGTACAAAAAGGGTTGGGGACCACTGATATATTCTATGTTCTAATATCAGATTATAGATCTAACCAACAGATAATTTTTTTCAGAAGCCATCGGGAGTGATTTCTTAGGATGCTTAGGATAACAATCATACATTACATAATTATTTGTTTGTTACCTTCTGGGAGCAGGCTTTGCAGCATCTGAAGCAGAACTAGATTCTGTAATAGCTTTATACCATATAATAACAACCTTGTTAAGGCTCTTTTTTCAGCTATGTATTCAAAATGAATTGTGATTTGTGTGTATTTGTATTGGTATATGTATGCATGTGTGTGTATGTACATAAAGTAAATGTATATGTATGTGCAAGTAAGTGAGTGTACATATATGTATACATACAGACACATATACATACACATACATACACACATATAAATGCATACACAAACACACACCTGTACGTGTGTGTATGTATATATATGTGTGTGTGTGTGTATGTGTGTGTGTGTGTGTGTATTCTTTTGAGAGTAGGCATCAGTATTTCATTTTTTAATGTGTGCCAGTGTGTTCACAGAAAAAAGTAACAATAAAGATTATCTGTTTGCTTGTCAGAACTTTCAGAATAATAGTAGTTGCTCTTACTTCCTATTCATTCAATATATATATATGGAAAAGTTAGAACCCATATTAAGGAAAAATCCTAAAACAACATTTTTTGGAGAACAGGAATATGTACTGGTAATTTTTCTTTATTAAAACGGTGACAACCAGAATGACAAGCACTGCATGAAAGTAAATTGGGGAGATAATATTTAAAATACTGATAAGCAAGTTCGAATACCACATGCCAGTAAGTCTTACATCATACACTCTGCTAGAGAGAAGTCCCCTGAAGATGAGCTCCAGCACGAGTCCAAAAGCTTGGAAGACAAAACCTTTGGTCCTGGTGACCCAGATTGGATCCTGCAACATTATCCTGGGACATGTATATTCGCCTTCATTTCTTAGGTCTTTGTGTAAGTCTTAACCCTTAAATACAACACAATTCACACCAAAATTCTACATTGACTTACCCATATAGTCAGAGATCTGAGATGAACATTATAGTTCCAAAGTTAGTATATCTATATATATACATATACACACAAGCACAAATGTTAGTCTTATACATGTGTGCTTATGCATATATTTTCTACTTTACTTGTGGTTATGTAGCTTTCTACTAAATGCTAACAAGGTCTGCTAAGAAAGATAAACCAGGAAAGATCTACAAGAGATTTATCTACAAGCCTGCCCCAAAATTTTTCAGTGGGTTTTGCATGTTGAGCTTCTGCATCAACTGTTAACAATGATCACTCCCTGCTTCTCTTTCAAAAACCATATGCCTAAATTATGATTGTATTCTTAGCTATTAGTTATCGGCAAGCTCCATTGGAGATGCCGGCAATATACAAATATGTGTCTGTTTGGCTACTTGGTCTGTTTTTCTTGGAATGCTAGCATTTAATAGCTGATATACACTGCTCAAAAAAATAAAGGGAACATTTAAACAACACAATGTAACTCCAAGTCAATCACACTTCTTTGAAATCAGAGTGTCCACTTAGGTAGAAACACTGATTGACAATCAATTGAAGAAAATGGTGTTGGGGGGGGGGAGGCGATACGACTTTTAAAATGAAATATCAAGCCACCAGCAAGCAAACGGAATGAAGACACAGCGGCAATCAAAACTGGCAGAGGTAAGAAAATTTTATCTGTGGGGAGGTGAAGCAGAGCAGCTCCAAAAGCCTCCCACCATCTCTTTTTTTTTTGGGGGGGGGGGGGCGAACAGCGCTTCCATTAAACCGGACTCTCAGACTGATAAGGACTAAAGGCTAAAGACAAAGGAAAAAACCAAAGGAAAACCGAATTGCAATCAAACCTGCTAATATTCCTGTTTCAGTCAAGGAAGTATCCAAAGCACTGCCTGTCTTGCACGAGGCTGAGCAAAAACTGGGGAACGCTGAGGAGGAGTCACGTGGTGGAGGAGAAGCGTTCCACAAATCAAGCTCAGCCTGTGAATGTGGACACAAAGCACCTCCCACTACTGGATGCTCTGAACAGCTCATCGGAGAATGGCCCGTTCCCCAGACCTGAATCCAATTGAGCACATCTGGGACATCATGTCTTACTCCATCCACCAACGCCACGTTGCACCACAGACTGTCCAGGAGTTGGGGGACTCTTTAGTCCAGGTGTGGGAGGAGATCCCTCAGGAGACCATCCATCCCCTCATCAGGAGCATGCCCAGGCGTTGTAGGGAGGTCATATAGGCACGTGGAGGCCACACACACTACTGAGCCTCATTTTGACTTGTTTTAAGGACATTACATCAAAGTTGGATCAGCCTGGAGTGTTTTTTTCCACTTTAATTTTGAGTGTAACTCCAAATCCAGACCTCCATGGGTTGCTAAATTTGATTTCCATTGATAATTTTTGTGTGATTTTGTTGTCAGCACATTCAACTATGTAATGAATGAAGTATTTAATAAGAATATTTCATTCATTCAGATCTAGTATGTCTTATTTTTGTATTCCCTTTATTTTTTTGAGCAGTGTACTTGTCTTCTGCCAGAATATCCTAACAACTTAACTCCTCGCATATCAAAGTCCAGAAAGCAGCTGTTCCTGGTTTGCTTTGCTCTGATTTTGCTGCTTCTCCTTGGTTCTCTCAGCCTCACAAAAATGATGCCCTCCCCAAAAACATCTTTGAATTGTCTCTCTTTCCTGTATTCTACAAATGCCAGAAGGTATATGTAAAGGTTCCCCTTGCACATATGTGCGAGTCATTTCCGGCTGTAGGGGTTGGTGCTCATCTCTATTACAAAGCCAAAGAGCCAGCGCTGTCCGAAGACATCTTTGTGGTCATGTGGCTGGCATGACTAAACATTGAAGGCGCACAGAACGCTGTTACCTTTCCACCAAAGTGGTTCCTATTTTTCTATTTGCATTTTTTCATACTTTTGAACTGCTAGGTTGGGAGAAGCTGGGACAAGTAACGGGAGCTCACTCTGTTACGTGGTGCTAAGGATTCGAACCACCGAACTGCCAACCTTTCTGATCAACAAGCTCAGCATTTTAACCAATGAGCCACCTATAGAGGATATATGGATCCTTCTCCAAAAAAAAAAAAAAAAAAAAACCCCAGTTCAGCTCTCAAAAACATTTCCCCTAACATTAAGGCTCAGTTAAGAAAGATCATCAATTCACCCTTGATTTATGGGTGTAATGGAGCTTGCCATTATGATCTTAATGATTTTATGATCTTTTTTTTTTGTGGTGGTGGTCATAAGATGAATGTCCATTGCTTGCTGTAGATTGGTTTTGCCGAAAACTGCCAGTAAATGCCCGTTTTCAGTGAAACCGTTGTAACATGGGATGATATGACTATTGAATGCAAACAGTTGTAAATGGAAGCCAGCTGCTGGGGCTCCCTATGTACAATTGTGTGACTGCAAGGCTGATATGGGCCATTGGAACTTCAAATCCAAGTCATGTAGCTTTATCTGGGATCCATTGTAACTTCGAAGGTTTGCTAAGTCAAGGAATTACCTGTACTTAACAAATGGGAAGGCAGACATAGCTGGCTAGTAATAATTGCCAGCATCTCCCTTCAAAATGAAGTCCTGGTTATAACAGCTACAGGTAAGTAGATGGACATGCAAGCCTACAACACATCCTCTGTCCTTTTTGCACATATGTTCACTTTGTTGCATGCACAAAAGAGAGAGGCTCTTGTTGTGATGCCCTGCCAGCCATTTTGTAAATGCTTACTTCCATGGATGCCTCTGAGTGGAAAAACAAGCAGGCCCATCAACCAAGAAATGCAATCTATGCATGGATTCAATGTATGCATTACATGAAGTCACCATTTGTCTAATCCTGATTTGTTCAATAAGCCACAAGAACTGAACCTGAACCACACACTGAGTCAAACTCTAATGAACGTATTATGGTCCAATGTCATGTGCAAACTCCCCAGTCAGTGATAACGAATATCATTATACAAAGTCCTTTCTCCTAATTGAGGCAAAAGAAAATTATTCTAATAAAGGAGAGTAGTTGTAGCTCAGAGTTGAAACGAGTGAGTCTAGGTGCTCTCTTGAGCTTGTTTGTTTTCTTGCAGAAGTTTTATTACCGAGTGAAACCAGTAAGGAAACTACTAGATCAGTGTTAGTGAACCCTTTCGGCACTGAGTGCTGAAATGGAAGTGGGCATGTGCATGCCAGAAACCGGAAGAGCAGCTCTCTGGTGTACATGCGTGGAAGCACATGAAACCAGAAGCTTAGCTTCCTGGCATGTGCATGCATGGCAGCCACCTAGTCTTCTGGTTTCGAATGTACATGCATGCGCAAAGACCAGCTGGCCAATGCATGCTGGGGACCTGATCTTCCAATTTCCGGTGCTCCCATGTGCACGAAGATCAGCTGGCAGGCACGCATACGCGCACCAGAACTCAGAAGAACAACCGGCGACAGCTGGCGTGCCTATAGAGATTGCTCTGCGTGCCACTTCCAGCACATGTGGCATAGGTTCACCATCACGGTACTAGATGTTTCATTACCTAGTAATAAAATTTGCTAAAAAGCACTTACAATGTCACTTAGTTTGGGTAATGAAACACCTGCAAGAAAACAATCAAGCTTAGAGAACAGCAAGAAAAATATTCTTTCCACACCATCTTCTCTAGCTAAGCTTTGTATAAAGATCATTTATGTTTCCCCTCCCAAACTACCTTTAACAAATGAAAACAAAAACGGCACCAGCATCAGACCCTTGTGAGTTCTTCCAGCCCCTTTCTTGCCTCTCAGAAAGAGAAATTTGGGATTCCTCAAGCCAGCTTTTCAGCTCCTGCAAATCTCTTAAGAGTTTCAAGGAGGAGTTTCCTTGAAGGAATCTTTCTTTGTGACATCAGTGTTGCCTGAGTGAAGGAGAAAAGTCACTGCACAGAGTTGGACTAGTTGGTTCTTGTGAACATATCTAATCCCATCATTCTCAGTTCAATCATTCTATTAACCAAAGTTTACAGATTTGAATTTATATTTTTTTTGCAAACAATGCTCGAAGGTAACATTTGCCAATCCTGGCAATTTCCAGGTGTGTGGACTTCAACTCCCAGAATTCTCAGCAATGGCCATGCTAGTTGTGGAATTCTGGGAATTGAACTCAACCTATCTAGAAATTACCAAGGTTGGGAGATACAGGTAGATCTCGACTTACAAACCATACAATTTGTGACAATTCAAATGAAAAAAGTAATTTACGACCATTTTTCACATTGATGACTGTTGCATCATCCCCCATGGTCACATGATCAAAATTTGGACACTTTGCAACTGGCATGTATTTATGACCCTAACCATAAACTATAGGTCAGGGCTATCAAACTCCTGGTCTGCAGGCTGGATGCATCATGCACTGGCCAAGCCCATGCCCAGTTTAGTGAAGAGGGGAAAAGTCCCGATACGTCACGTGACACCACCATGACGATGTGAGTTTGACACCCCAGCTATAAGTGATCTTAGCTTCTCTCAAGTTCTGTGAACTTAGTAGATTCCAAAGACAATTGTCCTAAAATTTAGAGATATTGGTGTTCTAATAGGCTATGTGTCTAAGAAAATAATTATGTCTCACTCAACATTTTTGCCTTCATGACATTATATAACTTTTCTGTTCTAGTCTCTCTTTCCAGTATGGAGTGAATTGTTTCTGCTTGGTTGTTTTTCACTCTGGTATCTCAGCTATAGGATTATTTAGAATCATTTAATACAGTAAGAATGGTGTACTTGTAAAACTGATCTTAATTTAGGACCATGACTTTGGGGCTCTGCAGTTCATTAACTGGAATCTAATGTATATTATGTAACCAATTAGCTTATAGAACAAAAATTTTATAGATCTACTAAAAACAAGATTCAAATGCAATTTAAAAAAAGAATTATTTCTTGGCTCTGCCCACTTCTATTGGAGTAATATTTCAGATATATTCCTTTTGCAATGTAACAAATTTATACAGACCTCTCAAATGTTCCAAATATTTCAGGTACCTGTTATCACTCCAACATAGAATTGGGTAAACAACAGATTGGTGTCCTTTTTATGAAAAGAATGTTTCCACAGGAGTTGGATCACTTAAAATCTCTCCACCAAGGGGTTTCTGATTTCTTATTTTATCTCTTAGCCTCGACACCATTTAATCTCCCCAAAACCCCTTCACTAATTATAAATTTTTGACAAAAATCCAAAATCTCAAAAACCTCCCAGGTGATGCAAATTCTTCCTGACAGTCTTGACTTTAATCTCATTCCAGATCTCCGATTTGTTTTGTTTTTGTTTTTTTGCTCTCCTCACCTCAGGTCTTCCTGTTCTTCAGACCAAGGCAGTGCAGTCCGTTCTGATGCTCCCAAAGAAATTAAGCGACTAAATGAAATCGGAGCCGTCCAACTATTCTGAGGAGGGAGCTGAGAGCAAAAAGGTTCATGACAGTGAATAATATCTAAAAGGGTGCAGCTTCGTTTGGTCAAGATAAGAAGACATTAAATAACTGGAGGGATGTCAACAGGAAGAGGGCAAAGGGCTATTTAGAGTGACAGGGACAGATGACATCAAACCACCCAGGAATGCAAAAGGAGGGTTATTTTAAAAGGAACAAGCTCAGGTCCCAGGTTTTGAAGGCCTCATAAATTAACTTCTATGCTTCTAAAATTATAAACTCTGTTATCAGGGTTAAGTAACATGGAGTTTCTCAGAGTAAGACTAATCCCTCCAAATAGGGATACAGTACAAGGTTCTGCTCATTGATACTACATTCCTCAAGCTTTCTATTAAACTAGGATCTAATCTTTATAATTTCATTCTGAGCAACAGACAGCTCCAAATCTTGACAGAGAATTGGGGGTGAAGGTTTATCGAAATTGTCTGAAATTTGCAAGGTCACTAATATTACTTCTTTACACAGAATTCTCCAAAGTCATCAGTTGGAAAGTCAAACCCAGTTTGTATTCTTGGTACTTTCTGTTGGAGAATGCCTTGTGGTATAAATTGTGGGTTGTCTATTTTTAATTTTTGCTTCATTGCACAGAGATGTTCAGACTTTGGATTGGTACTATCATACATTTATGATATTTATTAACATGGATTTTCATGTTTTGTATCTGTAGGATTTTTTTTAAATATTGCTGCTGGTTTTTCCCACTGTGATAATTTTAAACAGACAACCCGTAATTTTATCCTAATTTTATCTCCCATCAGGAGTTGCTAGTGGTGAGATAGGTGGGTACATAAATTTGATAAAGGTTATCAAAGGTTAATTTGATCTAAAGGTTAGTGAAGCTCTAGAAAGCCAGTTTGGTATAACGGCTAAGGTATCAAGCTAAGGTATCAGGCTAAGGTATCAAAGAGTGCAGAGAAAAGAAACCAGGATGATTAGGGGACTGGAGACTAAAACACATGAAGTATGATTACAGGAACATGGCTAGTCTAGTGAAGAGAAGGACCAGGGGAAACGTGATAGCAGTCTTCCAGTATTTGAGGGGCTGCCACAAAGAGCTATTTTTTAAAGCACTTGTAGTCCAGACAAGGAATAATGGATGGAAACTGAACAAGGAGAGATTCAACCTGGAAATTAGGAGAAACTTTCTGACAATGAGAACCATCAACCAATGGAGCAGCTTGCTCTCAGATGTTGTAGGAGCGTCATCTCTTGAGACTTTCAAGAAGAGATTGAACTCCCCTCTGTCAGAAATGGTGTAGGGTCTCTTGCTTGGACAGGGGGTTGGACTAGATGGCCTACAAGGTCCCTTCTAACTCTGATTATCTGTTAATCTGTTAAAAGCTAGAAACTGGGAGAGTTGTGTTCTGGTCCTGCTTTGGGCACAAAGCCAACTGGATGACCTTGGGCCAGTCACTTTCTCTCAGCCCTTGGAAAGAGACAATGGCAAACCACTTCAGAAAAACCTTGCCAAGGAAATTGTAGGGATTTGTTCAGGCAGCTTCTGAGGTAAGTTTGGACAGAAGGAAAAATAAATGAGCACCCAATTCACCATATTAGCATACTTGGTAACTTGATTTAGTCTCTCACATATTAACCTTTTATGCTCTCTACAGCCATCTGATGTTCTTACCCCTTCTTCAAAATTCTTGCTTTTTATATATACTTTTAGTTTTTAATTCATCTTTTTTTTAGATTTTTATTTTTATTCTTGATGTATCCTTTATGCATTTTAATGGCTGTACCCATTTTTCCTTCTGCTCGTTTACGATTGTGATAAAGAGTTGGTCCTTTTCGGATTCATTTTTACCATACATATAATTTGTTGTTTTGTTAATTGAGGACATCTGATCAGAAGGAAGGGGATGAGGATTACAAACATCCCATACATCAAAAGCAAGGAGAGACTCAAAAGCTGCTGAAAAAGAAAGAAATCGAATCCAACATTTGAGGCAATTTATATTTTTTTCTGCTTTTTGGGGTATTTCAAAACATTCCAAACTAAAAGTCTGTACAGATTCTCAGTCATCCAAGTCATGGTTGTCCCAAAGGTGCTTTTTCAGGAGGCAACTGGACTTTCCTGTTTTTTTCTTTGAAGACCTTTCACTTCTCATTCAAGAAGCTTTTTCAGCTCTGAAGAATTGAAGAAGCTTCTTGGATGAGAAGCGAACCGTCTTCAAAGAAAAAAAAAAAATCCGGTTGCCTCCTGAAAAAGCACCTTTGGGATTCCAAACTAAGTTAACCAGAAGAAATCCATTTCACAACTAGCCACGGAATGTTAGCTTTTGCAAAGAAGCCAGATTAAAAAAAAAACACAGCCAATGAGCTAATTCTATTTTATTGCAAGGTTACATTAATAGAATCTTGCAAGTCTGAAAATACATTCAGAATATAATGCAATCTATTTTTAACAGAAACTTGCAAGTATCCTCTCCTTTCACCCGTCTCCTTTACAGCCCCAAAACCTAGGAACTGCTTGCGCTGCACATGCCCTGCTGCTAGCTAAATTGCTTTTTATCTGACATTTCCTGAGCTGTGTCTCTTCTCCCTGTATCCCAAGGTCGATCCCACAAAGCATTGCACCAAATAATATCAAGACTTACTGATCAAAGAAACGAGAGACGATTGTGTAATGGCTCCAGACTTCTGTGGTTACCCAAGTTGGCAGCAGTTATCCTGACCCAGTTCATTTCTGGCCCAGCTGTGATATTTCTGAAGCTATAGCCAAGCTAGGAATTCCTTTTGCATCACTTTGAAATCTTGCGTTTGTATTTTTTGTGTTGTTTGTTCTTTTTTTCCCAAGATGATGAATTCTTGCCTCTGTCCCAGCTTAGGAGCTCAAGCGAAACTTTGTTCTTTCCTTGAGCCCAAATTTTTTATTGCTCAAACTTCCCAGCCAAACATCCAT
Organism: Laticauda colubrina; assembly: GCA_015471245.1. Classification (NCBI taxonomy): domain Eukaryota; kingdom Metazoa; phylum Chordata; class Lepidosauria; order Squamata; family Elapidae; genus Laticauda; species Laticauda colubrina. Next base: position 3,229,034 of record BLBF01000066.1, read on the forward strand.
TGGTGGTTTTGATGCCAGCTGATCCCCGTCCAAGAGAAGGAGGGAAAAGGCAGATATCTCAACTATTTCAACCTTGCTGTTTTTGCCAGGGCTATTCTGTGTCTAGGAAGAGTTATGAGGGTCTATACAGAGAATCAAAACAGGCTGGGTCAACCTTGCTTGAATTTTAAATTTAGCTAAACCTAATCTTAAAATCTAACTGATTTATCTTAATGCAGAATATTGGGTTCTTCTTGTGGGTGTGGAGGCATAAACAGATATTGGTGCAGCGTGGCAGAGGTGTAGCCTCAGAAATATTATTTGCAGTATGAGGGTTTTTTAAATTTTTATTATAACAACCAACTTTAAAGTATTAAAGTACATTTAAATGAGAACACAGGAAGTCTGCAAACAGAGAAACAGTAATACAGTAGACAAATGAAAAGTACCATGCAGATTTAAGAACAAAGAATACCATGAGCAGGGATAAAACTGGTGCAAGCAAGCTTAAAAATATACTTTCATAAACTGTATATAAGTAGGAAGAATCCTAGAGAAATACTTTAATCTTATATGTCCAAAAAAATATTTTAATTCAAATTTGTCAAGGGCATCTGGTTTTTTATACACATCATCCACAAAAACACATGCAATCAAAGTCTTCTTTTAATGTGTGAAAAACACATAAATGGAGTGGAGCTTAGATTATTGTGGCCACCATATTAATTTTTTTAACCTCCTTCCCTGCAGATTTCCTGCTGATGGGTTGAACAAGTTATAATCTCACATTTCAAATATAATTTCTAAAGCTACAAAGAATTTGGGAAGGAATAATATCTAAAATACTCACTAGATGTGGGAGAAGAGAACTGATTAACCATTCTGTCTTCCCACTGGGCTAAAAAAAAAAAAGCAATGAGCAAGGCAGTTCTACATTTTAAAAAATGGTTAAATTAGCCTAAGGCATAAGAAAATATGAAAGAACCATCCCATGAAAATTAATAGTGCAGTACATTGGTCTAAAAAAAAGCCGTATATATCATCTCTAGTGTTATGTAACCTAAGATATAGGCAGAGAGATTCTCACATACTGGTTGTTCAGTAGGGTCTTGGGGAAATCAGTCATGGCCAGTGGTGGGATTCAACATTCAAATTTTTTTTACGACTGGTTCTGTGGGCATGGCTTGGTGGGCATGGCAGGGGAAGGATACTGTAAAATCTCTAGTCAAAGGTGGGATTTGCCAGTTCTCCGAACAACTCAAAATTTATGCTACTGGTTCTCCAGAACTGGTCAGAACCTACTGAATACCACCTCTGGTCACGGCCATCCAAATCTAAAGCTCCTACATTGAAGCTGGGCTTCTAACAAGGGAATAAAATATCTGATTAAGAGGAACCAAGGAGAATGCATGGTAGGAGATGGCCCATCTGCTTAGGACTTCACCAAGGTTCATTAAAATATTCCCAGGGGTCTCCTCCGTAAAGAGGCATCTCACTATACTTTCCCCACACCAGGTCAGCTGCCAGCTCTTCAAAGTCTATGGCTGGCAGCTTGAGCAGCCCTCCCTTAACCCAGAACCAAGGGTAGATATTTTCTCCAGAAAAGTTTGCCGGAGGAAAGGTAAAGATCCAACCGTTGGTCCCAGCATTGAAAAATGACACCTGCCCTGCGGTGTAATCTAGCTTTACCCGGATCTTTCGGAGAGGCTCGGACAGATCCAAAGGAACAACTCCAGAATTGGTATATGCCATGTATTTTTTCTGCTCATTTAAACCCAGTCCCCAAATGCCATTTTCGGGAGCAAACTTTATGAAATACTTTCTCTCTACCGACTCTTTGGCGACTCCCACAGCCCAGATCTTCCCTTCTTCCACGTTTATTTCCCAATAGATTCTCCCTGAGGCGAACCCTTCGCTTCCAAGCACGCAGGCATCTTTTTCGAACCTCATCCAGTGGTAAGGGATTTTTTCCTTCAATTCTGCATTCCACTTGACAGTTATCTGGTCACTTGAAAGAACCAGCATGTGGCTCAGGGTGTCCCGATCGAAAAACACATTTGCTGGAAGAGAAAAGGATGGTGTTAGGCTGCGCAAAGTAACCTTCCCTTCAGGTTCTATGCCACCCTGCAGATGGGTTAGAGCAGCATCGTTCAGAATTGCCAGCTGGCACATTGCTGGCAATTTTGGATGACCCGAAACCAGACTAAAGGGAAGGCAGGAGCACATTTCTGCCTCACTGCACCTTATGGGAGGCACACATCTGTCATTCAAAGACAGTTGCGTAGCTGTTCCTTTGTTACCTCAGCGGATTGTAATGTTCTGGCTTGGAAGAAGTTCAGGAAGTTGGATCGACCAATCAGCATACAGGATGCGTTCCTCCGCAGAATGCACAGTTGGGATTTGGGAAGTGTGTGTGTGTGTGTGTTGGCAGCCATCTCCAGCCATCTGCAACCTCTGCTTGCCCATCAACCCCTTCGCATCACAGGTAAGTGGTGATGGCTTACAGCAGGGATCTTCAATGTTGTCGATTTTAAAACTTGTGGACTTCAATTCCCAGAATTCCCCAATCAGCCTTCAGTCTGATTGGGAAAAAAGGGAATTGTAGTCCACAAGTCTTAAAATGACCAAGGTTGGGCTAGAGGTGGCTGAGGGCCACCCCTAAATCAGCCTTCAGTCCATTTCAGGATTCCATTAGCATTGACAGCAGTGCTTTCCAAATCTGGGGAAATTACCCCAAATTGGATGAAAAAAAAAGTATTTTCCTTTGGGTAAACAACACACAAGCCTCTTACCCAATCGCAACGGGGACATTTAAATTGAATTAAAGGTTGCCACGTGTACTAAAATATATTTGAAAAATCTGCTAAATATTCCTATTAAGAGGAAAAGCAGTGAAATTGCCAATGGGAATGTGTTGAAATGAATATCATGAATGATATTATTTTAACAATACAGTTAGTTCACAAGTTACAACCCCTCATACAATGAAGTTACAACAGTGCTAGAAGAAAAGACTTATGACGGGTCTTTGAAGCTTGATAAGATTTTCTGGGTTTGGGTCATGAAGGTAAAAATGGGTGAACAATAAATGTAATAAATATATAAGTAAACAAATGAGTAAGCCAATAAATAAATAATGAAGAAAAAAACTGGGAAGCACTGATTTGTGGGAATCATTGAAGATGAAGCGCACAAAATTATCCCAAATTTAAAAAAAACAAAAATAATTTTTTTTGCTGACAAAATGAAAAACAGCCACAGCCTATTTATTCCATGTATGTGTTGTCTTTCTACTAAATCACGTTTAAATAGCTTAGCAATGAATCAGTGAAATGAAAAGTTTTTACAATGAACATCTATTAGATAATGTATCAAAAAATAAACACTGAAAATAGATGGGTTATTCACAATTTATAAAACATACACCATTGGCTAGTTTTGTATGACACACTAACAAACAATGATTGTTCATAAATCTCACTGCTACGTCACACAGGAAAGAAAACCTTAAACAATACATTCTTCCTGACTTCCCGGATGTGGATCCTCTTCCCAGTTTGGCTTGGTAAATTTACCTTTCTCATAAGATTTCAGGCAGTTGTCCATGATTTTTATTACTTCAATTTGTATTTTAGCTGGAAAGTAAAGGCAGAATAAAGAAAAACAAATAATAGTTGGCATAGTTTAGGCACTTTATTGAGCAACCAACCATAGTCATGCAAAGATGCCATGATTATAAAGTCTATTTACTTTATTGTACTCTGTCTCTAATATCCCTTAAGCTTTTTTCCCTCATGCATTTTTCAAAAAAAAAACAAATAATGGTCTGCACAGAGGAATCAAGGAGGAATTTCCTGACAGAGCAAATGATTATTAAATGGAACAGCTTACCTCCTGGAGTTGTTGATGTTTTGCAAAAAAAGAAAAAGAAAAAAAGATTGGACACCCATTTATATGGAATGGTGTAAGAACTCCTGCCTTTAGCAAGGGGTTGAACTACCATACAAGACCTCCAATGTCCCTCAGCCCTATGATTCCATGACACTATGATTCATTCCCTGCTGAAATAAAACTACCCTGAACTTTTCAATTTTTGTTCATTGACCTTTTTTTCAATCAGAGTTTTGCCATCCACCTTCCCAGGCTTTCTCCTTAGTTCTAAGTTGCTTCTCTCCTTGATTAGTATCCATCCATTGCTCCTTATCCTGCCCTCAGGGGCTTTGGAGAATAGATTGACTCCCTCTTCTTTGTGGCAGCCCCTGAGATATTGGAAGACTGCTATCATGTCTCCCCTAGTCCTTCTTTTCACTAGACTAGACATACCCCGTTCCTGCAACCGTTCTTCATATGTTTTAGCCTCCAGTCCCCTGATTATCTTTGTTGCTCTTCTCTGTACTCTTTCCCAAGTCCCAAGATCTTTTTTACATCGTGGCAACCAAAACTGCATGCAGTATTCCCGGTGACCGACTGGGTGTTCCCTAACAATCTATGCCTTTAACATTTGTTTACATTCTTGAAGCATTGATAGCATCCATTACATCAACATTTTCCTGGGATGCTACTTTACAGTATTCATTTCAATTCCACTCTTCAAAGTAGTTCCTTAAAATTCCCATACAAATGTCTGACTTCCTTCTTCCAGCCTTTGATTTTTCACTTGGAATTATGTTCTATTTTCACTCTGGTGTCATTCATTTCCTTTTTTTTTTTTCAAGCACCATTTTTGGCATTCTCATATAATGGACTGTCTCACATTCAGAAATTCTTTTTTTAACCTCGTCGATCTAAATTAGTCTTTTATGATAAGCAAAGAAACTAATTGTGCTTTTGGATTTACTGCTTTTTCTATGAATGTATAAACCCATTTAAACTACATTTGAAAGAATAAGTTATTTTTCTATGCATATGATCTTCACCCATCACTCACAAGAGGGAGAAAGTACATGGAAGATTGTGAGAGAAATAAAAGAGAGTCAGATTTTCTGGAAGAGAAAGCTATTGAGGACAATGGGCACAAGAACATGACAAAACATGGAACCATCACGGAAAGAAACCCTAAAGCTGTTTCTACCACCTCTCATTTTCCTCCTCCTTTACGTCCTGATACCTTTCAATACTTTCAGTGTTTCCTTCAGAACTTTATTTTGTTCAGTGATTTTTTCCAATCTCTGTTCCAGATCACCAAGATTGTTTTCCATATACTTTTCTTCACCCAAGCTGAAGGGAAAAAAACAAAAAAACAAAAAACAAACAAAACTAAACTATTTAGGTGCTTGAAAACAAAATGATATAGTTACCTCTGTGAAAACACATACAAACTAGAAGTAGCAAAATATATAATGCGAGCATGGATAATGATCATACATGTTGGAAGAAGATAGGGTGAGAGTGAGATGGTACTTAAATTAGATGATGATGGGTGGTACTTAAATTAGATGATGATGAAGATAGAGAGATATGGATGGATGGATGGATAGATAGATGGATGGATAGATGGATGAATAGACAGGTAAATATAGATAGATACAGAAAGATAGATGATAGAGACAGATAGATAGACAGATGATAGAGATATGTAGCATGAGCCATGGTGGCGCAGTGGTTAGAGTGCAGTTCTGCAGGCTACTTCTATGGACTGCCAGCTGCCTGCAATTTTGCAGTTCAAATCTCACCAGGCTCAAGGTTGACCCAGCCTTCCATCCCTTCTGAGGTCGGTCAAATGAGCGCGCAGATTGTTGGAGGCAATAGGCTGCCTCTGTAAACCCCTTAGCCTTAGAGAGGGCAGTAAAAGTACTGTGAAGCGGTATATAAGTCTAAGTGCCATTGCTATATACAGTAAGATAGATATAAATAGATAGTAAGATAGATGATAGAGATAGATATAGATACATGATAGATAGATAGACAGAGTGATGAGAGATGATAGATAGATAGATGCTATAGATAGACAGACAGATGATAGGTAGATGATAGACAGATAGACCCCTGTACCTAATGAAATGCACAGTGTAAAAACACTATGAAGCAGTATATGTCTAAGTGCTATTGCTATATACAGTAAGATAAATAAATAGTAAGATAGATGATATAGATACATGATAGATAGATTGATAGAAGATAGATAGCTAGATAGCTGGCTAGATAGATTGATAGAGCGATAGATTGATAGATAGATAAATGCTCAGATAATCAGAGTTGGAAGGGACCTTGTAGGTCATCTAGTCCAACCCCCCACCCAAGCGGGAGACCCTACACCATTTCTGACAAATGGCAGTCCAATCTCTTCTTGAAAATCTCAAGATAGATAGATAGATAGACAGATGATAAGTAGATGATAGACAGATAGGCCCCTGTATCTAATGAAATGCACATTGTAAAACACTGTGAAGCAGTATATGTCTAAGTGCTATTTGTATATACAGTAAGATAGATATAAATAGATAGTAAGATAGATGATATATAGATACATGATAGATAGATTGATGATAGATAGATAGATAGATAGATAGATAGATAGATAGATAGATAGAT
>BLBF01000066.1:3235553-3246629 GCA_015471245.1 Laticauda colubrina
GATAGATAGATAGATAGATAGATAGATAGATAGATAGATAGATAGATAGACAGACAGACAGACAGACAGACAGACAGACAGATGATAGGTAGATGTCAGACAGATAGACCCCTGTACCTAATTAAATGCATGGGTTAAAAGATGCATGGGTTATATTACAATACACTGGTCAAATTTCCAAAGACCAAAACAATTTGTAGGCATTGTTTTGGTTACAATTATTTAAGACGGCCACATATCTGCATTCTTTTTCAAAGGAAGATTTCTAGCAATCTTGTTACAGAGGAGCAAAGAACAACAGTTATGTTTTCAGAAGCTCAAATGCAGAGGGCTTCTCAAGGAAAGTGTATCCCAAACTTCATCACCAGGCAGAAGAAAAATGCGTAAGGAAGAAGCACGTACCAGTTTGAAATAATTTTAAATTCCTAGAAGGAAACAGAGAAAATTCTCATTTTGGTAAGGGTTAGGGTTAGCATTAGCATTTGTGTAATTATTAGTATTAATGCAAACGTTGACCTTATTTCTTAAAACATGGAGTATTTGTGAACTTAGTAAAGTCTTAGCTATAATTCACTGATAGCGCCTTTAAGATTCCCTTTTGACTTCATTATTTATACACAACAATTTCAATTGTCTAAGCAAACTTTCAACTAAACTCTCAGCCTGAACAAGTCACGCCATAGACCAGGGGTGTCAAACTCAAGGCCCGTGGGGTGCTTAGATCTGGCCTGCGGGGTTGCCCTGCAAAATAGTGAAGGACTGGCCCTCGGTGCCTCTGCCAGTGAAAATGGAGCTTGCGAGGGCCATGCGTGGCTCCTCCTGAGCTCCATTTTTGCTGGCAGCGGAATGCAGGACGCCATCCTAGCCGAAAACAGAGCTCAGGAGCCCGTTTTCGCTGGCAGAGCTCTCAAACCACCACAGGCACCTCCCAAACACAAATGACATCATGCTGGCCACACCCACCTTGGCCATGCCCCCCAAGCCCCCCAAAGGTCAAACACAACCCTGATGCAGCCTTCAATGAAATTGAATTTGACACCCCTGCCATGGAGGAATAAGCATGTTGTAATGCTTATTATACACACATACACAAACACAGACAAATCCATAATCAAGAGCATTTCTATGAAAGTCCTCACCTTCAGACATTCTTCAGGGAGCTGCTTACGCAGCTTCTCTAGGTTACTGACCAAGCTGTTGACTTGTGTCATTTGCTTCAAGAATTCAGCCTCTGGCTGATCACACTTTCTCTCTATGTCTCCAATCAAGGTGTTCAGTTCGATTGTATTGGCGATGTGCCTGGCGTGATTTTTTTTCTGGTAGTCCAAGATGTTGATTTTCAGTTCTTCCAAATGGGAAAGTAGGAACTGCATTTGATCCTTCACAGCCTGGTGAAACTGTTCAAATTCCTGCACCAATTTGCGACGTTCTTCTCCTGGCTTTTTCTGCAGATAAATCATGATTGGGATTGTATGTTGCTGAATCATCAGATTTGACAGCCACTCATGGCAACGTAAAAAACAGCAACCATCCAAAATAAGCAAAAAATATCAATCGTAGTAATATGTCCAAAATTAGCCACCACTGAAAATAACCCATGACACAACATAGATAATCCTCGAATTACAATGGCTATTGGGAACAGGATAGTGGTTGCTAAGCAATGTGATCATGTAGCATAGTTTGACATAATCCCATTGCTTAGGACAGCAATCCAGGCAGTCCGAGTTGCTATTGCAACTCCGAGACAAAGCAGACATTAAGCAGGAAGCAGGGGTCTCACGTAAATACTATGTGAGGCAGTGGTGGGATTCAAATTTTTTTATTACTGGTTCTGTAGGTGTGGCTTGGTGGGCGTGGCATGGGGAGGATACTGTAAAATCTCCAGTCAGAGGTGGGATTTGCTGGTTCTCCAAACTACTCAAAATTTCTGCTATCGGTTCTCCAGAACTGGTCAGATCCTGCTGAATGCCATCCCTGATGTGAGGGTGGGGGAGGCCTTGGGAAGGGTCTAAGACAGGGGTATCGAGCTCAGAGACCATGGACTGGATGCATCATGCATTGGCCACGCCCACCCACATGACGAAGATGTGATGAACTGATGATGCAAGTTTGACACCCCTGGTCTAGGACAACTCACCACAGTCAACTTGCTGCTGCCAACTCACCACAGCCAACTCATGATAGCAATGGCAATAGCATTTAGACTTATATACCGCTTCGCGGTGCTTTACAGCCCTCTCTAAGCGGTTTACAGAGTCAGCAATATTGCCCCAAACAAACTGGGTCCTCATTTTATCGACCTCGGAAGGATGGAAGGCTGAGTCTCAACCTTGAGCTAGTGAGAATTGAACTGCCAAACTGCAGGCAGCCGGCAGGCAGCAGAAGTAGCCTGCAGCACTGCATTCTAACCACTGCACCACAGTGGCTCATGATGGGACAATTCGCCAGCCAAATCGCTGCAGAACAACTTTCCTCCAGACAAAAGTTGCATCACCTCAAAGAAATTGTGGAATAGAATCATTAAAGAAAGGAGGAACCAAGTGAAATATGAAGGACAAAAAATGTAAATATTTTTTAAAAATATTTTAAATAATTAAATAAAATGGTTGAATTGTCTTGTGGCGAATTGGCAGTGGTGAGTTCGCCGTGGCAAGTTGCCCCATCCTGCTTGGGAGGTCCAGTGCAGGCTGCACACAAGTTGTGGGATAGGTGGTGTATGTGAGTAACCGAAGTGAGAAGGAAGATGCGGCACATATGAGCAAACAAATAAAGAGGGAGAGGCAGGGACACATGCATGTGGGAAAGGAAGGTGTTAGTGGAGGCACACATGGGAACAAAGGCGAAAAGGAAGGCGCTGATGGATATATGCATGAAACCGAAGGGAATGGAAGATGCTATGGATGTGTATGAGCAAATGGGGCTGAAAGGATGTGGTGCCGATGAATGAAGAAAGGCCAGAGTGGGTTTGTCAAACCTGAACCTGATCTGGCTGAAGCCATTTTGAGGCTTCAGTGCTACCACACTGGAGCAAGAGATAAAGAGGGTTGATTGCAGACAGCTAGGGTTGTGTAGTCAAAACAAAACGCTTTCTCTTGGGAACCAAGGACGTTCTCACACCTGGCCAGAGGAAGGAGGAGTGATGTCACCAGACCAGCAGAGGCTGCTATGATTGGGCCATGTGACTGATTGTTTGAGATTGGGAGGAAAACTTTTATTTTTAATTAGGTGAAAATCGAGGGGCCCCTTCAGAGTCGGTTTTCACTAGATCTGTGCCAATATAATATTTCCAATAAAGCTATTCCTTGAGGAATCCACCTGCCTCAGAGTTTTTGCTTGCAATTGATCTATTACTTGGAACCCTGACAGGGTGGAGGAGACCTACTGGAGAGGCTTGCGACCTTCCCCACTGACTCTGCTTTGTGGGAAGCCAGTAGGAAGGTTACAAGTGGCAATCCTGTGATTGCGGGGTGTTTAGCAATTGTTCATAAGAATGAAATGAGGACATTGCAATGGCCATAACTTTGTGAACTGGTTGTTAAGTCCCTTCATTCAGCATCATCATAACTTTAAACAGTCACTGAATGAATGGTTGTAACTCAAGGACAGCCTATATGAACTTGTAAAACCAAAAGTAACTATTTCAATCCAAGAAAAATAAGACATATAGCAGGGTTCCCCAATCCTGAGCCTGCAGATGCAGGGATGGGACTCTACCGGTTCGCACCTATTCGCTAGAACCGGTTGATAACATTCTAAGCAGTTCGGAGAACCAGTTGTTAGAAGAAATTGCTGGCCTAATCCTGTAAGGAAGGCAGGAAGGAAACATTCTGGTGTTGCTTCCAGAAACTGCCTCTCCGTGAACCCTTTATTACATTCTTGTCAAGACTAGACTTCCTGTCTCAGGAACTTCTCTGGAGTTTTTTTCCCCTCCTTTGCTGATACTTTGCTTGTGTGGAGTGACCATTCAGAGTTACAATGGCACTGACAAAAGTGACTTATGAACATTTTTCACACTTATGATGGTTGCAGCATCCCCACAGTCATGAGAGGCCAGGCAAGGAGATATATGCCTCGATGTGAGTGATATTGAGTTGGCCACACCCAGCCAATAACATGACCATCAACCCATGTCCACCCAGTCACATGACCACCAAGCCACACCTACCACCTAAGCCACACCCACAGAACTGGTTGTTAAAAAATTGAATCCCACCCCTGTGCAGACGGGTACTGGTCGGTAGACTATTACAGTGATGGTGAAACTTTTAGGCACTGAGTGCCCAAACTGCAAGGCGTGTGCACCCGTGCATCCACAGCCGAGACCCAAAGAGCAGCTGGCCAGCAGGAGGTGCATGCGCATGCGTGACAGAAGACCAGCTGGTTGGTGGGAGGTGGGGCATCCCAACACCGGCAGCTTTGAAAGAGGTGAGATATTTTTCATTTGTGAGCCATAGGTTTGCCACCACTGGTCTATTAGGAACCAGTCCTCAGATGTGAGTAAAACTTCACCTGCGAATGTGCAGGATCTAAGCAGCACATGAAAACATGCCCCTCTGGTTTCCCACAGAAAAATTGTTTTCTGCAAAACCAGTCACGGATGCCGAAAAGGTTGGGGACCACTGATGTAAAGCATCAATGTGAAGGAACAAATGAAAGCACAGAGTTCATATTTTCTAAAGTACCCGAAGGCCAGACAAGGAATAATGGATGGAAACTGAACAAGGAGAGATTCAAACCTAGAAATAAGGATAAACCTTCTGACACTGAGAACAATCAACCCATGGAACAGCTTTGCCTTCAGAAGTTGTGGGAGCGTCATCACTTGAGAATTTCAAAAGAGTTTGGACTCCCATCTGTCAGAAATGGTGTAGGGTCTCCCACTTGGGCGGGGGGTTGGACTAGATGACCTACAAGGACTAGATGACCTCCAACTCTGATTATCTGTTTTCTGTTATCATTTTGTGATTGTGACAAAGTTACAAGAGCACTGAAAAAAGTGACTTAGGACTGGTTTTCACACTCACCCCATTTGCAGTTTCCCCATGGTCACATGGCCAAAATTTGGATGCTCATGTATTTATGATATTTGCACTGTCCTGGGTTCACACGATCACCATTTGGGACCTTCCCAGCTGGCTTCTGACAAGCAATGTCAATGGGGGAAGCTGGATTCGCTTAGCGACTGCATGATTCACTTAACAACTGCAGCGATTCTCTTAATAAGAATAAGTAACCTTGAGGTGTGATGGGAGGCCTATAAATTTTATGAATAAATACAAAACAACCGTGGCAAAGGGTTGTAAAAGGGGATGCAACTTATTTAACAAGTGCCTTGCTTAGCAACAAAAATTTTGGACTCAATCGTGGATGTAAGTCAAGGACTATCTTTACCCAGTGAAATGTGGCCTGCCACTTCCCTGGGCTTTTTGTTATAGCTCTCTTCACTACCAAAGCAAAGCATAGAAATAACCAACGAAACCGAATAAAACCAGAGGTACCTACCCACAGATTCTGAGTGCTCATTTCCACATGCTTCTCATACATCCTGGCAACTTCTCTTCCCTTTTTCACGTGACTCTGGATTTCAGCCTATTAAAATGTCACAGGGAGGAAGAGGAGGAGAAAATTAGATTTGAGGGTCTAGAAGAAACTCCAGGGATACAAAAGAGCATAGTAGCTTCTTTGACCGTGTGTCTCTCTCTTCCCTATGCACCACAGAAGCAGGTGACCAGATCAGAGGTGGCACTTGGTAGGTTCCAACCAGTTCCGGAGAACCGGTAGCGGAGGTTTTGAGTAGTTGGGAGAACCGGCAAATACCACCTCTGACTGGCTCTGCCCTCATCTATTCTCTGCCTCCCGAGTCCCAGCTGATTGGCTGGGTCTTCTTTTGTTGTCCTGCACAGGAGAACGGAGCTGGAAATCAGGTTAGTGGGGTGGGGAGGGAATGGAGATTTTGCAGTAACCTTCCCTCAGGAGTGGGGAGGGAATGGGGATTTTACAGTATCCTTCCCTTGCTATGCCCGCCAAGCCACGCTCAGCAAGCCACACCACAGCCACCAAGTCACACCACACCCACCAAGTAAAGCCCAGAGAACTGGTAGTAAAAAATTTTGAATCCCACCACTGGACCAGATGATTGATTATTAGTTTTGGGGTCCTGCATGGTAACGTATGCATAATAAAGACAGGATGATCTCCACAGTTCCCAATTCCCAGTCCTCCCACTTCTGCAACTAAACTTGCATTTACCAAGCCTGTCTGGCCATCTTCCCTTCACAGGTCTTTATGGTTCACCCGGCTTTCCGCCTATACGTGCCAAAGTAACATCAACAACCAAATCACATCTCTTGCAATGGGAAGGAGATGTGAAAGGGTTCCATGCAGCCATTTCGCTAGTTTATTTTGATTACCAATTTTGTGTGTGTGTGTGTGTTTGTAATAATAAAATACTGAAGGATAAAGTTCATTAACATTTGCAGCCTTCCTTCCTTTTTCAATAAGCTTCACCAGATCTGAGCAGTTGTTTAAGACAATAAATTCCTCTCTATCTTTCTCAAAGATCAGAATGCTGACTTTGCAATCAATTGCATGTGTTAAAAACAGGCCAGTAAAGCATAATGATTAAGTCATGCCATAAACCGAGCAACAACCTTAGGGCTTAATCTAATAGCAGCAGGATACGCACAAAACAGTAAGATAGAATGAGCTTATTATTACTTAACTGTGACCTTTGTGGACAGTAAAACCCTGATTCTGGTTTACAGATTGTACAAACCTAACTATAAACTTCATCATAGGTTATTAATCAGCCCCATTTTGTGGAGTTGCATAACCACAATCTGGCTGAAGCCCACACAGCCATTTTGATGGACGGGGACTGCAAAACTGGAAGAAGCTGCACGTGACATCCTAACTAACTCCTATGCTGCTTATCTCCCCCTGTGGAATCAAACCCAGGACCCAAAGCAAACAATCAAGGCATAGTGTCGTACAGGTAGTCCTCAAGTGATGACCACAATTGAGCCCAAAATTTAGGTTACTAAATGAAACATTAGTTAAGAGTTTCCTCCATTATACCACTTTACTTGCCATTGTTCTTCAGGGAATCATGGCATTTGTTAATTGAATAACCTGGTTGTTAAGTGAATCTGGCTTTGCTTGTCAGAAGGTCGCAAAAGGTGATCACTTGATGATCCCAAGGCATTGTAACCATCATAAATATGATCCCAGTTGCCAAGCATCTGCATTTTGTTTCATGTGACCACAGGGATGATGCAACGGTCGTAGGGGTGAAAAACAGTCACAAGTCACTTTTTTTCAGTGCTGTTATAACTTTGAACAATCACTAAATAAAGTGCTGTAAGTCGAGGATTGCCTGTATTTATTAGACAGCATGCACGAGTGGGAATCCGTCCAAAAAATATTGAATGATGGTCCCTCGCATCAGAAAGGGATGCATTCATAGCCAGTTTGTCCTAGTGGTTAAGACACCTGACTAGACAGCTAGTGACCATGAGTTCAGGTCCCATTTTAGCCATAAAGACCAGCTGGGTGAGTTTATGTCAGACCTGCCATGACTTAAACGATCCTAGGCTCCATTTGTTGAGAAAGGTATATCGTTTTATTAGAAGTCAAGGTAATTGCAGTATTGCAAATCCAGAACTGAACATCGCACTCCAAAAATCCCTAAGGTCTACTTTTCCCTCCCTTGCCTGCCTCTCATTGCCCACTCCCAGTGTAACTGATAAATTCGGGCAAGATGTTTTCCTAAAGGCCAGTCCAAGCATACTTTGGTATGCGGCCCCCTCCTTCTTCTAGCTGGGTGACCTTGAGGCAGCATCTGGAGAAGATACAGCCCTTACTTTCGTTTCCCCCCAAGTCTCCCACCCTCCCCACAGTTCATGGCAGTATCACTGTCTAGCAACGAGGCACAAGCAAGCATAAGGAAGCAGATGACACTTTGGGCCAGTCACACACTCTCAGTCCAACCTACCTCACAGGGTTGTTGTTCTGGGAACAATAGGAAGAGGAAGGTGTGTATTAACACTTTCTGTCAGCTTTGAGTTATTTGGAACAATAATAAAGGCACAAAACAGACAGACAAACAAAGAAAAGTCTTAGAAAGGCAGGAGAGACTAGTAATGCATGAACAACAGATGATGAAAGCATTCTTGTTCACAAGTAAAGGATTTCAAGTTACTCCAGAGGAATGACTGAGTCTGTCATCTGCACCTCTATAACTGTTTGGTTTGGTTCTGCAACCCAACAGGACAGACACAGACTTCAGAGGATAATTAGGACTGCAGAAAAAACAATTACTACCCACCTGCCTTCAATTGAGGAAACCTGTATGCCGCACCAGTCAAAAAGAGGGCTGTGAAAATATTTACAGACTCCTCACATCCCGGACATAAACTGTGTCAACTTCTACCCTCAAAACGATGCTACAGAGCACTGCACACCAGAACAACTAGACACAAGGACAGTTTTTTTTCCTGAACACCATCACTCTGCTAAACAAATAATTACTTCAACACTGTTCAACTATTACAAAGTCTGCACTACTGTTACTATTAACCTTCTCATCACTCCTTATCACCCATCTCCTCCAACTTGTGATTCTAGGACTGTAACTTTGTCGCTTGTATCCTTATGATTTATATTGAGTGTTTCCTAGTATGATTTGATTGCTGGTTGTACCCTATGACTATCATTAAGTGTTGCACATTATGATTCTTGATTCTTAATGAATGTATCTTTTCTTTTTTGTATACTGAGAGTATTTACACCAAGACAAATTTCTTGTGTGTCCAATCACACTTGGCGAATAAAGTATTCTATTCTCTGCTCTTCTCTTCTGTTCTTATTTCTATTCTATTAGTAAGGGAGTTCAGGTTATTTCCTGTGCCTGTTTTATTTCAGAAACCAAAAAAGAAGGGATAAAAGCATTAGAAGAATAAATAAAACAATGCAACAGGGAGGAAAACATCTACCATAAGTCAAGAGGAAGGGGGCAGTTTGGGAATGCTAGATCTGGAAAAAGAAAATCATTCCCCACTGCAAATCTATGGGATTGTTCTAAAAAGATAACAAACTTTGGCTTTATATTTCTATATATCAGTTTGATTTAATCGATTCCACTAATCTAAAAAGTGATTCCCCCACCCCCAGCCAGCTCCATTCCTCCACAGAGCAGCTGTTTTTATGTCAATGGGACCTTATGGGAAGGGGAGGTGGAATGTCTTGCTCCTGTAATTCTCTCCCACCCCTGCAGCCCAACAGAATAACAAAGGAAAGGGAAACCTCAGAGTTTCTTTTGTCCTGATGCTGGTCTATGCCTCTTGCTCAGGTTGAAGGAAGGGAGGTTTACTGGAAGCTGAGACTCAATCCAACCTTCCTTGCAAGAATCTCATCTGAATGGGGGAAAAGACTGAGAAGGTGGAGGAGAGGTGGAAGAACTCTATCCTGGGCCCTCAAGGATGAGCTGGATAAAGCCACAGCAGTTGCAGTTCTCTTCTTCCTCTTAATAGCAAAATTAATACCTATTAATATTCTGGAAAATGATAGATGATATGCTGACTGGAAACCCCGGTAGACATTTTGTACGAAACAGAAAAAAATGAGCTTGCAGTTTACAGCTTTGATAGTTAGCATAAGTTGTGCTATAACCATAGAGCAAGAAGTGAATTTATAATTGTACTTATAAATGCTATAAATATTATATCTTTTTATTTCCTTCCTTCCTTCTTTCTCTTTCTTTATTCCTTCTCTGTCCTTTTTCCTTCCTCCCCTCCTCCCTTCCTTCCTTCCCAGCTTTTTTCTCTTTTTATTATTCTGTTACTTTGTATTAATTTTTAATTATATATGTATAACATTTTATTTTAAAAATTCAGAGAGAGAGTGGGAGGGAGAGGGAGTGGGAGAGAGAGAGCGAGAGGGGGAGAGAGAGAGAATGTGTTTTTGGGTGATTCCTGGTTGATTTCCTAACCCTGGTACTGATAGTTATAGTTTCTGACTTTTATAAGCCGTAGTAGAACTAGACTGATAACATGTTAAGAAATTCTGGAAGGCTAAATTTATAGTTTTACTTGGAGATACCAAAAAGAGATTTTCTTCTCGCTCTTAGACTTATTACCAGACCTAGTAGGATAAATGGATTCAAAGTAAAATATTTCATTTGTTTTGTTTCCCTAAACTTTTGTGAAAGTTTAGAAGCACATTGAAAGGTTTATATTGTATATACCCTGTACCTCCTGCCTCCTTTTCTGAATAAACCCTGGAGTAATCGCTGCAATCTACAGTCAAGTTAGGATACTCAAAAATTTGTTCAGGATGCTTTACAAAGAGTTATTTTTTTCAATTTGCTGCTTGCTGAACAGGTGACTTCATCTTCCAAACTTCCCAGCCAGAATTTTAAGCTTGAAATTCTCGAAGTGAAGAATCTCGCCTCTTTTCAGAATGGACCTGGAATGAGATGCCAAGGAGAACCCAGCATTGTCTAGAAAAGCCAATCGCTCACTCACCTTGTTTTTTTGGGCTGCTTCTTGTATGGAGAGAACAGTGTGAGTGTGATGCTTCTTGGTTTTGGCACACTGGGTGCAGATCAAAGCCAACTCATTTTGGCAAAAGAACTCCAGAGGTTTGTTGTGGACCTCACAGACAGTTGAGGTCAGTAAGCTAGCAGCAGCTCCAGCAGCATCAGCAGTAGCCATGGCTCCTCTGGGGGGAAAGAACGAGAAGTAGAAAAGATCTTCCCCCACTAACTTCCTTTTGGCCAAGAAGGTCTCCTCCCACTGTGTCCTCAGGGGGGATCTTCACTGGCAAGGCCATCTTACACGCCTCCAGCTGTATCACAGAAAGGTGGTGTTTCCCCCCCCCCCCCCGCCGCCGCCTCTCATGAAGGACTTTATCATTGTGAATTTAAGATGGCTGTATTGAGTTAAATCCCTTTCCCCAAACTTCTCACACTGCCTGCAAATGGAATGAGTGCTTCAGAAGCGGATCATGCTAGGAGGGTTCCCAAGTTAATAGAATAGAATAGAATAGAATAGAATAGAATAGAATAGAATAGAA
>BLBF01000066.1:3253583-3269144 GCA_015471245.1 Laticauda colubrina
TCCTACATTTGTAGATTAAACAGTCCCATTCAAGTCAAAAATTGATTTCCCCCACAACTGAAAAAACCAGTAGGCCAGGGATGGGGAACCTTTTATGGCTCATTCAGATATTCTGGGAGTTGAAGTCCATAAGTGATAGAAGAGCCAAGTTTCTCTACCCCTGCACTACACAGACCTGCCAACCCCTGATAAAGGAAAATCTGGAGACCCATGAAAAAAAATCTGGAGATTCTATAAAAAATAGTGAGATTCACGGTCACGTGAAACATACCACATAAATATTCGAACTTAATTCCATCAGATATAAGATCTTTTACCCGTGTTTCAATACATGGGTAAAAGAGGCACAAAATTGAAACAATAATCCCAAATTACATTCAGTTATGACCAATTTTAGAACTGATAACGCATCAGACATAATTTAGTATGTAAATTACAAACAACCTTGGCTTCAGCGTTCTTTCTTCTATTACTACCCAAAGTCCCGAATCTTTGTTTTATTTCTGAGTTTCCCACTCCAGTTATGATGGCGTAATTACCGACACTTCCCCAAGAGCTGGGAAAGGTAAATTATAACTATTTTCGAGTAGATCCCAGCACAGAAACACCCCTCCCCCAATTAACTTCGATCTGTCAGGCTATCCCGTTCTGAGCAACACGGTGGCGATCAACCGCCGAGCTCAACGCCCTGCGAAGATGGGCCAAGACCAAGGCTCACCGTCAGAAAGATTCTGGGAGGACAGGGCTTTGGGCGCAACTTCCCTGAACAGCAGAAGTGAAGCCCAGAGGGAAAAGGCGGCGGGGCAAAAGTTGCGGCTCATCGTCCATCCAGGGAGAAAAATGGCGCCCGACTTCACGTGCGTTTTACTTGAGGCGAGGGCTGCTAGGGGCCAGCTGACAGGGAGTGGGAGAGCCAAGACTCTCATCGCGGGAAGCCGCCTCGCTAAGTCGCTGCTCCGGCGCAAATCGAGGCACGGCCACCGAGAGAGAGAAGGTGGGGATTTTCCTTCCAAGCGGTCATTGAATCCACCGGACTGAAATAACCGCTGGCTGAACCAGGGGATTCCGGGCCTTCCTCACCACCATATAACGGTGGTTATATAAAAAAAAAGCGTTTTAAATTTGGTGTAAGATTGAGGAGCCTTGTCGTGAGACTGTGAGACATGACAAAAAATCATGAGACTCACAGCAGAACCGTGAGAGTTGGCAGGGCTGACTACAGCAAGTCAACTATACAGACACACAAAAAAGCAACATACGAAGCAGGGTTTTTAATTTATTTCCTGTGGTTCAACCAGGGGTGGGCTGCTGGGAGTTTGCAGGGGTTCAGGAGAGCCCCTAGCTAAGATACTGCGCAGTTTGGAGAACCCCCAAATCCCACGTCTGGCTGGCCCCACCCTAACCCTCCCATGATAACGGTCTTCCAATATTTGAGGGGCTACCACAGAGATGAAGGGGCCAAGCTATTTTGCTAAAACACCTGAAGGTCAGACAAGGCATAACAGATGAAAACTGAACAAGGAGAGATTCAGCCTGGAAATAAGGAGAAATTTTCTGACAGTGAGAACAATCAACCAATGGAACAGTTTTGCCTTTGGAAGTTGAGGAGCTTCATCACTGGAGGCTTTCAAGAAGAGGCTGGGCTGCCATCTGTCAAAAATGGTGTAGGGTATCCTGCTTGGGTGGGAGGGTTGACTAGATGACCTACAAGGCCTCTTCCAACTGTTAATCTGGCCAGAATACAGAGTTTTAATATAGAAGAAGGGGTCAATCTAATCTCCAAAGCACCTGAAGGCAGGAAAAGATGCCATGGATGGAAACTAATCAAGGAGAAAGTTTCTTCAACGAACTGACTTCAAAGAAAAACAGGAAAGTCCAGTTGCCCCTTGAAAAAGCACCTGAGGGACAACCATGACCTGGATGACTGAGAATCTCCATAGAAACTCTGCTATGTTCTGATCTCTAAAGTTATGGTATGTTAAGGCCCTGTCACACTGGCCGACGGATGCAAAATGTTTGTAAAAAGGACACAGCGGACGAGAAAAATGTTCCATCCGTTGTTATCCGCTCTCAAAAGGGGCAAAAATTTGCATAACCAGAGCGGATAACACGGAAAGGAACGGACGGGGGGAGGACGCAAGGCAGATGGAAAGCGGATGCGGAACAGAAGCCTAGCGGATGGAAGCAGATGGGAGCGGATAGGTCCCCTCTGCGCACATTTTTTCTGTTTTTATGCTTTGTTTGCGAGCTGCGTCCGCTTTCATCCTTTCTCCGTCCGTGCCACTAACGCTGCGTGTCAGTTCCACTTCCTCCCTGCCTCCATTTACCGCTGGAGCAGATTTGAGTTGCGCGCATGTGCAGCGGATGCCTAGCGGATATAGCGGATGCGTAACGGATGCAGAACAGATGTCCCCCGTATGCCTAGCAGATGCAGAATGGACACATTGGATACATTTTCCGCTCAGAAAGTTTTGAGCAGCTCAAAATTTTTTGAGCGGATGAAATGTCAATAGACTGATGCTGGACGGATAGAGAGGATGAAAAACGGAGGCAGTGAGTACAGAACGGATGCATCGCGTTAACCAACAGATGGCAAGTTTCTCTCCATTTTACATCCTCTTTCCATCCGTTGGTGCAGTGTGACATGGGCTTTAAATCAAGAAGATATTAAACCCAGGCTGTTCCGTCCGGAAAAACGTGAGGTAGACCGGGTTCCAACAACAAAGCTTTTATTTCAACAACTAGTAGCACGGAACAGTCTGGCTAAAGCCACGGCAGCCTTTTTATACCGGCTTGCTTGCCGGCTTGTAGCCAATAGCAGTTATTTAACTTTGCCGCCTTTCAGCGGCTCTTTTGGATTGGTTTTTTATGAACCAATCCCACACCGGCCTTTCTGGCCAATCAGGTTAAGTTATTTGGAGTATACCAATTTATACAGGACACAGGCCAATTTTAGAGAATAGACAATTCTTGACTATTTCTAGCATAAATGCAAGTAATATAGGATAGCTGTTTAGCATAATGTTTAGGAATCTCAGATGATTAACATCGTTCTTATACATGATAAAAAAACTCTAATGAATCAATAAAATAAAAGAGACAAACATTAAAGTGTAACTGAAAGGCAAAAAGAGTTAAAAATCTTATTTGGCTGATTTAAGATTACAACAATATATAGAAAACCATAGTATATAACCATAGTATGATTAACTAAATAAACCCTTCGTTCTTAATATTTGCTATCTTAAAGTTTATTTGCAGAAAGTAAATTAGGATGGCTTGTTAGAATCTAACGATTGGACATTCTATTTATTCCCCCATTAATGACTGCAATGGATAGATAAGATATATTAGAGAAAGAGAGAGGGAAGGAGGGAGGGAGGGATTCATACTTAATTGTACCATCCAAAAATGAGGGAAATCTGCAAAGACAAGAGAATTAATAGCAATGAATGAAATTTAATATCATGTTGTTAGTATAGATCTCAAGTTACTTACTGTACCTATCCCAACCCTTTTCTCTGTCACACACACAAATTATGGTTAAAAAGAGAAGCACACAAGACACAGCAGCTTTTCCTCCACTAGAAATGGCCCAGAGAGGAATGGTAGGGTAGACAAACTAGCTAGCAGATCAGAAGGCAGAGGGAGGGGTATTGGTCCACAAAAATTGAGAGATGAGAGAAGAGGTATCTAGTGCATAAAGAAGAAATGAAAATAGAAGTATTTAGTAGAAGCTAACATGAGCCTCCACCTCAGAAATGGTTGGCCAAGAAAATTTTTGAAAGGTTCCTGAATAGCAATATCTCTAGTTGTTTCTTGGTTTTCTAGTTTTACCAAATACAAGATGACTGAATGGCCCAATTGACATTCTATTACTCTGAGGGAAATATAATAATACAGAAGAGCCTAGGCAGCCTCCATTTCCCTCATGAGGTGAAAGACAAGTCTACATGAATTGTTCGGCTTCATTCTGGGTGATTTCCCTCATCCCTTTTTGCACATTATATTCAATAGCTTTTCTCTCTGCTTCTGGCACTTCCGGCAAGACAGCCTTCAGCTCAGAATTGATTTTTGCCACTCTGGCATGGATATTATTTTCGAATACTTTCTTTTGCTTAATGACCAGGTCCTCTATGGCTTTTCGGGCTTCATCGCAGCCATCTGCTAGTTTGATACGCTCCATTCGGAATTGGGGGTCGGAAGGGTCCATGGTAATAAGCCTATTCAGGCTGCCCACTTTATCCATCAGGTATTTTGAAGACACTTCGGTGTAAGTCTCGGATATCATGTGCACCAAGTGAGCTATGTTGGATGCATTGAAGGCCTGTTTATAAATCATATCTATAACAAAGTCTTTGTGGGAGTAATTCGGAATTTTGGGAAGATCTTCAGCCGAGTTTACAAATTCTGTCAGGCGTTTATTGAGACAGGAGTCAATGAGGTTGGAGATCATTTGGAAGAAACGCACCATTTTCTCCCACTGTTCCTTTACTCTTCCCATGGCATCCAGGCCTTTGATCAGCATCAGTTTGGCGTTTTCAAAATCGATCTCCTTTATTTCACATTTCCTCATTTCACTCAGCACATTCAACAAATCCTTATTCTGCTGCTTTAAGTTGTCAAAAGTTTTCTGGTATTCTTCTTGGCTCATCTTCAAGATTTCTTTAGTTTGCTCTATTTTCAAAACACTGTTTTTCACCGCTGATGTCGACTCTCCTTGAACATTTTTCTGGGATTTGGCCATATTTGGCGCCATGGGACCAAAGGGGGATGTGCAATTATAGGATTTGCTTCTGCTATCGAAAATAATAATATCCTCTGAGAGAATGTCCATTTTCTTTAACAGTTTTTTCTTGTTTTTGACCCCTGACTCTACTGCCTCAATTAATATATTGGAAATGTCTACTATATAATTACATATTTTCATTGCCAAATTTTTCATGCTGCACTTCCTTTCTTTTTTAATTTTTGCTAACAGTTGCTGAGATTTCTTTTGGGTCCATTCAGCTTTGATTTCATTGTGTTTTTTATTGTACAGGAGATCCATGTCAATATTGCCTTCATCATCCACCATGGTTTGAAGAGCGTGCACCAATGCCAACATTTGAGCTGACAGGGGACAGATGTTGTTCATGGCTATAAAGTCATCCTCACTTTCACAGCCTTCCTGACTTCTGGCGTGGGTTGCGATTGGGCTAAATTCCTTAGAGCTGAGCAAGGATGTCAGACTGGCAATTGGCAATGTCAAGGTTTCTCGTATAGTTGAAGTGAATTCCAGAAATACAGCATTCCAGCCAGTAGGAATGCTATCGACCGCTTTTCTATAATCTTCAAATGTTTCGGTCACTCTGTTCTTTATTTCCTTGTAATATTCCTCTGCTTTCGCCTGGGCATCTTCAGCTGCTGCCTTTCTTAGTTTCAGATCTTCCAAGGCGCGTTTGGTTTCTGTCAATCCTTGTTCGTACTGCGATTTGGAACTTGTACACACTTCCAAGAGTTCCCCAATCAGGCAGATGACATCATTGAACTTATTGTCCACTGCCTTGGCTAAAGAGGAACATTCGTTTGCAATCAATTTCAGGCTGGATAGCTGTCCAGGGAGCAAGGCATCTATCAAGTTAAGGTCATCCTGGAATAAGGTCTTGATTATCATCCTGAGTTGCTCAGGGATGCTCATAGAAAGGAGCCGGATGCCATCCATATTCTTGTGGGCAATGCTGAAGGCATGCCAACCACTGTTGCTGACCTGCATCAGGGAAGCCTGAAAGGAGTCCGGATACCTCATATATTTGTAGCC
Organism: Laticauda colubrina; assembly: GCA_015471245.1. NCBI lineage: Eukaryota > Metazoa > Chordata > Lepidosauria > Squamata > Elapidae > Laticauda > Laticauda colubrina. The sequence continues at coordinate 3,259,384 of BLBF01000066.1, forward strand.
TCCCTGGGGTGGGGCAAGATTGATGGCAAAGTCTCCTTGTCCTGCAGCAATGCAAGCCAGCTCCCCTAAGATGGCGATGGAGATGGGACCGGGCATCAGATACTCCTCCCAGTTCGCATGGGGCTTCATCATCATTTCTGTCTCTTTTCGGACTTCTTCTGCTTTGCTGATGTTCATTACAGCTTGTGTAGCAAGTGCATTTTTGGGCTGGACAGCCATTTCAGCCTGGATAAAACAGAAAACAAGAAAGGTTGAATGGTCAAAATTGTAGTCTCTGGAATATTTATTATTTATTTTGACTGTTTCATAGTATGATTTGATTGCTTATTTGTACCCTATGACTATCATTAATTGTTATACCTTATGATTCTTGATGAATGTATCTTTTCCTTTTATGTACACTGAGAGCATATGCACCAAAGACAAATTCCTTCTGTGTCCAATAATACTTGGCCAATAAAGAATTAATTCATTCATACCCAGATTGGAAAAGATCTCAGGGCCCTTAAGAGTTTCTAGAAGAGAAGGATATCCAGGATAACAGAGTCATAACTTTTTTAATGGCACCAATTTCCTTTTCAGACGTATGCATGTCTGTCATCTCCTACAGCTAGAGTACTATACCCAGTTTTGGTCACTAAACTATAAAAAAGATGTCGAGACTCTAGAAAAAGTACAGAGAAGAACAACCAGGATGATTAAGAGAAGAACAACCAGGATGATTAGGAGACTAGAGACTAAAACATATGAAGAACAGTTGCAGGAACTGGGCTTGGTAGTCTAATGTTGCTTATCACAAATGTTGCTTATTACAGATGTTGTTGTTTTACCGGTATTTGAATGAATACTGCATTTTTATACTTCAATCTAAATAACTGAAAACTGCTATATGACTAAAAAAAACTAAACAGTGAAGATAAAAGAAAAAAAAAGAGGAACTAAAAAGGAACAAACACAGAACAATATACAAGTAATAATTTCTACTTGCCTAGTATGCCAAAACCAAACTCCTCCTCTCTTTCTCCCCTTCTTCCCCAGTTCTTAAAGAATAAACTTTGCAAGGATCTGGGCGCACGAGCCGTGCCAAAGAGTAACTGACAAGAGAGGTGGCTTTAAAATGCAGGAGGATAAACCAGAGGAGGAGAGTGGGAGTAGGTGAAGGAAGCATCACTTTTCTTTCATTCCTATAGACGAGAGTGAACCATTCTTCTCCTAGTTGGAAACAACCCACATCTACTTGTGGGCTGCTCGGACTCCAACGCTGCTTCTCAGTACTTCATTCTCACACACCCATCTGCTTTGCTGCCCTGGCAGCCCCCCCCCCCCCCCCTTTTTTTTTTTTTTTTATGAGCCTCTTGGAGTTATGTGAAGTCTGCAGGGAAAAATGCGAAATCCACAGGGTGGTGGGGAGGGGAGATATTAACTTAATGCAGGGGTCTTCAAACTTGTCAACTTCAAGACTTGTGGACTTCAACTCCCAGAATTCCTCCTCCAGTCCTGTCAGCTCAGGAATTCTGGGAGTTGAAGTTGCCAAGTTTGGAGACCTCTGACTTAATGGGTAGGTGAGGGGGCCAATATTCGTCTTGTTCCAGCACTTAATAATCCTCTCAGGGGGCCCTGCCTTTCTGATGTTGATTCAAGAGATCCCACTGACACCCAGGAATTTGTTAAGTGTTAAAGTACAGCTAGATTAGATGTCTGGGGCGTGCATAATAAGCTCACCAGCGTGCCTACCGTCCCTGCCCTATTGTTTCTTTTTGTTTTTCTTATGTGCATCCATTTCATGGATTCATAAGTATGTTTACACTTCTACCTGTAATCTTATAATCGCTTGACCAAATTAAAAAAAATAAAAAAAGATTTCATCCCACGGGTGGGATTTAAAGAGGGTGTGTCAAAGCCCCCTCAGAAGCCGCCATGTTCTGTCAACTCCAGGATGGTGAAGAGAAACCAGCTTAAGTTATATATTCTCGCCAACAATCTGACTCCAAACCCGAACTGAACACACACAACTGTTTCCTCAGCTTCCTTGCTCTGAGCTCCGCAAGACCCTTTTTTTCAGCTAGTTTTGAACCGCTGCTGAAAATACGAATATTGACATCACCTCGTGGAGCACAGTGACGTGTAATGTTCAGCTTTCGGCTGATTCCTCTTCCCCCGTTTCATGTGAGGACCACACACACACACACACACACAAACACCCGCCCACCATCCTCCTCTACACTATCTGTTTCCATCCCCTCACGGGGCTGTCCCTTAGCGCGCCGTCCATAACCAGAAAACCAGCCCATCTCTGGCTGATACTCTGCATTTTCCACCACCACCACCACCACCACCCCTGAGAGGAAAATTTTATGCTCCCTTAAGGACACAACCCTCTGGACGCTCATCTGTTCGTAAAAGAAGCCGTGAGAACCGCCATAAACAGAGAGAGAGAGAGAGAGAGAGAGACTCACGTATCGACAAGTTTGCTTTTGAAGTTCACGCTGGACCAGGAGTCAAAACTGGCTATTCCCTCTTGCGAGGGTTTGCGAGGCTTTGTGAAGCTCCAGCAGCCGCGAGTCCTTTTTATGCACCCCTTGTTGGTTTCAGTTTCCCTTTTGCAGCGTTTCCTGCAAATCAAATGTTTTCGGAGATTAATCCGGGTAGTCGAAGGCAGCTCTTTTTACCCAGAACCCTATTTTAACTCCGGATGCTTCAAGGACCTCCAAATGGGGAGTCATTTCAGGATTTCCTTTCCTTTCTTTTTCTTTTCTTTTTCTTTTTTTCCTTTCTTTCGTTCAAATCAAAACAGTTTCTGGTTTTATAAATACATTTCTGGACCTCCAAATGGAGAGTTTTCCTTCCTTCCTTCCTTCCTTCCTTCCTTCCTTCCTTCCTTCCTTCCTTTCTCTCTCTCTCTTTCTTGCTCTTTCCTTTCCTTTCTTTCCCTTCCCTTCCCTTTCTCTTTCAAGATCTCTCTGAATCTTTCACATCCATTTCTGGCAAGGATCAAGTCACTTTGCTGCACTTTTCTCAGCTCCAGGTTAGCTAAAGCCCATGTCCCACTGCACCAACTGATGCAAAGAGGATGTAAAATGGACAAAAAACGCGATGCATCCGTTGTGTACTCACTGCGTACGTGTTTCATACGCTCTATCCGTCAAACATCCATCTACTGCTATTTCATCCGATCAAAAAGTTTTGAGCTGCACAAAACTTTTTGAGCGGATGAACTTTCTGCCGTGTACGATGTACTTCCGCGACACATACGGGCAACAAACTTTCTACGTCCGTTGTCATCCATTACACATCTGCTATATCCTCTCAGCATCCTCTGGCCATCCCCGCAACTCACATCCGCTGCAGCTGAAAGTGGAAAGAGGGAGGAAGTGAAAGGTACATGGAACGTCCACACAGCGTTAGTATCACGGAAATAGAAAGGATGTAAGCGGATGCATCTCATATATAAAGCATTAAAACGGACAAAACGTTTGTATATGGGACGTATCTTGGATATTTAGGGTGTCTGGAGTATGCCTAGAGTATGTGGAAGGACACCTAGCGGAAAACCGATATTTCCTATAAAAAGGGGGAGGAAATCACCTGGATCTCACCATGAGTCCAGCAGTCGTGCTGTACGGACCTCTTCACCCTTGCTCTTGCTCTTCCACATCATCCATTGATCTCCACCATGAATCATCACACACTCCTTATGGTACCTACCATCATTCAACACCAGAACCAAGCCCTCTTCAGACTGTTTCGCCTTTTCTATGCAAGGAGAAGAAAGAGACGTCCAAGAACTGTGTGGGTCCGACGATGGATCGGGAGAAGAGTGGAGTTTGGACTGTATGACAAGCTGATGGTGGAGCTGAGGAATGAAGACACTCGTGCATTCCAGCACTTCATGAGGATGCCACCAGCCATATTTGATGAACTTGTTGAGCGTCTGAGACCCAGGTTGACGAAGCCAAGTACCAACTTCCGTCCCAGCCTGGACCCTGGACTGAAGGTGGCACTGACTCTGCAGCACCTGGCCTCTGGAACCACATACAGAAACATGCAGTCTGCCTGGAGGGTGCCACACAACAGCATCAGCAAAGTGGTCAGAGAAGTGGTGCAGGCCATCATCGAAGAATACGTGGAGGAGCTCCTCCAGTGCCCTACCACTGAAGAAGGCTGGAGAAAACTTGCAGAAGAGTGGTATCAGAGGTGGAACTTTCCCCCCACCGTTGGAGCCATAGATGGGAAGCACGTGGCCTGCAAAGCTCCAGCCAACTCAGGGTCCTCTTATCACAACTACAAGGGCTTCTTCAGTATCATCCTCTTTGCCATGGTTGATGCTGACTATAAGTTCATCTACATCGATGCTTCAGGCAACGGGTCTGCTTCAGATAGCCAGGTATATAATGCCAGTGACCTCAAGGATGGGCTGGAAGGCAACCTCATCATGGGTTTTCCAGGTCCAGACCCCCTGCCCAATGACACAGAAAATGTGCCCGACTTCATCGTTGGTGATGACGCGTACTCCCTCAGAACCTACCTCACGAAGCCCTACAGTTTCAGATACCTCACCCGTGAAGAGAGGATCTTCAACTACAGGCTGTCCAGGGCAAGACGGGTGGTGGAGAACGCCTTTGGCATCCCGGCCAACAGGTTCCAGATACTTCTCACCACCATGCAGCATCACCCACAGACTGTGAGGAGCATCGTGGAAGCTTGCTGCATCCTGCACAATCTCATGCGCACCCACTACCCAGTGTTGCAGAACAGGCTTGTGGACTGTCAACAAGGGAATGGTGACATGGAGCCTGGTGAATGGAGGCAAGGACTAAACCTGATAGACACTGTGGATGTACAAGGCCCCAACAGAGCTTCATGTGAAGGGAAGAAGCAGCGCAACCTCCTGAAACACTGGTGCAACTCTCCAGCTGGAGCAGTGGAGTGGCAAGACAGGATGGTAGATGCTTAATGGATGCTTCCTTGAGCCTGACTCATCACACTGATGAGGACCATGTATGTTGAGTGGCCATACAATGAATAGGGCATTAATAAAGAGCTTTGTTTATTTTGAAATGTGTTGATCAATGAATAAATTGTTATTGATAAAAAAGGTCCATATGTGTGGCAGCTGGGAGGGTGGAACATACAGTCCCACTATGCTTGCACTGGAGGTTTATCAATCCCACAACTATCCTTACCCATCCCACAACTATCCTTACCCATCCCACAACTATCCTTACCCATCCCACAGCTATCCTTACCCATCCCACAACTATCCTTACCTATCCCACAAGCATGCAAAAGCTTAACCCTTTTTTCAAAGTTTTCACCAACACTTTATTAAGTAAATAAAATAAAACAAGTGTGTGAAGCAAAGATAACCTTTATTAACAACTGTCTTAAGTAAACTGTATGACTTTATTAAAAAAGCAAAATGAACCAAGTAAAGTGTCTTTAAGCAAAGATAAAGTGAACAGGTAAAAACTCAGTCTCTGGCACTATTCTCAGTCACTCTGAGGCATGTCCATGGTCTCAGCTGTCGAGCGGCCAGGGACTGTGGAGGTGGCTGTGGCTGGAGTAATGGTCTGAGGCGCCATTGGGGTGCCTGGCCCCGAGAGTACAACAGGGGATGGTGTGTTCAGGAAGCTCTCAGAGAACTGACTCAGTCCTGTGAGGTTGAGAGGCCCTTCCTCAAGGACCTGGGATGTCAGGCACAGTACCGAAGACAGATTTTCTGTTGAGGGGCTTGGCTGTGGGGTGGAGGAAGGAGGAATGTAGTGGGGCTGTCTGGTCTGCAGCTGGGCGAGGTGAGGCGTCTGTGGTGTGCAATGTACCTGGGCCTGGACTGGGAAGGGCTGCCTCTGCTGTGGGAAGTCCTGGTACTCGTAGCCTTGGTAGGTGAGGGGCTGTTGAAAGCCGTGGAAGGGCTGTGACATCACCTGGGGTGGAGGAACAGTCCTGGAGTGGGTCGGAGCAGGTTCAGCTGGGCCTGGAGGGTGGTGCAGAAGTGCTGTGATCTTCTGCTTCATCACCTGGTACTGGGCCTCGGGCAGGTTCACGAGGGTCTGGCTCACGTATGTGATGAAGGGCTTGCGGTTCAAGGATGGTATATCGCTGTGGACCAGCTGAGAGAGAAGATCTATGCTGGTCTTGATTTGTGTCACTGATCTCCAGCAGGACAGTGTGGCTCTGGCCCTGCAGTCTGCCTCTCTGCCTGCTTTCTGTGGAAGTGGAGCTGGGTGTGGGTGTGGGTTGGTCTCTGGCTGCTTCTTCTTGCTCCATTTGAGACAGGGGATCCTCCAAGTCTGCCGGCATGGGGAGTGCAGCTGTCGGGGGGGAGGATCTCTGCCGTGGGGCCCTCCAAAGACACCTGCCTGGACATGGTAGCTGTCTCCTGGCTGGAAGAGGAGTGGCTGTCTGTGGGCTGTCTGAGGGAGAGGGTTGACAGAGAGGCTGCTCCTCAGTGGCGGACCTCACCCTCCAGGAAGCTGCACTTGGCCATGACGTAGTCAATGAGCTTGACAGCGGCCTGGCCAGATTTCTTCAGGTGCAGCTTGCCATACCAGATGTGCAAGTGCTTCCACCATCCCAGGAGGACATCTGACGTGTAGCCCAGGCTCTCTGCCTTGTCTCTCCACGCTGCCTGCTTTCTCTTGGTGTCGCAATAGAGCCTGTGGCCCTTTCTCCACAAGTACTTGTTCTCCCTCAGCCATTCCAGCACCTCCTCCTCATGGTCCTCGGAAATGGAGTACTGTTTCCTCTCTCCCTTCTCCTTGCCTTGCCTCTTCCTCCCTCTGGCAGGGGCTTCAGGGCCTTCAGCAGCAGGGCTTTGAGGGCCTTGGGGCTGGTCCACCACAGCAGCAGCAGCAGCAGCAGCAGGAGAAGCAGCAGCAGCAGCAGCAGCACCAGCAGCACCAGCAGGAGAAGCACCAGCAGCACCAACAGTACCAGCAGCACCAGCAGGAGAAGCACCAGCAGCAGCAACACCAGGAGCACCAGCAGCAGTCGCAGCAGCAGAAGCACCAGCAGCTTCAGAGTCAGGGGGTGGGATGGTGGTTCTGTCCTTCTTGCCAGGGCTGGCAGGAGTAGGCATAGGCTTCCTCTTCTTCCCTGACTGACGAACTATGGTGTTCTTTCAAGATGTCTATGGCAGCAGGTCTTTCCTCTGAATGGTGACTGCTTGCGAGCTGCATCCTTTTATATCCATGGAGCTGATGCAATTCATCCTCCCCGCATGCGCAGTGAATGCTTTGCATCCACTACGCATCCGCTATGCATCCGCTATGCATCCTATAGGCATCCGTGATGCATCTGCGTCATCCGCTACGCATCTGCTCCTTCCGCTATGCGTCTGCTTCGCTATTCTCCCCCGGAAGGCCTGCGGATGATCCGCAGGGTCACTTTTTCTTGTTCTTTTTCTTGCTTTAACATTATCTGTATTGAGCATTGTCCTCCAGTTGGTGGAGAGGAGGAAGCAAAAATTGAAGTACCAGGAGCTGTTAACTTCCTACTCATTTTGAAAAATTCAAAATCTTCAAATTCTTCTAGACCTTAATCCGGTTGTAAAATAACCAGCTACAATTCCAAGTAAAAATAGTGGAAAAAAAAGAAAAAAACCAAATAGTTACAATAATTAAAAAGCAAAAAGGGAAAAAAAAGATTTCTTCAGGCTCTTGTATGCCTTAATCCAATTGATTAGTTTGATGACAATAAAAATTCAAAAGTGAAAAAAAAGAGCATAAGGACATCATAAACAAACATGAAAAAAAGAAAAGTTGTAAAGTCCCAAAGAAGGCAAAAAGGTGAAGAGAAAGGCTAAAGAGAAAAAAGAAAGGAAAAAATTCTTCAGGTTCTTCAACACCTTAATCCAATTAAGAGATCTCAAATATAAAAAGATACACAAAAATGGACCAAAAAGAAATCAATATGAAAAGTAGACAAGTTCCAGAAAGCCAAATTCCAAAAAGCCAAAAGTCCAAATATCTATTACCATAAAAAAAAAAAAGATAAACTGATGAGGGGGGATAGCACAGCTTAGAAAAAAATTAAAAGAGTACATTGAACTTTATTTAATTATCCAAGGCTCTTATTTGTCTTCTCTCTTCTCCCAAAAACTTATCACCTTTTCTTTTCCTAGCTTTCAGTGCCAGACTCCAGCTGTTGATAGAAACCCAGAAGAGCACCTGCAATAATACTTTCCCGTGCTCTTCCCTCTATCTTATCAACCAGGCAATGTCCTTGAACAAAGTCTCAATTCTTTCTCAGCTTTGTCAGGTAAGGAAAAACAGAATACTTCCAAGCCTCTAGTTGGCAGTGCTACAAAATTTCTTGAGCTTTTACTTTCCCCCTCTCCTTTTCCAGGCAAAATACAATAAGAATTACCTAAAAAAGAAAAAGAAATATTTAAAAAATAACTAAAAAGGAATCTCTAGCTTAACATGTCATAGAATCAAAAAGGAGAAAAGAATAAATAACAAGAACAATAAATAAATCAGTCCAGTTTCAAAATATAAAATCATACATAAAAATCCAACAATGAAGAAAAAAGAATTATTACTTTGACATCCTTGTTTAAAATCGCCGCTTAATCACTTCTGTCAAAACTTTTACAGATTCTTTCTTTTCTTTAGGGTGTCCTTTCAAATCTTAAAATATAGATTAAAAAAAAGGTCCTCACCAAACCGGCACACTCTCTCTTTCTGTTCCCTTCCATCTCAGAGCTGTCCCAACTTCAGCAGCTTTAATGGCTGCCTCTTTGCCGCTGGCAAAAAGAGCTTCTCCTGGATCTACCAGGGACTTTGCAGTATCCCTGGGATTGACAGGACGCGCTCTTTACAATCGCCGTCTCTTCGGGACGGTTTAGATCCAAATGGACTGTCCAGGAGCAAAGATATCGGCAATGATCTCGGACCTCCAAGATCGCATGCCGTATTGTTGTGATACCAGCTCCGCCCTCCCCAAGCATGCAAATTTTGACCACATAGCCATGATGGTTGTAACTCTGAAAAACGGTCTTAAGTCACTTTTTTCACTGCTGCTGTAACTTCAAGAGGTCACTAAATGAACTGTTGTTAAGTCAAGGACTACCTCTAATAAGGACCATCTGGATTGAGGGTTGCATTCATGAGAAAAATAGGATTGAGTTGTAGGGTGTATCATAACAGAGGGATAGAATGAAGATAATGTGAAATGTTAGTACCGCTTTATATAATGCTTTGGTAAGGCCACACTTGGAATCCTGCATCCAGTTTTGGTTGCCATGATGTAAAAAAGATGTTGGGGCAGAAGAAAGAGTGCAGAGAAGAGCAACAAAGATGATCAGGGGACTGGAGACTAAAACATATAAGGAACAGTTGCTGGAATTGGGGATGTCTAGTCTAATGAAAAGAAGGACGAGGGGTGATATCAGTCTTCCAATATCTCAGGGGCTGCCACAAAGAAGAGGGAGTCAAGCTCTTCTCCAAAGCCCCTGAGGGCAGGACAAGGAGCAATCGGTGGAAACTAATCAAGGAGAGAAGCAACCAAGAACTAAGGAGACATTTCCTGACAATTAGAACAATGAATCAGTGGAACAACTTGCCTCCAGAAGTTGTAAATACACTGGAAGTTTTTAAGAAGAGATTGGACAACTATTTGTCTGAAGTGGTGTAGGGTTTCCTGCCTAAGTAAGGGATTGGACTAGAAGACCTCCAAAGTCCCTTCCAACTATTCTATTCTATTCTATTCTATTCTATTCTATTCTATTCTATTCTATTCTATTCTATTCTATTCTATTC
>BLBF01000066.1:3283813-3300075 GCA_015471245.1 Laticauda colubrina
GGTATTCAGTTAGCAAAGTCCATGTAGAATATCCTATGTCAGTTCACATAAAAATCAGTCCTTTGTTGTCTCTCCCGTTCGAGCAATGCAGTCTTGATTCCAAGCAGTAATCAGGGATCATCAAAGCCAGAGAGAGAGAGCAAGCTGTAGACTTGCTACTTATATATTGTTTTCATAGCCACTCCTTTAATTGCTATTTCACAGTTAAAGCTGCATACACACTAACATACACTAACTATGATTCATAGTTATTATTTCACCTAAACCAGTTAGGGTAAACAATGTTATCCCTAACAGGGGTGTTGAAGGGAGAGGTACATTTAATGAGAACTCCCTGTTCTAGGTATGCTTGGATTAATTTAGGGAGAATTGTATAGGGAGAATTGCTTCTGCAGGGATTTTGTATTGGGGCACACATGGAGGTGGCTCCTGTTTTACTTGGATAGTAACTGGTGTTGCTCCTTTTAGTAGTCCCACCTCTGATGCATCCCAGCTCCATAAGGAGGGTGGTCGGCTTTTTAAATCCTCATGAAGCCCCATCTTGTTGGTTATCAGCATGATTGTTTTGTGCTTTCCTTTTCCTGAGATTTCTAATTGCGGCCCCTGTTTGCCACATGCCTCCATTTTACAAAGGAGATCCCTCCCTAATAGGGATAGTGGTGACTGGGGGCAAATAGTGAATGCATGGTCTATTGTGAAAGGTCCTAGTTCTCCTGGTATGTTGTGGGTAAATTCTACAGGGATTATTTTCCCTCCCACTCCCATTATGTTATCTTGAGCCCCTTCAGCCACTGCAGCTTTATATGGTGCTTCAGTAATTAATGAGGAGGTGGCTCCAGTATCAACCAAGCAATTGTATTTCTTTCCTCCGATAAGAACAGTAACAATGGGTTCCCCTTCTGGGCCATTTCTTAAGGGGATAGCTAGTCCGTTAAAGGTAGCCAGGAATTCAGTACTTTCATTGTCATTTTCTAGTCAAGAAGGGGGGTAACTCATGGTCTCTCCTTTGCTCCCATTGATGTGTATTGTTTGTGTTTATTGGAGGAAAGGGAGCGCTGGGTGTTGTCTTTGTTGCTCAGTGTAATGGATTGGATTATTTTCTGGCTTCATGTTTCTAGGTGGTGGGTGATACCGGTTGCAGAAGGGGTGTTGCCTACATTGCCTGCTAAAATGCCCTTCCTGTCCACACCTATAGCAATGCTGGCATCTGCCTTGTGACCACCCTGCTTTATCGCAATGCCAGCATTTCTTTGAATTGTAAGAAGTTCTACCAGGCTTTTGTCTGGCATTATGTTGCACTACAGCAAACATTTTCAGGTCTTCCCGTCTTTCTATTCATCTTTTTCTCTCTTCCTCTTCCTCTTTCAACTTGTCACTTTGGTCATAGACAAAGTTGTGCAACTCTGCTATGTCTAGAGTTGCCCAATTAGAAATGAAGTGATGGAAATGTTGTTTAATATCTAAGATGGATTGATCCACGAAGGCTGAGGCTAAAATCCTCTGGTCCTTGAGGCAGCTGAGGTCTTGATGAGCATATGCAACAGCTGCCTCTTTTAGGCGGACCCAAAAAGCATCAGGGTTTTCTTTTTCCCTTTGCTTGGTTCTTTGGAATTCAGACCAATGCAGAGGCTTTTTTCCAATTTCCTCTAAAGCTTCTAATAAGTTATTTTTTTGCTCGTGTATTCATCCCAATGATTGGTATCATTGTAGTCCCAGTTAGGGCGATGTACTGGCCATGCGATGTGGGCTGGGGGCTGCCTGTCCAGGGATGGTAGGTAGTTTAGCTATTTGTTCAGTTTTCTCAAATAGTTTTAATAGCTCATCTTTTATTAGAAAGATTTGTAGCAGCTGGGTCATGTCACCCCAAGATGGATTGTGGCTCTCTATGATTGACTTCAGGGTTTGAATTACTGTTTGGGGATCAGCCCTGAAGGCTGGGGTATCTTTTTTCCAGATGACTAGGTCAGAGGCAGAGAAGGGAGTGTGGGTATAAACGTATTTTAATTGTCCCCTATTTTGCACAGGTCTGTTTAAAAGGGGAGCCATGAATCGTGCCTCAGTTTGTCCATCCAGGGAATGGGTTTCAGGTTTTTCCTGATCTTTTCCCTCAATCAGGTTTTTTGTCTTAGCCATTTCAGCCCAGCAGTACCAATAGGGTATTTGGCTGGGTTTAATGCTTTTAGGGTTTTATGATCTAAAGTACCGCTATCAGGCCAAATTTGTCTTCCTGTGTCATCTCGCAATAAAGCCCACTTTTTGCAAATTCTTTTTGCGTCTCTTTTATTCATTCCAGGCAGGACAGGCACTTGCCTTTCGTCCCAAGCCTCAAGTAATTTATCCAAGGGGGCCTCTTCCATTGCCCTTGAGCTACAACTTCCCATATTCCCTACCTGATGTGGGGATTATTTTGGTTTAGCTGGGCTACCGCCGTCAGTTTTCAGACAAAAAAGGTCTGGAAAGGACTCCGGTTTCCCTACACACGGAGTACGGGTCCCTTTCTCTTAGGGAAACTCCGCTGTCAGTTTGAAGACCCCCCTAAAAAACAGGGATCTTGGAGGACCGTCTGCCCCCTAGCAGCACTGGTACGGGCCCCTCCCCACACTCCGCTGTCAGTTTTCAGATCTCCCTTAAAGGTAGGGATCCAGAAGGATCTGCTCTGCTTTTGAAGGCAAACTATTTCCGATTGTGTTTGCCAGCAGCCGGTACGGGCCCCTTCTAACTGCACAGGGCTTTGCTTACAGGATGCACCAGGATTATTTTCCTGCTTTCTATTTATTTCCCAACACCAGTTCCTTTCTCAGTCCGCTCGGTTTTTCATGCATCCTTCAGAAGGACTCACACTCCGTGATCACCCTTTGCGTTCCCAAATCCAGCCGGTCACGGCTTGTTGGAGCTAGCATCTGGTTGGGGTGCGGCTGGCAATCACGGAGGAGGTGAGGTTCTTCTGTTTCCACAGAGAAAACCCACAGTCACACACCTGAACCACTCACGCTTCCACTCTCTTACCTAGTAAGGTTAGAAATTTAAAGCAGTACTCACCTGCTTTCAAGCAGCTATTGAGCAGAAAGGCTCACAAACTCCCTTTACTACCCTTATGCCTGCCGGGCTGGGTCCGTGGATGTTGTCCCTGGACAAAGAAGGTCCATGCCGGCTGGGAATTGATCTGCGGGTCCGGTCCGGTGGCAGGATTGGCTGGAAAATCTTTGTGGGTCGCCAATTGTAGAAAGGCTGAACGTTGAGCTAGCTAACTTTGAATGATAAGTTCCCAATTTTTATACCTTTTTTCTCCCTTTGTGTATAAATGTTTGTTAAGTGTTTAATGTTTAAGGTTTAGACATTAAAATCCTGTCAGAGTCTGTTTTTTCTTTCCGCCAGAAGGCAACCTCAATGAGGTGCGAAAACAAACTCTGCGGGGCAGCTTGTTGTATTACCGGTTTTTTCCTCTTATCTCTTTTAGTTTTGATGGCTTTTTTGTAATCTTCTATTTGTAATTCCTGTCTTTTGGCTGGTTTGGTATGTTCTTAATTGCTTGGCTTTTGTCTAGGGGCATCTCTCAATTTCTTTTATTAGATTTCTTTTCCTATGCAAGCCTGTTCCATGGCTGGCCTAATGTTCCCCCTGGGCCTTTTCCCTTCTGGGTGACACCACTGTCCTCATGAAGTTCCCTTTCTACAGTTCCCATAGGAAAGTTTTTCATTTTGACTACAAACCCCCAGCTAGCTATTTTCCCCCTCCCTGTCTTGTGGCAACCCTGGAGCCGCAAAGATGTCCTCAACCAGATTTCCTTCAGGGTTGACCCATGGAGTGTCAAGGGTCAAAATTTAATAGCTGACCAGCTGCTGTAAGGCTACGCCAGGATGATGAACTGAGGATGAGTCAGCAGCATACTGCCACTTTAAGAAGCTGTCTATATAAAGGAGGCCATGTGAGGGCATCTCTCTCTCTCTCTCATGTTCTCTCCATTGCAGTTCTCTGTGTAGAGTTGAAGGTTGATTGCTTGCCTGGTGTTTGCCTAACACGTGTATGTATGTATGTATGTATGTATGTATGTATGTTATATATGAATGTATGTATGTATGTATATATGTATGTAGTAGTCTTGTACATAAACAACTGTTAAAAGTCTCTGTGTACTGTGTTTTGCTCCTGGGTTGTATCACAATAGTAGTCACTCTGTAAACACTCTGATATTTACCAGTTCAGCATTAATTCAGAATAAATGTAGATATGGCTTTTGTCTGAACAAATATTTCGTTTACTAAATGAGACATGATCTCCAGGACAGCCTGGTTTTAATCCAATACATTGAAATTTTGAATTCTATCAACTGTTTTGAATTTTATTGTCTTATGAGACCAATGAATTGTGCTTCTCTATCCCAGTCCTTGTCCTTTGGAACAGCATCGCCTAGAGATAAGAATGGTATTCTCTCTCCTGGGTTCCAGCAATCACTGTTCTGACCCAGCTTTCATGAGCCCCAAATCAACTGCCAACTCGTGAGGAAAAAAAACCCTTTTTATTTAGAAAAGCAGGAATTCACAAAGCTCCAGGTCACACTTTTTAGGGGATTCACAAGCCAAAACAGTCTCTGAGTTCCCTGAATTAGCACTTCAATCCCAACACAAAAGGTCCTGACCGACCTGGTTAGTGGCAAAGAAATCCTGGCAAGGAATCCGCCAGAGGGAACTCTTCTGGAGCATTAACGGATATCTCCAACACCCACGCCTCCCACACTCCTCCTCCTTATATCTCAGCCAGGGAGGGGCTTGTTAACGTCTCCTTTTCCTGAATAGTTGACCCTCAGTCCTGCATTGCTCTCCTCTCTGTGCTTCTGTGAGCAGATGTGTCAACTCATAAAATATTGTATTTCTCTGGTCTTTTAGAGTTGCCAACAGAAAGGGGGGGGGGAAGTAGTGCGTTCCTTAAATGTTTTCATAGATAATTTCTAGGCGACCGAAGTTTCTGGCTCACAAAATTATAACTGGAGAGCATGATTGATGACTCTTGGCTATGGATGTGTCCCATTGGAGAACATGAATTATGATATACCCAGGTAGGCATGTTCACTCCTAATAAATCTTCTTAAGCTCTGAAAGATCTGACTAGAGACTAATGATTTAAATGGGGGTGAATACCAGAGCCCTGACAATTCGCTCATCTGGGACAGGGTCCAGCTGTTCTGCCCCCTCGCTCATCTCAGGTCCCCAAAACAGCTGTCTATCTACCTGAGCATGAGTAGATGGGCCCTACTCTGCATCTGGCTTTGAGACCTCCTGCTCCTCAGATCCTTCTGCCAGCTTTGATGGTAACCCAGATTTTGATGGTAACCCAGGCACCCCCTCCATCTCCCCTGACTCCTCTGACTTGATTGCCACGAACCACAATAATCACTCCTCCTTGGTTCACCTATGGAACTGCCTGCCATTTTGCTGGGGAAGCAGGAGAAATAAAAGGAGTCATGAACCCCAAGGAAAACTGCACCCCCATTCCTCATTCTGGTATGTACCCAAGGGCTCCTTCCTTTTGGAAGGAAAAAGGTTTACCCACTGACACCAATACCCTCCAGCCAGCCATATCTTGTCAGCAGACTTCCTTTTCTTGAAATAATTTTATTTTATTTTTAATATAATCATTCCACCTTCAGTTGAACAGTGTGTTGTCTGTGTACAAGTGTCTTTGTTAAACAATAATCAAAATCACAACATCCTTAGTGAAATTAATATTAATTCTATAATATTCACATAAAATTCAACATATTAGTCATAATATTTACTTATCTCTTTTAACATATTTTCTTTATTTTGTTTCCCTATTTCTATTTTCCATTTTTATTATTTAACCACTGGTAAAATAGATCCCATATCATATAGTATTCCGTTTGCTCTTTCTCCTTAATTGCCAGCGTTAATCTATACATTTATCTGAGAGTTTAGGAGTTGATAGGTTAATGACGACAACTATTTTATTCCTTTCCTGCAGGGGTGTCAAACTCATGTTGTCACATTGTCATCATGAGCTGTATCACAAGTTTTCCCTTCCCTAAACCAGGGGTGGGTGTGGCCAACGCATGACGCATCCGGCTGCGGGCCATGAATTTGACACCCCTGCTTGACTGGATTCATAGCCCACCACTGACAATATTTCAAATAAAAATGCAACTTTAAAGCAAGAAATATAAGTCATAGAATTATAGGTAGTCCTTGACTTACAACAATACTAAAAAAAAGTGACTTGACTATTTTTCACATTTATGACTGTTGCAGCATCCCCATGGTCATGTGATTTACATTCTCATGTTTGCTAATGGACTCATATTTATTATGGTTGTGGAGTCCTGGGGTCATGTGAACACCTTTTGTGATCTTCCAACAAGCAAAGTCAATGGGGAAACCAGATTCACTTAACAACCGGGTGACTAATTTAACAACTGTAGCGATTTGCTTTGACAAATGTGGCAAGAAAAGGAATTTCTCACTTAGCAACATACGTCTTGGGCTCAACTGTGGTCATAAGTCAAGGACTACTTGCACTGGAACAGATTCACAGAATGTCATGGAATCTGATTCTGAGGGGGAGGTTGAGCAGCTAACAGGGAATGGGAGTGTGGCTCCGGTGGCTGTGGAAGAAACCAGGGAAGGGCACAGTCTGGCTGGGCATTAAGAGGAAGACCAAGGGCCACCCCCTCTTCATCCTAGGGCATGCAGGGAGGAATGGAGAAGGGAGCAATGTGAGTTACGGGGGAGAAAAGGGCCCTGATTCCCTTCTTTAGCTGCAGCTGGGAAAACAGGATTTAAAAAGGGCGTTTGCGCACAGCACCTTGCTGGAAGGAAAGCGTGCATTAACTTTGTTTGTCAAGTCTTATCTGGATTCTGGCATCCTCCCAACTGTGTGTGTTTCGTTATCTTTTGAAGTCTGCAATTCCTTATCCTGCCCTGTCTCGTTAATTGCTGCAGTGTGGTTTGTGTTGGTTTTTATTCATAATTTATATATATTTTGGGTTTGGACTGAATTTCTTCACTTTAAAAACTGTTCTTGGGAAATTTTTTTCTCCAGCTGATGATAACTGGACATTGGGGGCCAAGTTGGAGAAATTAAAAGGACTTTACCTACTTTTGTGACTTCGTTGCTTTTGTGTCAGGCTCCGGGTCATCACACAGAATGGGAGGTGCTCCTTAAACAGAGATCTACTAAGCTAGGAAACAGAAAATGACACAGCCAATTACAATAACCAGAAGGATTCTGACCAAAAAGCCAGTTGCCCAGAGCAAGGCCAGGATGACAAAACCAATGACAAAGTACCTTTGGACGTCCTTGCCATCTACCATTTCCTTAAGAGTGTAAGTATTTCTGGCCAAAGTACTCGGGGTCTCAGAGAAGAATTGCAATTTCTTGATACTTCGCCTGATCTTGGGGCAGTCCAGCAGCCGGTGCTCAGGGTTTTTTGCATCCAGAAACGGACGCAGGTGATGAGTGATACTATCAATTTGAGGCTTCAAGGCATCGTAAATGAAGACATACTGGCTTGTTACCCGAACCGCATTTGCCTCCGAATGCAGGGTCCCCACCAGGTTAGAGCAGCCCCTGAGGGCCTCCTGCAGATTCAGAACATCCTTGTGGAAGTCAGTTAGCTGCTTTTTTCGCTTTTCCATCTCTTCAAGATTCTTTTGGGTCGTCTTAATTTTACTCTCTTGATTTTGCAACTCATTCTGACATTTGGCAACTTGGCACAGAGCCTTTTGTTCCTTGGCATGATAATCATTTACCATTTCTTGTGCCGCGTCGGCTTTTTCCTCAGCCGCCTTCTGAGACATATGAGCGTCGATAGCCTGAATACCCCCTGATAATGAGACAAAGACAAAATCAGGGGATGTAACATGTAGCCAACAAGTTTTTCCAACCAAGATCATTCCATGCACATTTAGATAACAGATAACAGACAATCAAAGTTGGGAGGGACCTTGTAGGTCATCTAGTCCAACCCCTCTGCCCAAGCAGGAGACCCTACACCATTTCTGACAAATGGCAGTCCAATCTCTTCTTGAAAGTCTCAAGAGATGGTGCTCCCACAGCTTCTGAGGGCAAGTTGTTCCATTGGTTGATTGTTTTTACTGTCAGAAAGTTTCTCCTTATTTCTAGGTTGAATCTCTCCTTGTTCAGCTTCCTTCCATTATTCCTTGTCTGGCCTTCAGCTGCTTTGGAAAATAGCTTGACCCCTTCCTCTCTGTGGTAGCCTCTCAAATATTGGAAGACTGCTATCATGTCTCTCCTGGTCCTTCTCTTTACTAGACTAGCCATGCCTAGTTCCTGTTCTTCATATGTTTTAGTTTCCAATCCCCTAATCATCCTGGTTTCTCTTCTCTGTACTTTTTCTAGAGTCTCAACATCTTTTTTATAATGTGGAGACCAAACAGGATCCAGTACTTTAGGTGTGGTCTTACTAAGGCTTTATAGAGTGGTATTAGTACCTCACTTGATCTTGATTGTATCCCTCTGTTAATGCAATTTGGGATAGCATTGGCTTTTTTGGCCACACACAGCTGATTTAGCTGGTTGTCCACTAAGACTCCAAGATCCCCCTCACAGTTACTGCTGTTAAGCCTGGTTTCACCCAGTCTATATGTGTACTTTTGGTTTTTCTTGGCTAAGTGTAGGATTTTACTTTTCTCTACATTGAATTTCATTTTGTTAGATAGAGCCCAGTGTTCAAGTCTGTATGATGATGATTCCTTGCTCTTTAACTGTGGCAGCAGCTGAACTGCTGTATCTCAGCTTGGGGACCTAGGGCAAATCGCCACAGCCAATTCATTGCAGCCAACTTGCCACGGGGCAACTGGCCATGGCCAACTCACCATGGGACAATTCATTGTGGGACAATTTAACACTGTATTAATCATTTCATTCAGTTACTTGTATTACTGGTGACTATGTTCCAGTTAAAATTATTGTAATTCTTGTATTCCTGGATTGACTTTCTTTATTTTGTTATTGCTGGCCACAGTTGAAATTAATTTAATTTTTGTATTTGTTGAACTGTCCCGTAGAGCTGTCCTGTGGCAAGTTGGCCATGGCGAGTTGCCTGAAAAGACAGAGGTGGTATTCAGCAGGTTCTGACCAGTTCTGGAGAACCAGTAGCAGACATATTGGGTAGTTCGGAGAACCGGAAAATCCCACCTCTGACTGGCCCCTCCCCCATCTATTATTTGCCTCCAGAGTCCTAACTGATTGGCTGGGTCTTCTTTTGTTGTCCTGCAAGGAGAACAGAGCAGGAAAGCAGGTTAGTGGAGTGGGGATGGAATGGGGATTTTACAATATCCTTCCCCTGCCACGCCCACCAAGCCATGCCCACCAAGCTACGCCTACCAAGCCACACCACACCCACTAAGCCATGCCCACAGAACCGGTAGTAAAAAATGTTTGAATCCCACCACTGCGCAGAGAATTGGCTGCGTTGAGATGGCCATAATGTGTTGGCCGCAGCGACGTGGCTATGGTGAGTTGTCCCACCCATAGCTTTGGAAGCTGAACAAAGTCGGCTTTGAATTTGAATTTGAATTTGAAGGAGGAGAGTTGCAGGAATCTTACTGATTTTATTGCTTCAGTAGCAATGAAAAATAGAGAAACCAGAAGAAGGCAGTAGAAAACTAGAAACCCAGTTTGATGCAGAGGTTAAGGTGGTGGCTTAGCAACCAGGAGGCTGTGAGTTCTAGTCTTGCTTTGTGCATAAAATCTTGCTGGATGACTTTAAACTAGACATTCCCTCAGCCCAATCCATCTCACAGAGTTGTCGTGGGGAAAATAGGAGGAGGGAGGAGTGTTAGGTATGTTCGCTGCCTTAAATGTTATTTATAAAAATAACAAAGGTGGGATAAAAAGGCCTATAATAAAAAAAATCTAAATGAATGCCTAATGCTCTCTGTGAAATCATAAGCAGAAAGCCAAGAAGAGTGAAGTTCCCAAGCAACCAGACAGCACTTTGATTGGACCATGCGACTGATTTTTTTGGGAAAGTTTTTGGGAAAACTTTTAATTAGGCGAAAACCAAGGGAACTTTTGGAGTCGGTTTTCACCAGCCTGTGCCAATATGATATATCCAATAAACTTGTTCTTTGAGGAAACTCTGCCTCAGAGTTCTGCTTTTTCTGGGTGTATTACTTGGAACCCTGATATATGGCATCAGCGTGACTCATTTGAGTCAACTCCACGGAAGCCTAAAAGAGATGTGGTTGCTTTCATGAGAGATCAATCTCTTGTGTTCCTGAGCACCCCAAGGTATTTCTTTCAACACATTCTTTTGACATATTTAGGGTGTCATTTTAATACTCACCAATAATAGTTCCCACAACTGGTATCAACATCAACTGAAAGGCCTTATTTTTCCGCATTTCTTGTTCTCTAATTTTGTCCTCTGCGGCTTCTCTATCCCTTTTTGCCTTTTCCTTCATTGCTTTTTGGCGTTCATAATCTTCTCTTTGCAACTCACTGCGTCTTTGCAAATCTTTCCGCAGGTTCTGAAATTTGACAAGCTCGTTCTCTTTGGCTTTCTGTTCATCCATGAGTTTTTTCTTTGAGACCATAATCTCAGAAGTCACTGAATCCACATTCTCCAGGTCCCATAGAACCAATTCTTCTGTCTTGCCCAATTCCTCTGTAGCCTTCTCGATGTGCTCCTTTAGATCTATGTAAAAGTTAACATCTTCTTTTGCTTGGTACAGACAATTGATCACAGAGGTTAACTCACATAGTCCTTGGTTGAAATGATGTCTGACTTTTTTTCCAAATGCATTGTCATGGGCATGTCTTCGTACAAGGGCCATACTTTCCTGAATCACAGCGGAGCCTGGTTTGCAGAGGAAAAAAAAAAAATGAGGAAGATTTTTTTTAAACAAGGTGGGATCTGATTCAAGATATAACTAATGGGTGTGCCTTAGGCTCCAAAAGACAGAAGATCGGTAAAGATTTACCCTGTCCAGTCAAGTCTGACTCCAGGAAATGGTGCTCATCCCCATTTCCTAGCCAAGGGAGCCAGCTTTGTCCAAAAACATTTCTGTAGTCAGGTGGCCAGCATGGTTATACGCTGAGGCATACAGAATAGCAATAGCAATAGCACTTAGACTAACATATCGCTTCATAGTGCTTTACAGCCCTCTCTAAGCGGTTTACAGAGCCAGCCTACTTGCCCTCAACAATCTGGGTCTTCATTTTACTGACTTCAGAAGGACGGAAGGCTGAGTCAACGTTGAGCCTGGTGGGATTCGAATGGCCAAATTGCAGGCAGTTAGCAGGAGTTAGCAGAAGTAGCCTGAAGTACTGCATATTAATCACTGTGCCACCAAGGCTCATGCTGTTATCTTTCCACTGAAGTGGTACCTATTTATCTACTTGCATTTACATGTTTTCAAACTGCTAAGTTGGCAGAGCTTGGACAAGAATGGAAGCTCACCCCATCACACGTTACGACTTGGGTCTAGAACTGCTGATCTTCCAGTCGACAGCCCAGTGTCTTAACTGCTAGCTCCTGGATGGAAGATATCAACACTGAACTTTCTGGTGGCCTCTGGTACTACTATATGAGCACGTTAGGCATACTGGTTAAAAGCACTAGACTAGAAATTAGAAGATATTGAGTTCTAGTCCTGCCTTAGGCATAAAACTAACTGGATGATCTTAGGCCAGACTTCTCTCTCACCCTAGGAATGAGAAGGCAAGGTCAAACTATACAGAAAAAAAGAAGTATGCCAATAAATGATGCAGGACTTATCAGGATAACTGCCAAGTCAAAGCAGCAAAAATTAATGCAACTAGTCCTTGACCTATGACAATTGAACCCAAAATTTATGTTGTTAAGTGAGACATTTAATGAGTTTTGCCGCATTTTATGATCTCTTCTGCCACAATCGTTAACTGAATAACAGCAAATGTAAAATTAATAACATAGATGTTAAGTGAATCATGGCTCACTGGGGCAGCCATGACTCACAACTAGGCCTGCTCTACAGAAACTGAATGGTCCTGCTTCACTTTCATACAACATACAATAAGCTTACCTGATAGCTGTGCTACAAAAGACCCCCTAATATCAGACAAAACTATCTATAGACAAAGAGGAGGCTGATGGCAACTGTTTGTTGGGACAGCCAAAATATCTGTCCCAGGTGGCTCCTTACTTACAAATGGCTTTTGCCCTTCTGTTGACCTTTCACAGGGTTCAAAGAGGTATTTCTGGAATGGTTCAGAATCATTTTTGGTTTCTGATTCCCTGAAAAGGTTGCTATCATTCCAGAAATGTTCAATGCTTTCAAGCCAAAGTAATTTATGAACAATTTAAAAGCAGCAGCTTCTAAATTCCTTTCCCAAGAACCTCTCCCTCCTTTATAAATCCTATTTCTTGCTTTCTGATTTCACCACATTAAAAACTCCTCCTACCCTGTGACTGCTAAGATACTTAGAGGAGAAACTTTTTCAAGAGCTTGTTGAAAAGTCCAGTTCACGGTATCAATCTCTATCCACGGACACCCTAAAAAGGAAATTTTGAGAAGGTGGATTTGGGCATCAGTTAGGTTCAGTTAAAATTCCAAGATGGTTCCTAACTTCAAAACATTGTGGATCTCCAGCTGAAGGCAAGAGAAGAACATCACAAAAGTATTGGGTTTTTTTCTCAGACGTCCCTCACTCCTGGTGCCAATTTGAAATTCTACATTCTGCAAAAAAGATGCAACATATTTTGTGGTGGTATTTGACTGGTTCTGCCCAGTTCTGCAGACCCGGTAACGGCAATGAGCAGCAGAGACATAACCGGTTCTCTCTGCTGCTCTGTGTTCGGCTTACCCGTGGGGTCACTGTGTTGGGCTCTCATACTCACTTTTATGGCCAGAATTTGAAGCGTAGCTGCTTTGCGTGGTGCAGAATAGTGAACTGGTAGCAGCCCACACCTGAACAAATTTATATCTCCTAACCCAGAGATATAGAGGCCATGATTTGTAGAGAACGTGAAGGAAAGCCAGGTTCTCACCTAGGCTGGAAAAGTCAAATGTACAAGTACAGATTAGGTGGAAGCTGGATCAAAAAGCTAAGGCCCGGACCCACTGCACTTACGGATGCAAAGAGGATGTAAAATGTTTAAAAAAGCTTGCCATCCATTGGAAAACGCTATGTATCCATTGTGTACTCACTGCATACGTGTTTCATACGCTCTATCCATCGAGCATCCGTCCACTGAGATTTCATCCGCGCAAGAGGTTTTGAGCTGCACAAAACTTTGTGAACGGATGAACTTTCCACCGCGTATGATATACATCCGCGACATATACGGGCAACAAACGTTCTATGTCTGTTATCATCCGTTAAACATCCGCTTTATCCTCTCTGAATCCTCTGACCATCCCCTCAACTCACATCCGCTACAGCTGAAAACAGAAAGAGGGAGGAAACGAAAAGTACACGGAACGTCTACACACCATTAGTAGTACGGAAATAGAAAGGATGTAAGCGTATGCATCTCGTATATAAAGGATTAAAACAGACAAAACGTTTGTATCTGGGATGTATCTCGTACATTTAGGATGTCTGGAGTATGTCAAGAGTATGTAGAAGGACACCTAGCGGACAACCGATATTTCCTACAAAAGGGGGAGAAAATCATCTGGATCTCAGTATGAGTCCAGCAGCCTTGGTGTACAGACCTCTTCACCCTTGGTCTTGGTCTTCAACATCATCAATTGTTCTCCACCATGGATCATGACACAGTCCGTACGATAGCTGTGCTCATTCATCACCAGAACCAAAACCTGTTCAGACTGTACCAAGTTTTACACAGAAGGAGAAGGAGACGTCCAAGAGCTGTGTGGGTCCAAGGATGGATCGTGAGAAGAATGGAGTTTGGACTGTATGACCAGGTTGATGGTGGAGCTCAGGAATGAAGACCCTCGTGCATTCCATCACTTCATGAGGATGCCACCAGCCATGTTTGAGGAACTTGTAGAGCGTCTGAGGCCCAGGTTGACCAAGCCTAGCACCAACCTCCATCCCAACCTGGACCCTGGACTGAAGGTGGCACTGACTCTGCGGCACCTAGCCTCTGGAACCATATACAGAAACATGCAGTATGCATGGAGGGTGCCACACAACAGCATCAGCAAAGTGGTCAGAGAAGTGGTGCAGGCCATCATCGAAGAATACGTGGAAGAGCTCCTCCAGTGCCCCACCACTGAAGAAGGCTGGAGGAAACTTGCAGAAGAGTGGTATCAAAGGTGGAACTTTCCCCACACCGTTGGAGCCATAGATGGGAAGCACGTGGCTTGCAAACCTCCGGCCAACTCAGGGTCCACTTATTACAACGACAAGGGCTTCTTCAGTATCATCCTCTTTGCCATGGTTGATGCTGACTACAAGTTCATCTACATCGATGCTTCAGGCAACGGGTTAGCTTCAGATGGCCAGGTATACAATGCAAGTGACCTCAAGGAGGGGCTGGAAGGCAACCTCATCATGGGTTTTCCAGATCTAGACCCCCTACCCAAAAACACACAAGATGTGCCCTACTTCATCATTGTTGATGACGCATTTTCCCTCAGAACCTACCTCATGAAGCCCTACACTTCAAGATACCTCACCCGTGAAGAGAGGATCTTCAACTACAGGCTGTCCAGGGCAAGACGGGTGGTGGGGAACACCTTTGGCATCCTGGCCAACAGGTTCCAGATACTTCTCACCACTATGCAGCATGAGCCAGAGACTGTGAGGAGCATCATGGAAGCTTGCTGCATCCTGCACAATCTCATGCACACCCGCTACCCAGTGTTGCAGAACAGACTTGTTGACCATCAACAAGGGAATGGGGACATGGAGCCTGGTAAGTGGAGGCAAGGACGTAACCTGATAGACACTGTGGATGTACAAGGCCCCAACAGAGCTTCACGTGAAGGGAAGAAGCAGCGCAACCTCCTGAGACACTGGTGCAACTCCCCAGCTGGAGCAGTGGAGTGGCAAGACAGGATGATAGATGATTAATGGATGCTTCCTTCAGCCTGTCGCATAACACTGCTGAGATTGTGCCATGTATGTTGAGCGGTCCTACAATGAATAGGGCATTAATAAATAGCTTTGTTTATTTTAAAATGTGTTGATCAATGAATAAATTGTTATTGATAATAAAGGTCCATTTGTGTGGCAGCTAGGATGGTGGACCATACAGTCCCACTATGCTTGCACTGGAGGTTTATCTATCCCACAACTATCCTTATCTATCCCACAAGCATGCAAAGGCTTAACCTTTTTTAAAAAGTTTTCACCAACACTTTATTAAGGTAACTTAACTTTCTTAAGCAAACTTTATGACTTTATTAAAAAAGCAAAATGAACCAAGTAAAGTGTCTTTAGCAAAGATAAACTTAACAAGTAAACAACTCAGTCTCTGACACTATTCTCAGTCACTCTGAGTCATGTCCATGGTCTCAGCTGTTAAGCGGGCAGGGACTGTGGAGGTGGCTGTGGCTTGAGTGCTGGTCTGAGGCACCATTGGGGTGCTTGGCCCCGAGGGTACAACAGGGGGTGGTGTGTTCAGGAAGCTATCCGAGAGTTGACTCAGTCCCGTGAGATTGAGAGGCCCCTCATCAAGGACTTGAGATGTTAGGCCCAATACTGATGACAGATTGTCCGTTGATGAGCTTGGCTGTGGGGTGGAGGAAGGATTGGGGGGAGTGTAGTGGGGCTGTCTGGTCTGCAGCTGGGTGAGGGGTGGCGTCTGTGGCATGCAATGAACCCGGACCTGGACTGGGAAGTTCTGTTTTTGCTTTGGGAAGTCCTGGTAGTCGTAGCCTTGGTAGGTGAGGAGCTGTTGAAAGCCGTGGAAGGGCTGTGACATCGCCTGGGGTAGAGAAGCAGACCTGGATTGGGTAGGAGCCGCTTCAGCTGGGCCTTGAGGGTTGTGCAGAAGTGCTGTGATCTTCTGCTTCATCACCTGGTACTGGGCCTAGGGCAAGTCCCTCAGGGTCTGGCTCACATAGGTGATGAAGGTGTTCCGGCCTGAGGATGCTCTGTCCAAGTGGACCAGCTGAGGGAGAAGTTCTGTGCTGGTCTTCATTGTGTCCCTGATTTCCAACAGCACACTGTGGTGCTGGCCCTCCAGTCTGCCTCTCTGCCTACATCCTGTGGAGCTGGGGGTGGGGGGGGTTGGCCTCTGGTGGCTGCTGCTGCTTCCTCCATTCGTGACAGCAGGGCGTCATCCTCCACGGGATCCTCCAAGTCTGCCGGCATGGGGAGTGCAG
>BLBF01000066.1:3300085-3318386 GCA_015471245.1 Laticauda colubrina
ATTCTGGGAGTTGAAGTCCACAAGTCTTACAGCATAGCAGTCCAGGGCTGGAAGTTACCTGGAGGTCATCTACTCCAACCCTGTGCTCCAGAAAATGAGTTTCAGTCTTTTGACCTGTCACATGACCACATAGCCACGCCCACCCAGTCACATGACCACATAGCCATGCCCTCCAACAAAGCCGATGAACACAATACAGAAGCCTGATGATGGCAGATGAGATTCTGCTGAAACGTTGCTACAACTTTAAAAGCACAACTACAATGACGTAGGATCATACCCAGAGGAAGCAGAACAGCATACATGTAAGTACCCGTGAAAACTTAAGAATATATATAGATATATATGGCTCTTTGGTTATTCGGGTTTTCTCCTGCGTAAAATTGGAAGTATCTAGGCAATGTTTCGATGAAGTCTCATTCATCAAACATATATATATATATATATATATATATATAGGTTTTCGCGGGTGCTTACATGAATGTAGTTCAGCTTCCTTCGGGTATTATCCCATGTCATTGTAGTACTTTTAAACTGAAACGTTGCTACAACTTTAAAAGCACTACAATGACGTGGAATAATACCCGAAGGAAGCTGAACTGCATTCATATATATGTATGTATGTATGTATGTATATGTTATGTCTCACCGGTACCAACAAAGTAAAAAGTCCAAATTTCAAACTGGAAACACAAATAAGCAAGTCCAGGGATTACCAGGTTAAATTACTTGAGCTGATAATGTTCTTGGCAGTCTCACATAAGCTGTCTGCCAAGTTTGATAAGAAAGCAGGAACATAAATCAAAAGCTGTCGGAATCCAGCGAAGCCTCTCTCACTAGTTAACACGTTGTCCGAACAAGAACCCAGAGCTATCACACCCACTTTTATTCCCTGTGGGGCGTGTCAGTCTCTCATCTCAGCCTCTGATTTGTCCTTTCTTTTTGCGTTGCATCTCACGCTTTTGCCTGTGTCTTTGCCTTGCATCAAACCAACATTCCTCAGCTTTATCCTCAGTTAGAGGCTCTGATATGCTCTCCTGATTATCTGCCGACACCTGAAGTACAATCAGGGAGGAAGATCCTGCCGAGGAGGAAAGTCCTGGGGAGGAAGTCAATTCCAAATCCTCTAACAAAGCAGGCTCAAACCTCAGAGCCAAATCCTTCTCTTCCTCACTGACCAAGTCCTCAACCTCTGACAAAGCAGGCTCAAACCTCTGAGTCACAACATATATACGTATACACACACACACACACACACACATATACAGGCACATACACACACACTTACAATAGTTTGCTTCGTGACTCTTCTAAGTTAAATGGCACTGGAAAAAATGACCATTTTTCACAGTTACGACCATTGCAGCATCCTTGCGATCATGTGATTTACATTTCGATGCTTGGTAAGTGGTTCATCTTTATGACGGTTGCAATGTCCCAGGAGTCATGTGATCTACTTTTGTGATCTTCTGACAAACAAAGTCAATGAGGAAGCCAGATTCACATAACAACCGTGTTAAGTTACTAATTTAACAACTGCAGTGATTCACTTAACAGCTGCAGCAAAAAAGGTTGTAAAATGGGACAAAATTTATTTAACAAATTTACTTAGTAATAGAAATTTTTGACTCAATTATGGTCATAAGTTGGACCACCTATAGGGTAGAGAGACAGACAGGGAAAGAGAAAGAGAAACAGACAACAAAAATTCCATTAGGAAAAAGAAAAATAATAAATGCAGGGGAACATAAAAATTAATATAGTGCTAACTAAATCTATCACAGTATAATACATTCTTAATTAACAAATAAATGTTATTAGGGCTGGTTGGGGGATTAAGGTCTGATGGATTTTAAGTGTTGCTGAGCAGAACCTTTGGCTGGAGGTATACAGTTGTCCTGGGATCAGTCAAATGCTGGTGTCCATTTTAGGTGAGATCTGAACTTTCTCTTCTTTTTAGGACCAATTGAAGGCCTCTCTGGAGCCTCTCGAGGAAGGTCTCAGGCGGTTGAAAAGGAGCCAGTGCCACCAGCAGGAGAACATTATTGAATTAAAGGTGCAGCTGGGAAGCGGGGGGGGGGGGGGAGAACTTCCCCTTTAATGCTAAACCAAGTGTATCTTCTCTCTCTTCATCCCAGCAACTACTGCTTCTGATGCTACCATTTGCGGCTCATTCATTTAATATCAGGTGTTTCATAGCCAGCATTTAATCCAGGCACCTGCAATTCAGCCGAAGGAAAAGAAAAGCTACCTGCTTAGTTTGATTCGCATTCAGATCAACAATAAATAAATAAATATGCTGCAGTGTGGCATTCAAGTCGCCAGAGTTGTCAACCATTTTTCAGGATGTTCCATTCTGTTCCCTCTTCCCCTGGGACTCTCCGTGTAGTTTTAAACATTTGGAAGCATTGTGGTGCTGTAAGTTACCACAAAAGACACCAAATTACCTCTCTGAGCCATCTGCGCCCCTGGGTTTAAGAAGAACAGCACCAAGAAACATAAAGGAAAGGGATAGACTTCAGCGCAATAATCTCCAAATTGAATTATTTTAAAAACTACACAGAGAAGCATTGATTTTCTGTCCAGGTTGGAAGAAAATGTATAGGTGAAACTCAAAAAAATAGAATATTGTGCAAAAGTTCATTTATTTCAGTAATGCAACTTAAAAGGTGAACCTAATATATGAGATAGACTCATTACATGCAAAGCAAGATAGTTCAAGCCGTGATTTGTCAAATTGAGATGATTATGGCTTACAGCTCATGAAAACCCCAAATCCACAATCTCAGAAAATTAGAATATTACATGCAATCAATAAAACAAGAGTTGTACATAGAACAATATCGGACCTGAAAAGTACAAGCATACATATGTACTTCTTTTGCAATTACCTTTTGAGGCTTTCCCTCCTTATGGAGAGTGTCAATAATGGTTTTCTGCACAACTGTTAAGTCAGCAGTCTTTCCCATGATTGTGCTTCCTACTGAACCAGACTAAGAGACCATTTAAAGGCTCAGGAACCCTTTGCAGGTGTTATGGCTTAATTAGCTGATGAGAATGGGACACTTAGAGCCTAAAAAATTGAACTTTTTCACAGTATTCTAATTTTCTGAGCTTGTGGATTTGGGGTTTTCATGAGCTGTAAGCAATAATCATCTCAATTATGACAAATCATGACTTGACTTATCTTGCTTTGCATGTAATGAGTCTATCTCATATATTAGGTTCACCTTTTAAGTTGTATTACTGAAATAAATGAACTTTTGCATGATATTCTATTTTTTCAAGTTTCACCTGTATTCTCCCAATTTCTTCTCTAATACAACTTTGTGTTCTGACCCAGGCGTCGTCAAACTTAATAAACCACAAACTGAATTTAAAAGTAAAATCTTTTTTAATGCGACACTGGGAATTACTTGAATTCCCAGCCAAAACTAATTAGACACAGTTCTTCCAGATAAGAGCATACTTTTCAGTGCTGTCAAATGCTGCCAAGAAACAGAAGTCCAATTAAGGCTAACATGAACCAACCCAAAAACCCAGAAAAAACCGACCAGAGTACAGAGCTTCATGAAGGACTCAGAAATTACTGAACTGCTTTGCTTCCTGTAAAGCTCTTCGTCATTGAGGACTGATTTTTATCCCTGATGGGAGGGGCAATCACCTCCCAGCCTTACTCGCCCCTTCTGTTTCAGCTGCTCTCCCCTCCCAGCAGGTCTGCGCACACGCGCATTGGGAACAGGCTCCCCTGGGTCTTCTGCTTTGCTGCTGCCAGGCTCCGAAGGCAGCACCCCACTCTCAGATGGTCCTGGCCCCATCTCTGCATCGGATGCAGGACCCTCGTCCAAGTCCTCGCCAGACTCCCTGACTGGTTCCATTTCATCTTCACTGTCTGATAGCTCTGCGAGCCGCACCAGCTGCCAGCGAACTACAACACTTTGCGACATGCAAACAATTTTCAAAACATGGAAGAATTTAGTTTTTCGATACATGAAGTGGACTGTAACTTTGTGTACCGAAAGAAGGGAATATTTGTAGCTCAGGGTTGTATGATGGGGTCGGCTGGTGCTTTCTGAACTTGGTTATTGCAGATGTTTCACTACTCAGTTAGGTAACTTCATCCGTTCTGGAAGGGAGTGGAGTTTGCACTCCATTGTAGCACTGATGATATCACCTAGTTTAGTAATGAAATGTCTACAAGAAAAAAAAATCAAGCTCAGAACAGCAGGGACCCCACAGAATTCTGTGTGTATGTACATAAATGGAACTTTGCATGTATGTATGTACATTTGTGCATTCATGTGTGCTGTCACTAAATTGCTGGTGTTGCTTAGGTAATCATCATAGTGGCATTGATTGATTAATTATAGGTTACCTGACAGTGAAATGACTGACATATAAGTTTAATAAATGTATAAAATAAATTATATGTCATCAAGTAGTTTTCAACTCCTAGCAAAACGGAGTTTCTCCATGACGATTTATCCCTAACCTGGTTTTCAGATCTTCTTCTAATGATGTCCCCATTGCCATTGTAACTATATCCACCATCTTTACTTTTGTTCTTCCTCATCTTCTCTTTCCATCTTTCCTAATATTAGAGTCTCTCAGAAGGTTAGCATCACATACTCAAAGTAGGATGTTTGGAATCATGAGTGCTTCAAATAAGAAATCAGATGAGTTGATTTGTTTGATGGTCCATTTATTTATTTTTTCATGACTATCCAAAGTATTCTCAGGAGTCTGCCCCCAAAACAACCCCATTATGACAGGTGATCATTTCTGTTTGACCAAACTGCAATCTTTTGCTATGTCCCATCTATGTTTTCCCAGACCTGCTCCGAATCCTTGTCTAATCATGTCTCTGGAGAGTTTGCGAAGATGCACCAGCTGCTGAACGACAGAGAGCAGAGTATAAAGCAGACCTTAGAAGACCGGAGAGAAAAGAACTTGGCACAGATGGAAACCAAGTTAAAGGAACTGGACTGCAAGATGGCCTCACATTCAGAAATACTGTGTTGTATACAGGCCAGACTTGAATGCAAAGACCACATCAGTTTCCTTAAGGTAAGGAGGACTGGGGGCTGTGTGGGGTTTTCTTAGGAAGAAGAAAATTGCTGGGTGCATAGATTGTACCAAACCATTGTCAGAAGAATAATTTGGGGTTCCAACTCAAGCCAGGGTTGCACAAGAATAAATAAAAATGAGGAAAGAAGAAATATTTATTCCTAAAAGCAAAACAGTTTGCTTTTAAGAGCAGGCTGCAGAGAAACAGGGTACAGTGGCACACTTTTATAGGGGGAGCTTGTCTGGGATGTGGAAGTGTTTACATGCTGGGGGTTGTGTGTGTGTGTGTTTGTGAACATACAGTTCTGCTGGGAGAGAATTTAATTATTGTGTTTGCATACCTTATCCTTTGATATATGGATTAGGCCTGGGTAACTTGTTTCGGGGTTTGAGGAAGTCTGCTAATTTAATTAAGTTGGAGACACTGATTCTCAGACCATTGTGGATTCTGTTAATATTTTAAGGGAAGATGGAAACAGTATAAAAAATAAAATATATTTGGATATAAAACTTCTCACCCCATGATTTGTTCTATTAGGGTTTGTCGCGACTGAAAAAATCTCTGTTTCTTTTAAATCTTTGTAAGCCACCTGGAATCCCTGAGAGTCAGCGGGGTGGCCAAATCAATTTTCTTTTTTTTTTCTTTCTTTCTTTCTTTTTTTTTTGAAAGGAAATGAGAATTTTTTCCCCCAATTTTGTTTTATTTCAATCTACATATAACAACAATACATTAACAGAGTGGCATCAATATATCATACATCTCTCATTGCAT
The DNA here is from genome assembly GCA_015471245.1 of Laticauda colubrina. Classification (NCBI taxonomy): domain Eukaryota; kingdom Metazoa; phylum Chordata; class Lepidosauria; order Squamata; family Elapidae; genus Laticauda; species Laticauda colubrina. The sequence goes on from BLBF01000066.1 coordinate 3,305,925, forward strand.
TATATTCATATTAATTCATACTTCTTCAATATTTATTTTCAACCTTACTCTCTCCAAATGCCTACCACCATATCAATTAAACATACCTAATTATTCCATTATTCAATTTTCTCCCTATTTTCATTTTATTTTATTTTTAAATGAAAAATTCTCATTTGGCAAGCAGTGTGGTTCCAGGTTTCACATCTCAATACGAACATGACCATAGTTACCTATTCATTTTATATGTTTAATTTCATATTGCATCATCCTAGTCATTATTAAATATTAAGCTTATCTTATCCAATCCCAATTCATGTTCTCTTATTTTACAATATTATCTAAAGTTCTCATCACAATTCTATGTTCATTTATTCAATTCCAAATCCTAATATATCTCCTTCCATTTTTTTTAGGATATTCTCATATCTTATTATACAATCTCATCTCCTTTCAATTATCATTTCTCTTTTTTTTTCCTGTCACATTTGTCATTTTATCAATCCTTATCTGTAAATATACAGTAGTTGTCCCCTCTAGTTAATAATTCAAGCTAACCACTTTCATTCTTCCTTAATATCAATCTCACTATCTAGTATAAAACACAAATATACATATATACAGTATTTTTCTCAGAGTCTGCATTATATTTTCTCTATGAATCATCTATACATTACAAAATATTATTTTCAACATATACATCCCAACATATTACCTTGTGGAATCCCCTTCCTTTATCCCTTTTTTTTTCACCAATTATCTCTCACTCTTTGAACAATGTACCTTCTGTATGTTGTGATAGTATTTCACTGGGATTTTTTTTCTGATAAATACTAGGACATGATCTACTGAGGGCAGAATTTATTGTGCACCATCAAAATGCAGAATGTTTTGGTAGGAAAGTAGGTGATAACCCACAGAAAGAATTATTTTGACTTTCGTCTCATTTTTTCCCTTCCTTCCTTCCCTCCCTCCCTCCCTCCCACAGGAGGCAAAAGAGTTGCTAGAGAGGTAAGTAGTGTTTCTCTTTTCTTACACATCAAATTACAGCCAAAGTTAGGGCCAACAAGGTGGTGGTTAAATGTCGCCCCCAACTTTTTTTTTTGCCACCATTGTTAAGTGAATCACTGCAGTCATTAAGCGAATCCAGCTTCCTCTATTGACTTTGATTGCTTCAAGCCAGCTTAGAAAGTTGCAAATGGCCGCCATGTGACACCCCCCCCCCCAATATGGCAACTATCATAAATGCAGGCTGCTTATCAAGCACCTATATCCTGATCACGCCAACGGCTGTAAATTTGAGGAGTGGTTGTAAATCACTCTTTTCAGCGTTGTTGTGCCTTCGGCCTCTCAATGAATGGTTGATAAATCCAAGACTTATATAATAAATATATGAAAGGAAGAAAAGCATGAACCAACAGGGAGGGCTGACCCTACAGGGTATATCAGCCTCCCTAACTGTAGGCATGACTACTACTTCCACCTCTCAGAAGCTGCTGGATTTGGCAAAAGGAGTAGGTGAAGCTCCTCCATATAGTATATGGAAATGAAGGTGGTTACTTCCATTAGAAAACTCTGCTACAATTATAAAATTGGCTCCTCTTCCTTTTTGGGAATAGAGGCAAAGCAAGGTTTGCCTCTCCTACTCATATCATTTCTAAAATCACTATAAAACTACAAAAAGAAAAAGTGGAGCTTTTCTTGAGCGAGTCTTCACTTCTGATGATGATGTGGGCATTTTCTTGGCAACAGCATGACCGCCACTTTCTCCTGGTTTTTGCAGCTTCCTGGGGAAATATTAATCAGATCTGAACCTACTTAACTGTTTTGGTTAAGGCTCTGTTGGTCTTGTGCTGTTGTCTGCTGTGATTATTAAACAAATGTGTGGGTAATAATAATAAATAATAATAAATAATAATAAATGCAGCATCATTCTTTTTTATTAGAAGTGCTCAGATATCTTTTTATAGAAGTATATCTGTAGATGTGATTATTCCTCTAGGTTTGGTAGAATTGGGGCAGCTTATTCTAAAATGGCTCATCTTTGGGATGCTCTTCTCCTACAGGCTCAGTAAGGAACAAGGAGCTCCGGAGGAAGCTGAACTAGATGCTGAACTGGTAGGAGAAGATGGGCAGAGTGCCAGCAGTGAAGACATAGGTGAGTGTGAGAATGAGATTGATGAAGATGTTGATGAGGAAGTAGAAGAGGAGGAAGAGGAAGAAGAAGAAGAAGAAGAGGAAGAAGAAGAAGAGGAAGAGGAAGAAGAAGAAGAAGAGGAAGAGGAAGAACAAGAGTTAGCAGAGGAAGAAGAAGAGGAGAAGAAAGAGGAAGAAGATGGAGTGGTGGCTGTAGACTTGAACCTAGGCGAGTTTAAAGGACCTCTGCAATTCTATACCTGGAAGGAGCTCCTGGGTGCAGTACATCCAGGTGAGTTGAGGTTTTTAGACCAAATGTATTGGTTATTGGTTTATTACTTTTATATCCTATTTTTTGAGGAAGTTCAAGGCTATGTACTCCACAGCAATAATCCTGTAATGTGATGATAATGATGGTGATGTTATCCATTCAGTCCTGTCCGACTCTTGGCAATTCTATGGGCCAGATCTCTTCACATCTTTCAGTCTTACCCTACTTTTCTGAGTTCTGCCATGCTCTGACTGATGTCAGCTTTGATGGTGTCGAGCCACTATGTTCTTTTAGGGCCTGGTTTCCATTTACCGTTAACTCTTCCAAATATAATTGCTTAACTGCTCTAATGACCATATTATCTATAATTATACCGTAATGTAGTTTGGGCTAAAAGAGAGAAAGGAAGCTTCAGACACGTTGAGGATGGCAGAAGCTTTATTAACAGCTGGCTAATATTGCATTCATTTGTGTCTGGGTTTTTTTCTGGATCAGTTCATCCTCCCGCAATTGCCTGCTGTACAAGTCCACTCTTGTTCATTCTGAATTCTTTCCATCTTCCCTCTCCAGTCCCTGCAAGCATCACTTTTGACTACAACTCAACTCATCCCAGCTTGATCCTCATGGAAGGAGACACCGGGGTCAAGTTCAGCCCCAGCCGACCGCACTGGCAACAAAGCGTGGACAGCTTCACCTCCACCCTGTATACCCCGTATGTGGTGGGACGGAAGGGCATTACCACTGGGCACTTCTACTGGGAGATCCAAGTCGGAGACAGTCCCAATTGGATAGTGGGGATGGCCAAAAAGTCTGTGAAGCGTAAAAAGCGGCTGAATTTTCTGCCCAAGGAAGGGGTGTGGGCTATTGAGCTGAAGGTGGGAGAGTACCAAGCCCTGAGTGATCCCCGTACGCCCCTTTCGGTCTGTGGGAGGATGGAAAAAGTGGGGGTCTACCTGGACTTTGAAGGGGGGCAGCTCTCTTTTTACAACAGTAGCAGCATGTCCCACCTCTACACCTTCCAAGCGTGCTTCAATGCTGCCCTTTCCAAGCATGCTTCCATACTGCCCTTTCTCAGCACTCAAAGCAGCTACCCCCTCTTGGTGCGTGGTCTGCAGCTTTGAGATCTTAGATCAGGGTATAGCATTGCAAAGAACAGCCTGGTGAAAGTTGAAAATGTCAAGGTGGATTAGGATGGCTGTTTTTAAGAGAAAGTCCATTCTATTCCCTCTTTACAAGCGATCCCTTGAAAATTTGAAACTGGTCTGGCCTGACTATTGTGGGCTATGATGGTGGTTCTAGGCTCAGAGAGTGAGTGCTATCAGTGTAGCTTACTACTTGACCTTCTATTTCCCACGTGTTTAATTTCCTCAACCCATTGACTGTAGTGAGGATAGAGATTGCCTATGTCTACTTGTGGTGCAAGATTTTGCCTGCTTTCAATGTGTTCCACTACAGGAAAAAACAATGAAGGCAAGCCATACTTCCTGTCCTATCTTTCTCGTCTTTCCTATTACCTATTCCTTCAGCATATTATCGCTTTGTGGTTTATATCATGGTTTGTATTGATTGCCGTTATTTAATATCCTATTATGATTTGTGTTGCTTATTTTGTAAGTTATGACGGTCAGCTCAGTGTTGTATGTTATGATTTATCATGATTGTATTTCATGATTATAATCATGATTTATCACTTACTGCTTGCACATACATTGAAAGCTTATGCAACGGAGACAAATTCCTTGTGTCAATAAAGAATTCCGTTCCATTCTTAATAAACAATGCTTAATAAAGACTTAAGAGTTGGATTTTTAAGGAACCAGGATAGAAAGCATATTGATTCTTTTGAACTTGGGGAAGAGTCCTGCCTATAGAAAGATATGGATCATCATATGGCCAGGATTGGGTTACATTATAATTTGGATACATTATGCAAAGATCCAGATTGCTTGAGAGGTCCTTTCAAAGGTGGAAGAAAAAATAAAATTATATCCAGCTGCAAAATGGATGGACCTGATTACAGTGACAGTGGAAATATCATTGCAATACCAGATCAATCTGAGGAAGATCTATTTATATGGGTGCTGAGAGTTGACACCAATTTGATATCACATAACGACAGCAGCAAATGGTTGGATCAGAGACCAGAATGGAAAGGAACATTAAAAAAGATTTATATACCACATGCCAAGAAATTGTGAAGCCCCATTTTTTTTCTGAATTCTTGATCTTGTATACTCTGTTTGGGAGAGAGGTATATTTTGCTTTACCAGGGTGTTCTGTATAGCTGTGATAGCTGTATAGGAGCTGCAAACATCACAGATAACAACATTTCAGAGTAATCTCCCATAGAATGATGCAAAGGACAAGAGAGGTGGTTGCAAATTATAATCTGAGAGGGATCTGTTGGTAGGAAAGGAGACTAGAATGAGCTGTAATACTCAGATGCATCAAACCTGAAGTCAAGATGTTTGTGATTTATTTGCACAAGGCAAGCATTCTTTTTGGAAAACTATTTGCTCCAGCTAGATGAACGGCCCCGCATGACGAAGAGTGGTGATGAGTGTCAAGAGTAATGTCACATTGGCCACATCTACCCCGTCACATGACCACCCAATTTATACCCAGCCAGTCATTAGGCCAGAGAACTAGTTTTGTTTGAATCCCACCACTGCCCTCACCTACTTCCTGGTCATGTGACCCAGAATAGCCTATATTGCTTGTCCTTGAAAACAAAACCAGCAATCCTAAGCATCTAATGCTCTTGGGGAAGTACAGAAGTAAAGCAGTTTTTTTTAAAGGTACTATAAAATAGAAAAAAAGTAACAAACCAAGATGGGTGAGAGAATAATAACTGGTCTTACCAAAAGATGCAATAACCCAACTGGGATGAAACTATTAAACTCTATTTATTTCTTCAAACTAAATAAGCAAGTGAGAACATCTATCAATAGATCAAACTACAATGGTTTTTTTTTACCATTTCATCACACATAAAACATACAGGTAGTGCTCGATTTACGACCACAAGTCAGCCCAAAATCTATATGTCTAAGTGAAACATCCATTAAGTGAGTTTTGACCCATGTTATGACCTTTCTTGCCACAGTTGTTAAGTGAATCACTGCAGCTGATAAGTAACATCGTTATGTGAATCTGACTTCCCCGTTCACTTTGCTTGTCAGAAGGTTGAAAAAGCTAACCCCATGCCCCCCCCCCCCCCCCCCCGGGACAATGCAATGTCACAAATATGAACCAGTTGCAAAGCATCCAAATTTTGATCACATGACCAAAGGGATATTGAAATGGTTGTAAGTATGAAAAGCAGTCATAAAGTCACTTTTTAAAAGAAACTGGAAAACATGTACAAGTAGTCGTCCAGTTACAACAGTTAGTGACTTTGAAGTTCACAACAGCACTGAAAAAAAGTGATTTATGACCATTTTTCACATTTATGACCGTTGCTGCATCCCCAGGGTCACATGATTTACATTCGGATGCCCGACAACTGACTGACATTTAGGATGGTTGCCATGACCTGGAATCTTGTGCAAAGACAGTGAGGACACCAGATTCACTTATAACGACATGGGAACTTTTAACAACTGCAGGGATTTCACTTGAACAAATGTGGCAAGAAAGGTTGTAAAATGGGGCAAACCTCACTTCAGAAATTTCTCACTTAGCAGCATAAATTTTGGGCTCAGTTCAGAGGTGGCATTCAGCAAGTTCTGACTGATTCTGGAGAACCGGTAGCGGAAATTTTGAGTAGTTCGGAGAACAGGCAAATCCCACCTCTGACTGGCCCCGCCCCCATCTATTCTCTGCCCCCCGAGTCCCAGTTGATTGGCTGGCTCTTCTTTTGTTGCCCTGCACAGGAGAATGGAGCTGGAAAGCAGGTTAGTGGGGTGGGGAGGGAATGGAGATTTTACAGTATCCTTCCCCTGCCCACCAAGCCACTCCCACAGAACCAGTCAGAAAAAATTTTTTGAATCTCACCACGGGCTCAGTTGTGATCATAAATTGAGGATAATAGCCAAATACAACTAGAGTGATCAAATTTTGGGGTTATAATTGCCAGGGCTGCCCTGTTCCTCCAAGATACTGGATTCATATGAACTTGCTTTCTTCTTCAGGGCTGACCGTTCTTAGCTGAGGGTCAGCAGCAGCTTCCCTGTTTGCAGGCACAATGGCTGTCATCTCCTTTTCGATGGCCTCAGCCCTGGCTTCCAAACTTCTCTCAAACTCCGCTTTCTTCTGCAAGACCAGCTCCTTCACGGCGTTCCGCGCTGCGTCGCAGCCTTCAGCCAAGGCGGCTCGTTCGGCAGCTAAACTTGGCTCCTCGGCTTCCATGGCCAGCAGGTGCCCTAAGTTGCTCACCCGCTCCATCAGGTACTTCTCCGACACCAGAGTATAAGTCTCTGAAATCATGGCCACCAGCTGAGCCACACTGGAGGCATTGAAAATATGTCCGTAAACCAGGTCAGCCATGAAAGCTTTGGATGAGTAGCTGGAGACCTTTTGGGCCCCATCCATGGTGTCGGCAAATTCTTTCACGCTCCATACCAGGCAGGTCTCGATTAAGTTGGAGATCATTTGGAAAAACCTCACCATCTTTTCCCACTGCTCCTTTACCCGGCTGAGGGCCTCTAGGCCTTTTATGAGCATTTTCCTGGCTGAGTCAAAATCCACTTCCTTCACCTGGTACCCTCTCATCGCGCAAAGGGTCTCGGTCAGTTCTTCATTCTGCTTCTTGAAATTTTCAAAGCTTCTTTGATACTCCTCTCTGGTGGCCTTCAAGGCCTCTCGGCTCTGCTGGGCTTTAAGGCGGGCATTTTCCACTCCCGGGTTTCTCACTTCCCCCATCTTGGACACGTTGGGGGGTTTGGGCGAAAAAGCCGGAGACCGAGTGTATATTTTACTGTAGGAGTCGAATTCGGAAGCCTTCTTATGGAGCTGGTGTATTCCATCCAGCAAACTCTTCCCCACTTTCCCGATGCTACCCACAGATACAGCTATTTGCTCTAGCTGCTGACAAATATCCAAGGCAGCTTGGCAAATCTCCTGGGCCTTGGTTTTGGGGTCACACTCGTCCTCTTTTGCAATCGAGTCTCTCAGCCTTTGTAAATTCTTCTTCACCCACTCTGTTTTGATCTCCCCGCTCTTTTCATCGAGAATCAAGGAGGTTTTAAGGCCTCCATGGTCATCTAAGAGGTTCCTCAAGCTAGTAGCAAAAGTCAAAAGCTCAGCTGACTTCGAACATATGACGCTGGCTGAGATGAAAGGAATCATCCTCGTCATTCCTTCGCCTCCACCCATCTCAGCTACTTCTCCGAGGATCTTCTGCTTCCCTGCTAGCATCCGGCTAAACTCAACCGAAAAAGTCCCCAGAGTCTGGGTGAGAGTCATGACTAGCTCCATTCCAACCGCATCCCATCCTGTAGGGATGGAGTCCATGGCTTCTTTATACTGTTGAAAAGACTCTTCCACTTGCTCCTTCATCTGATGATGGTACCGTTCGGCCATCTCCTTGGCTTCCTTGGCGGACTTTTCTCGGATCTTGGCTTGTTCCAGAGCGATCTGCACTTCCTTCAGCTCCTTCTCATAGCCCCGCTTGGCATTGAGACAGGCCTCCAGGAGTTCTTGGATGAGGTAGATCACGTCTGTGAATTTGGCCCTGACCGCCTTGGCCAGGTTGCCGCATTTCTCTGTCACTGCCTGGAGGTTTTTGAGCTGATTGGGAAGCAAAGCCATGACAACCTCCGTCTCCTGGATGAGAGTCCGTATGATTGTTTTCATCTGTTCGGGGATGCTGCTGGCCAGCAGTCTAATCTGATCCATGTTGACGTGGGCTTCATTGAAGGCGGACCAGCCTCGATTGCTGACTTGGCACAAGGAGGCCTTGAAGGATTCCGGATATTTGAGGTGCTGGAAGCCTCCCTCGGGAGGTAACATATTGATGGAGAAATCCCCCTGTCCTGTTGAGATGAAGATCAGCTCTCCTAGGATAGCAATGGAAATGGGCGCTGGCATGAGAAACTCCTCCCAGTTGGCATAAGGCTTCATGAGAAGTTCCGTCTCTCTCCGTACATCTTGCCCTCTGCTAAGAGTCTCTATGGCTTTGACCACCGCATGTGACTCTCCTGCTGATGCCATAATGGATAGCCTATATAGAAAAATGGACATCGCTCTTAACAAAGGTGTTTATAGGTAATCCTCAGCTTACAACCGCTCACTTAACAACAAATCTATGTTATGACGGACGTCCCGCAGAGCCAGGGGTGGGATTCAAAACTCCCAGCAACTGGTTTGCTGCCCAGTTGCTGAGTGGGCATGGCCATGGTGGGTGTGGCCTACCTGAATTTCCTGTTTCCGGCTTCCGGAGGGCCTCCAGAGCCTGGGTGAGGCCATTTTTGCTCACCCAAGGATCTGGAGGCTTCCCCCGGGGCCTCTGGGAGGGCGAAAACAGCTTCCCTTGAGCTCTGGAGGCCCTCCGGAAGCCAGAAACAGGCCCATTTCTGGACTTCAAGAAGGCTAATTTTCCCCCTTCCAGAGCCTCCATGCATACCCTGTACTTACCTCCATAGAAAATGGGCCGCATGGAGACTCCTGGGTGGGGAGGGGTAGGCCGGGCCAGCCGGTCAGTTGAAATACCGGTTCAGCAAGCCAGATGTAACTTTAACATCCGGTTCACCCAAACCAGTCTGAACCGGTAGAATCCCACTCCCTGCCCAGAGCTACTTACAACCTGTTTTTAGTTACAAGAGCTACACACACACACACACACATACACTCACAAACCACAATCATATGATTGGGCACTTGGCAAGCAACCTTTATGGTTGTTTGCAGCTTCCCACACTCACATGACCACAATTTGTGACTTTTTTTTTCCTGGTTTCCAGTGTTTATTTCCGATCTCTGGCAAAAAAAAAATTCCCATAAGGGAAAATTGATTCCTTTTAACAACCATGGTATTTGGTTAATGACCACCGTAAAATATTTCAAAAAATCTAATCTGGTCACTTACTGGCTTAATTTATTACTGCAACAACTTACCATTCACTTCCAGGCTTAATTACGGTTGTAAATTGAGGATCACTTGTAAAAGGAATTATCCAATTGCCCCAAGGGAGATATGAACACCAGAACCCTAAAATATGCAATCTTGAACCAGAATGGGAAATCTGAGATTAGCAGCAGTGGGCTTAAGGAATAGGGATTTTTGAAATTTCATATTGGTTTGATCATTCCTCCTAAACTTTTCGTGCTCCTGGCTGCTATCCCAAATGGTCACAGATGAAAGAGCTGTTCAGAACATTCATTCAAATGATTCTTCCTTACTCCAGAGGGCAAAACTAGGACTAATGGGATGAAACTTCAAAGGAGGGAGATACAGATCACACATCAGAATAATATCAGAATAACAGAGCTGGAAGGGACCTTTAGAGGTCTTCTGGTCTCACCTCCTGCTCAAGCAGGAGACCCTATATCATTTCAGACAAGTGGCTGTCAGTTTCTTTTTCTTAAGAAGAGAGAAGTTCAGAAGAAGAAGAGAAGTTTAAGAAGCTCAGGAACAGCTGCCAATCAGCAGAACAGGCTTTGATAGGCTTCCCTGGTGGTTTTCATACAAAGGCTGGAAGTTATCTCTTAGGGATGGTGTAGTGAATACTACAGAGTACAAGCAGAGGTGGTATTCAGCAGGTTCTGACTAGTTCTGGAGAACCGGAAGTGGACATTTTGAGTAGTTCGGAGAACTGGTAGTGGAAATTTTGAGTAGTTTGGAATACCACTTCTGACTGGCCCCGCCCCCATCTATTCTCTGCCCCCCGAGTCCCAGTTGATCAGCTGGGTCTTCTTTTGTTGCCCTGCATAGGAGAATGGAGCTGGAAAGCAGGTTAGTGAGGTGAGGAGGGAATGGAGATTTTACAGTATCCTTCCCCTGCCATGCTCACCAAGCCACACCCACAGAATCGATAGTAAAAAATGTTGAATCCCACCACTGAGTGTAAGGGATTGGATCTGATGACTTCATCCTTTCCAGTTAGAAGAAATATTTTATTCTTTTCTCTTCCCCACTTTCCAAATTAAGGTTGATTGCACGTATTCTAGTCTCTTGCAACACCTTCTAATACACAACAAGGACTTGCAGAAGTTCACATTCCTTGTGGGTAGAAAGGAAAACACAGAAGCAGGTAGATGGAGAGATACAGATACAGATAATCAGAGTTGGAAGGGACCTTGTAGGTCATCAAGAGAGATCTAGAACTCATTAGAACAGATTTGAATATGGTGAGAGAAACTAGATTCTGCAAAAAAAAAAAAAACCAATTGGACTATTACAATATAATCTAAAGGGTGCAATTACCAAATCCTGATTTCTCTTGATGAATGGAACAAGGGTAGAATTTAAAGCTATATTTACAGCTTACAGTTGAGGCAGAATGGAAAACCTGGCAATTAGCAGGTTTGGAAGTTTCTAAGTGATGATCTCCAAAAAGCTATTAGATTATCTGGCCAGTAAACATGGAAATAAAAATCCTTAATTTTTCACTGAGCAGCTCAATTTGCTTAATCAATAAAGGAGCTTTAGAATCAGAATAGCTTTTGAATAAGTTTTGTGAAATGAGAGGAACCTACGGTGATTCTTAAAAACAAATGATCTTTTTAAAACAAGTTCTCTATTATGCTAGTTCCTAAACCCAGGGTCTCCATGCTGGCTGAGAAATTCTGGGAGTTGAAGTCTACAAGTCTTAAGGTTGCCAAGTTTGGAGGTCTCTGTCCTAAACTGATTCACTGTTCTCTTCGGTTGTTAAGCCTATCTACAATTTGATTAATGAACGGAAGGGACCAAACAGCCCTAGGGCCATTATTACCTCATCATTTGCCATCTGATTTTTTTTTTCTTTTTTAGTTTACTCTGGATCAAAGATTGACAGTCCTGTGGATTGCAGCAATGCAGAGGCTATTAGTCATCCTTCCCTGAGATGCATTAGGGCAGCAGATTGGGAAGAGGCCAACAATTAACTCTTCCCATCTGGATGGGTTTATTAGTTCTTGCTTAATATGCCCTCATAAAAACTAAGCAAAAGAGGGCTGCTCCCTGTTTCTTCGCTATTAAAATGTTTTATGCTGACAGGGACCGTCATAAGAAGGGAATGTAATCAGTTAAGGACTACGCATACAAGCCGACATTGAGGCATGGGTGATTTGTCCGTAGTTAAGTGGTTTTAAATTCAGTTGTAAGAGTGGTACAAAAGCATTGGCTGGGTTAAGGTCTTGTTTCTCAGCAAATTCATATTGTGTTGGAATAGCCATTTTTATTTAGCATGCCCTTACAACTAAGGGTAGTAACAAGTGAATGTAAAATATATGCAGTATAAGCAAACATAAGAAAGCACAAGAAAGCAATATAGCAATCAATGTGAATAATTTTCTGACCGTAAAATTACTCTGACAATTAAAATGTACTTTTAATTTGTGATGTGGGCTCAATTGATAGAGTTGATTTTGACTGTTAAAAGTTTTAGCTGTAAGGAAATAATGATTAAAATATTGTGAGGTTCTATAAGAACTGAAGAAAATCCTCTTAGAAATGCCTAAGGCATAATAAGTAGCTATGAGGAAAGTGAGAAGTGGCCCTTTAGCTACTAAATGCCCATTCAAGCTGCAAGCTAAGGCTTTTTTCTCTCATGCTGAATTTGCTAAGTTTGCTTTCCTGAGCGAAATGTAGCAGTATGGATGAGATTCTCCGGTTTGCAGATCCATGTCATCTACAGCAGATGAACCAAGGACCCAGTTCCATTGAGAGAGTTTTTTCCATGGACTGGAGGGGCATGGTTTCATGTGCTGCTTGCATCCAATGGATGGGGCCTTGCTTGTTTATGCAGCCTAGTTTCTGGCATGCTGTGCCCCAGTTCCAGTCCATGGACCAGGGAAGTGGTTGGGGACTCCTAAATTACAGTCCAAGTAGAAGGAGAGGAGAGGAGGAAGAGGAGGAGGAAAAGAAGGAGGAGGAGGAGGAGGAGGAGGAGAAGAAGAAGAAGAAGAAGAAGAAGAAGAAGAAGAAGAAGAAGAAG
>BLBF01000066.1:3321181-3360758 GCA_015471245.1 Laticauda colubrina
TGTGTGTGTGTGTGTGTGTGTATACGCATGATATGCAATATTTAAGCTACTATATTGTACATAAACTACAACATAAACAGGGATCAAACCCCATACTCCCTCCCACTGATGTTGGAGGGGTGATTAAAGGTCTGCAAGCCAACCACAAATTCAGAGAGCACCAAGGCCTCCACAATTGAACCCTGAGCTTCAGATATCCTCTTCTATTTGTTTTCTTGTCCTTTCAAAGCCAATTTAAGGTGTTCCTTATCAGTGTTATTGTAGTTTTTTATTTGTTAGGTGATAACCTCTGCCACAAACCTCTTAAAGTTAGAGGAATGCGAAGGCTGCCTCAGGGACTGAGGGCTGATACATCTTAAAAATGCTGATCTCAGGGGAAATTCTTGTTCAGAAACCAATATTTCCTTCCAGATCCTCAAGGAGGGAATTCCCCTCTTGTCAAAGAATAGGAACAGAAACAAGGCTTCTGGGGTTGACAGATTGCTGAGGACTTCTCATGTGTTGCAGTTCAACTTCCATCATTCCCAGCTTTTTAGAAATCACTGGAGCTCTTGCATATATAACCTTGGCCATCACTTTGAAAAGGGAGCCATGCAGAACTGGAAACACTGCAAAAAAAAAAAAAAAAAAGGGATCTGAATCTATCCAAAGTTGGAGCATTGAAGAGGGAATACAGTGGTTTAGGCTTTTTAGCTTTGAACAATGTTTCTCTACCTTGGGAAGATGTGGAGAGAATTCTCCAGCCAGCATAGGAATTGAAGTCCGTTCATCTTAAAGTTCCCAAGGTTGAAAAACACTGGCTTAGAAGGATTGGCTGGGCTAGGAATGACAAAAGTGCAGGAAATCTTATTTTAGGAGGCCAAATGGAGAAGAGCGGCCTGTTTAAGTCCGGTAAATGAAAAAATGCAGATAGTCCTTGATTTACAGATTTAACAGATTAACAGAGTTAACAGAAATTCCCACAACTTCAGAAGGCATATCTGACCTCAACTGAGCTTAAAATTTACGTTGCGAAGCAAGGTAGTTGTTAAGTGAGTTTTGCCCCATTTTACGACCTTTCCTGCCACCGTTGTTAACTGAATCACTGCAGTTGTTAAGTTAATAACACGGTTGTTAAGCGAATCTGGCTTCCCCATTGACTTTACCTGTCAGAAGGTTACAAAAGGTGATCATATGATCCCAGGGATACTGCAGATGTTCATAAATATGAACCAATTGCCAAGTGTCTGAATTTCGATCATGCGACCATAGGGATGCTCCAATGGTCATAAGCGTGAAAAACAGCTAGAAGTCACTTTTTCAGTGCTGCTGGAACTGAGAACAGTCACTAAATGAATGATTGTAAATCAAGGACTACCTGTACGTCAAGAATTCTAAGTATTGAAGTCTATACATCTGAAAGTTGCCAAAGTTGAGAATTACTGATCTGCATTATTCTTCTGGAGAAAGAAAAAGGAACCTGCCCCACTTTACATCGGGGAGGGGGGGGGGCTGTGTGGAGAGAGTTTCCTCCTTTAAATTCCTGGGAGTCTATCTCAGCGAAGATCTTACCTGGAAAACCAACACAACCCAGGTGGCCAGAAAGGCCCAACAGAGACTCCACTTCCTTAGGGTCTTGTGAAAGAATAAAGTGGAACAATGACTGATGACCTCCCTTTACCAGTCCACAATAGAAAGCGTCCTCACATATTGCATTACAGTATGGTATGCTGGCTTGACAGCCGCGGATAGAAAGACATTATGGAGGGTGGTGCACACAGCACAAAACATTGTGGGTTGTTCCCTGATACCACTAGATGACATCGCAAGGGCTCACTGCCTTAGAAGAGTGAGGAAAATTCTCAGGGACAGCTCACATCCCGGTCAGCATTTCTTCACTCTCCTACCATTGGGTAGGCGATGTAGAAGCATAGCCAGCCGCACCAACAGGCTGAACAAACAGTTTCTACCCGTGGGCTGTCAGACTTCTGAACGGAAAATAACTTCATGTCACCATCGTATGACAGATTTGCAGAGCTGGGTGTGTTGTGCAACAAGGTCACATAGCGTAATAAGATTGGGACTAGGTTAGGGACTTCTGTCTTCACTGTGAATTTTGTTGTGTGCGGGTGCAACAAGGGAGGCTCAGTCAATCTCATTGTACACATGTTGTACTCTGGCAATAAAGGTAACAATAATGATAGTACTCAGAACTCAATGAGGGACTTCTAGATGCTGCTACTCACCACATGACATCCCTTCCAAAGTTCAAATGAACAGATTTTGAACACAAATAAAGAAGTGTTCTTAAATTTAACCAATCTCTGTTGTTGTATTTTGCCTCCTAGCTCAGAATCCATCTCCATTTCTCATGGCTCCTTTGCAAAATGAGAGTTGTAATGATTCCACCAAGGAACAGTTGGAGGCAGGAATGCAACAACTTGTGTTCCTAGCTGAACTTCTACTCCTTCTACGACCAGATGGAGAGACCTGTGTTAAAATCTGTAATTGTGTTGACACGGCCCTTAGCTATTTTTCAGAGGCTGAAGAGAAGGTAGCATCTCAACTGCTGCTGGCTGATTCTCAATCTGAGGCCCTGATAACAGTGAAGAAACTCATGCAAGATGATCTGAGGGAGAAGCAGAAGAAGTTGGTGGATTTGAAAGCCCAGATCGTTGCCCTTCAAGAAGCCGAGAAGAAATCAGTGGGAATGTTGCAAACTGCCGAGTTGCATCTGGAAAACACAAAGAAGAAGCTCATATTAGCTCATGAAGAAATGGAAAATAAACGTGTGGGACGAGATATTGGTATGCACTTGATGATCCTTCCAGGACTTGGGACACTCATTGGTAAGTCAGTTAATTCCCAAACCAATAGATTTTAAATCTGAAGGGATTTCTTTAAAACAAGGGTCTTCAAACTTGGCAAGTTTAAGACTCGTGGACGTCAACCCCCAGAATTCCTGAGCTAACATGACTGGAGGAGGAATTCTGGAATTGAAGTCCATGAGTCTTAAAGCTGTAAAGTTTGAAGATCCCTTCTTTAAAACTATAACCACTTTCTCTGTAGAGATTTGTAGCATATCTATTTTCCCTCAAGTACAATTGAGGTACTGTCTTCATTACTGTTAGCTTAAGGCAACATTAGTTAGATGATAAAAAATATTGTTAAACATTCATTTCTATATCCCTTCAATTAAATGACTGACTCGTAGCCTGTACCCGGGAGAACATAGTTTCTGGAATTTTCTTAAGACCTGGTTTTGTTCCCAAGCCTGGGGCAAGAGTGCTATAGAGTGCCTGGTTAATTTTCATGTATTGGGGAGTGTTGTTTTAGACTGGGCAATTATGTGTTCTTTAAAAATGTTTTTTTAATCTGTGCATTGGACATATACACCACCCAATCTTCTTGGGGTCGGGCAACCTCAACAAATCCAATACAAAAATTAGCACATACGATTAAAGATTAATATAAAACATAATGGTATATAATATATATGTATAGTACATAGTAACAGGCTTTGGTAGAGTGGTGAAAGTTCTGGCCTAGAAACCAGGAGACTGAGTTCTAGTGTCACTTTAGGTATGAAAGTCATCTGAGTATTTCCAAGTCAGTCACTCCCTCTTAGGATTGTTGTTGTGAGGAAAATAGGAGAAAGAAGAAAGTGTATTGTGCATGTTTGCTTGTTATAAAGTAATACAATAAAAGTTGGATAAAAACCTAATTATTATGTTATATATAGATGATCCAACTGCAGCAAGTGGAGGAAAATGCCATACTTTGAAAATAAATTTTGACATTCATATGGGATTTGGATATAAAACTGTATGTAGTTCATGGCATGACTTTGGTACTTACCTTAGACCACGAATGTATCTTTTTAAGAAAAAACATAGCTGAATGAAGGGAAAAGGGGGGAGTGAAACTTTGATTCAGATTATTTGATTCAGAATACAATTATTTATTTGATTCAGAGGACAATTATTTCAACGGATTCAAAACATTTTTTTGTAAAAAAAAACCTTTTGATTCCTCTGGCCACCTATATAGACTTGGACACAACACAATCTGTACAGCACCCTATAAAACAGAGTCCCGAACAAGCAATTGATTATTAATGTGATAATTGGTGACGAACCAGTTTTAGTACAGACACAATGCCTCTAGTCCTTTCAGACAAACCTCCCTCCAAACATTTCTTAGTTCAGTAGCTGAATTTGGAGGGATTTTTTTTATCGCTGTTCTTGTGGTTGGAAAACAATTGTGAGTCAAAATCCATATCACTAAGTTATCTTTCCTTCTAGGTGCTAGCCTGTTCATTGGTTATCAAATAGCCCTGGAGTCAGCTGAAAATCTAGTCACCGAAGCTCAACGAGCAGTAGAAGAATATACAGCAGAAGTGGTTGGTTACCATGATAAGTTCATACACTTCTCCCAAAAGGAACAGGAATTACAAGATGGGGTAAACGCCATGAATCAGAAGATCATCCAGACCCAAATCCAATGTGATGAGCTGCTTGCTTTCCAAGGGGATGTTCGAATGAAGCAATCCTGGATCAGAAAATGCCTTGAACTGCTGGATACACTGGCAGGCAAGGTTCATGTAGCTGCAATCATGTCTCACCATGCTTGTTTCCCTGAGCTGCTGGTGGACATCTTAGGAGATATTGCACAAGTGATGGGTGAGAAGGGTAGGGAAGCATTCCTTGAGAATCAGAAAATCCAGGATTCAGTTCTGGAAATAAAGAAAGCAGTGAAGACTCTGAAAAGCAGAGTAGGAAAGAGCACATTGCAAGATTATTAATGTTTCCATGCCCTCCTTCCTGCTTTCATTAACATGACTGGGTAGAGGTGGTCCTCAACTTATGACCACTTGCTTAACAGCTAAACTCATGATCGATCCCCCCAAAAAACTACTTATGACCCAGATTTGAAGTTCTGATGGCTGCCCCTCCCCTCAGTCAAATGACTCCATTTTAAGCTCTCAGCAATCCACCCACATTTATGGCCATTTGCAATATCCTGCGGTCCCATGAACATGTTTTACAGCGATTTTACCAGAAACCGGCAATGACTTTCACAAAACTGGCCCAGAGTAAACCATTGGGCAGGTTCCATTATAATAATAGCATTTAGACTTATATACCACTTCACCATGATTTACAGTCATCTCTAAGCAGTTTACAGAGTCAGCCTATTGCTTCCAGCAATCTGGATCCTCATTTAACCAACTTTGGAAGGATGGAAGGATGAGTCAATCCTGAGCTGGTCAGGATTGAACTGCTATCAGTTGACAGAGTTAGCCTTCAATATTACATTCTAACTGCTGTGTCCCCAATGGCTCTGATTAGTCATAACTCAAGGATTACCCGTTTTCATACTATTTACAAGTTTCTTATAGAGTGCCAATATGGAACTAAACATTGAAATGACCTACAAATTTTGTATGCATTCTGCTGGCATAGCTTTTCTCACCTATTTGCTTTGTAGCCATGTTGAAATACAACTTCAAAATAGGTTATCCATGAATGAATATTTTTCTAGGAGGTGCTTCCAAGATTAGAGTTTTATTATACAAATGCCCTCTTTAGCATGAAGGTTGATGCTACAGTCTTCAGTTTGGAAACCTCTTGTGTTTCCTGGCCACTTATGCCTTTTTTTCTTCCAAGAAAATACTTCTTTTCAGGCAAGAAATGTAGAACAAATGCAGAGTGTCTTTGTATTCCCACCCATGTTCTAATTTACTTTCCCTAATCTCCTTTCTGACTTAGCGTTTTTGCAAATACAAATCCAACACTTCTGAACTTTCAGATGGGGAAGTCCATTGTAATAAAAATTGTATAGTTTTTACTTTTGATAGCCCAAATGTGACTGACTGCTTGGTTTATTTGCATAAACTGGTTTATTTGCATTCCTCTGAACACTGAAAAGCAGTTTTCGTATATTTGTTGAAGCCTGCTTGCACAACAATAAATATGTTGGTTTTTAAAATGTCAAGGCTATCTGATGGAAATACTGAGGCTTTGAAAAATGCCAGATTTTCAGTGACAAGCTCCCTCTTGCTTTATGAACATATATCCCTCTGCCACACCTTAACCTATCGACCCAAGTATCTTTTAGTTGCAAATTCAACATTCCTTTAAGAGAGGAACAGTCCCATATTTGGAAAAATATCAGGTAATTTGACAGGTGACTAAAAGTGCCATCCCAGGCTCCTTTCACTAAGTCCCAACACCCATAAAACAGTATTTTTTTTCCCTCAGCAGATAAAACAGTACCTGCTAGGAGGAAAGAGAAAAGAGATTCTCCATCAATAGCTTTAACTTGGTGTGTTTCAAACTTGGCAACTTTAAAATGTGTGGTCTTCAGCTCCAAAAATTCCCCAGCTTAAAGCTGCCAACTTTGAAAAACATTACTTTGTCATTCTCTGAATGAATAGCAATACCAGCAACCCTTAAAGGGAAAGGTGACTGCAGAGGACCATGGTTTGGAAATAAAAGATAGTTCATGTTGTTTATTCAGTTTATTAGATAAACTTCTTGATCATTCATGCAATGCTTGATGACATAAATCATTTAAGAGAGAAAAATATGTTCAGTTTGGCTGGCATACTTTTCTTCTAGCTGAAGGAGGAAGGCCTATTACACACTGGCTGAATTTAAAGTGAAAAAAAAATGAGCATTCTGGATTATATGAGTTTGTTGACCTCAAATGCTAAAGAGGATCTTAGTTACATTATAATGAATCCCTTTTATCAAACTTCACATTACTTTCATTGAATGATACTGAACAAAATTGCTGATTAAATGTTAAATGTCATAATGGATGAATAACTCAGATTCTTTGCAACAAAACTGTAATAAGTCATGTGCTATTTATTGCAGTGTTACCAATATGACTTTTGTCAATGCTGGGCATCCCAGCCAAGTGATAGAAAGCCGAATTACAACACAACAATAATGAAGGTCAAAGAAGCGATAAAATGCATTTGAGGAATGATATTTTCTCCTTTTGCAAAACCCTTCCACCCACAGCTGTGCTTTTTCCTAATGAAAGCAAGCAAACTGAAGAATCTAATGAGATTAGAAGTAGATTACAAGTAGACAAACTAGATTTGGAATCCTCGTGTTACCCCCTGATTAGTTTCTGGTTAGTCTTTTAAAAAAGTATTGTTTCTCAAACTTGGTAACTTTTAAGACTTGCGGACTTCAACTCCCAGAATTCCCTACAGAGCCATTCTACCTCAGGATTTTTGGGAGTTGAACTCCACACAAATAAAAGTTGTCAAGGATGAGAAATACAGGCTTAAGAGAATAAGCCGCACTTCCTTTTCTCTTCATCGTTTTGGATCAGAACCATGGAAGCGGCCGTTTAAAAATAAGTGTGCTGGCTGGAGTGTATATTTAGCTCAGAAATTAGGTGCTATCTCTTTTTAAGGCATTGCCTGCTGGGAAATGTAGTTCTTTATCAGGTGGTTACATCTGTACCTCTAGGATTGAGCACTGGGTCAGTCTTTTGATTGGCTGAGGGGCAGCCTTGATTACGAGTAAGCAAGCGAGGCTTACTTGAATTCCAACTTACCGATGGCTGCACGTTTCTCAATGTGGGATGAAATCATTCTCTTTTTATCAACATGACTTGGATCAGATTATTGATGCCTTCAGAAGAATCTTATCATTTGAGCCATATCCACGAGAAGGATGCCTGAAATAAATCTAATTTGGATAATATCTTTCATGTTGAGTTCAACCAGGGGTCTTCAAACGTGACAGCTTTAGGACTTGTGGACTTCAATTCCCAGAATTCCTCCTCCAGTCATGTTAGCTCAGGAATTCTGGGAGTTGAAGTCCACAAGTCTTAAACTTGCCAAGTTTGAAGGCCCTTGAGTTAAACTGTCTGTCACGAGAAGTATGCAAGCAGAAGCAGAAACTTGGAGCAGAATAATAAGGTTCTCTTATTGGACGGGATCTCTTCGTTTTACTTTTACAGAAACCCATCCCCGCCTATTTTAGTGCCCTTATATTGCTCTTCTCCGTTTTCATTGGCTTAGCACTCGCAGATAGGCGGAGCTACTGCTTCCTCTCTTGACAACCGAAGCTTTCCTTCCCCCCCACCCCTCCAAATTCCAATCCGGCCCGCGGCACTATGCGCATGAGCAGTTTCAGACCCTCGTCTGTTGACCGAACGTTAGGGACCGTTGGTGAAGGTTCCAAAGGGGCGGGGAGCGGAGGGGGACGGACGGACGAGGAACTAACCAGTGAAAAGACGGGAGGATCTGAGGAACCGGGGTTCCAGCACCTCACAGCCAATCAGAGCACTCGCGCGTGCTGGGTGAGTTGATACGTGAGAGAGGTGTGCTAAGTAGGGAAGTTGCCTTGAATCGCCAGTTTTTATTTCTTATTTGTGTTTATTGTATCTCTCATTAAGAGCTGGGGGACAAAAGTTGGAATTGAACTTAATGAGGCTTCATACGCAGGTAGCTATGAAATGTACAGCAACATAGCTAAGCAAAGTACATTGCAATTTAATGTGGGGCATTGGGACTGTCTGAAGTTAAGGAAATCTTTATCAATGGAGTTTTTTAAGAAGAGACTGGACAGACATTTGTCTGAAATGGTGTAGGGTCTCCTGCTTGAGCAGGGGGGGGGTTGGACTAGAAGACCTCCAAGGTCCCTTCCAGCTGGACTGATTAATCCTTGGCTTTCGGGTACGGTTTATGCTGGATTTGCTAACCAGGATCAGAAATATATAAATTAACGGTGAGCCCAAAGCACTGCATGAAATGAAGTGATTGATGTTTCATCAGATTGTTTTAAATAACTGACGCTCGTAAGATTCAGAAAGTTTAAAAATCCAATAAATGGGGGGGGGGGAAACATCATGGAATTTCCCATATAGGAACTATAACTGAGAATCACGTGGCTAAAAGTAAAACCATCTACCCCAATGTGGAGACTGCAGCTTCCGGTCATGTGGAGTCCCAGGTTGGTTGCGTAGCCTAACTAAAGCATCTGAGATTGTGAGGTTGGTGAGGCTCTGGTTTCGAGCAAGGGTCTTCAAACTGGGCAAGTTTTCCGACTTGTGGACTTCAACTCCCAGAATTCCTGAGCTAACATGACGGGAGGAAGAATTCTGGGAGTTGAAGCCCACAAGTCTTAAAGCTGTCAAGTTTTGAAGACCCCTTCAAACCCAAAAGACTCTTTAGACTCTAAACCAGTGCTTTTCAATGTTTAAGATGTGTGGACTTCAGCTCCTAGAATTCCCCAGTCAAGACACTCAAATCTGTTTGTTATCCTTCCATAATGGAATGATCTCAGCCAGTGTTTTTATCTAACAGCAAGAATAGGCTCAATGAGAAATAAATTGGAATGTATTCAAGCCAATTTCCTGATTTCCTTAATTAGGAGTCTAGCTTCTTTGGAGTCATGCAAAAAGGCCTTCAATTGTAATAGATTTAATTAATTTTCACATGAATATTTTGTTCATTTGATAGTGAAATTTTGTTTTAGTAATGTGTTTAAATAGTCATGAGTAGAATTCAAATTATTATTGCTCAGTGTATTTGTATATTGTGAAGGACCTTGAAGTGAGACCATGGACAAGAGGAAAGATTCCAACAAGCACCTGGACCCCCCTACTGTGTTCCAGACTACGAGGCCAACTGGTAAAGAATCAGCAAATTCTTTCTTAGAGATAACCTAGCCATAAGTTATTGCTACGGTTGCAACTTCTAAGCTAGCCTACTTAATGGATTATGTGTGTTCTGTAGAAATGTACCTGAAATTCACTAAGTAAATTTTCTAGATTATTTCCTGAGACTATCTACAAAGAGCATAACTTGCCAATTGTTAAATTATGAGACTAATCCAGTTCTGGTTGCAGTTTAAAATGGTGCCTTTACAAAATCAATTTGGCATAGTTGTTGAGGCACCAAGTAGAAAATAGGAGACTGGGAATTCTAGTCCTCCTTTAGGCCCAAAGCCAGCTAAGTAACCTTAAGCTAGTTACTGCCTCTCAGCCCTAGGAAGCAGGCAATAACAAACTACTATTGAAATCTTATGAAGAAAACTGCAGGACATGTCCAAGAAGTCACCAGAAGTCAATATTGACTTGACAATGTGTTTGTACGCATACCATACCCTTTAAGAAAACAGTCCTATCTCTGACCTCTGAAGATTTTCTGCTACAGTGTGAGAAATTGATCAGGTGGCCAGAAGAGCAAAGAGATATTTGTGTTTTCCGTTTCTTTCCTGATTTCTTTCATCAAATAATTTTCTTTCCTTAAACCAGCACAACAGTTGTCTGTGTAAAACTTAAAATCCCCATTCTGTGCTTTCATGAACAAATTAATGGTTTTCTATCTGGTGCGAGCCTGGCTTGGCATTACATACCCAAATAGAAAATCATGGTCTTCAGTGTCTTCTGTGTTTTTTCCCCCTTAGGATTTAGAGAATTGATTCCACCTTCACATTTCCAGAGCCAATCAGCACCACCTCCAATAGTATCTACTACTGGGTTCTTGGGGGCCACAGCTTACCCTAACTGGGAGGAGACTGCTGAACTCCGACGAGAGAATTTGCGTTTGAAAGGTGAACTCCAAAGATGGAATACAAAAGTAGATATGACAGAAGACCCAAAAGATAAAATCAGGTGAACAATTCTGTATTTTATTCATTTTCTCTGAACTTTGTTAATTTTGTGTTGAGCTGGGAGAGGAAGCTGTTAAGAAGCACATTGCTTTGAACTGTTTCTTAGCTAAATAATTGAGAGCGGCACCTTCATTTTTCTCTAGTTTTGTTCTCTTTCCTTTGGATGCTATACAGGTAATCCTCCACTTACTACCAAAATAGAGCTCAAAAATGTCTGTTGCTAGGACAGCTGCTAAGTGGGGTATGCCCCATTTTACAACCTTTCTTGTCATAGTTGTTAAGTGAATCACTGCAGTTAAATAAGTAATATGGTTGTTAAGTGAATCTGGCTTCCCCATTGACTTTGCTTGTGAGAAGGACACAGGACACTGCAACCTTCATAAATACATGCCAGTTGCCAAGCATCTTGAGTTTTGATCACATGAACATGGGGCTGTGGGCAATGGATGTAAGTATGAAAAAAAAAAAAACAGTTGTAAGTCACTTTTTTCAGTGCCATTGTAACTTTGAATGGCCACTGAACGAATGTAAAGTTGTGGACTACCTGTACAGAAGATCAAGCCACTTATGGTCTCTTTGATTCGTGGCTTTTAGCGGGGAAATATTATGCATTCCATTTCTATTATTGAGTGAACAGTTCCTAGAATTGTCCTTTCTAATGTAGATAACAGATAATCAGAATTGGAAGGGACCTTGTAGATCATCTAGTCCAACCCCCCCTCCCCCAGTGAGAGATCCTACACTATTTCTGCAAATGGCAGTCCAATTTCTTCTTGAAAGTCTCAAGTGATGACGCTCCCACAACTTCCAATGGCAAAGCTGTTCCACTGGTTGATTGTTCTCACTGTCAGAAAGTTTCTCCTTATTTCCAGGTTAAATTTCTCCTGGATCTGTTTCCATCCATTATTCCTTGTCTGGCCTACAGGCGCTTTAGAAAATAGTTTGATCCCTTCCTCTCTGTGGCAGCCTCTCAAATATTGAAAGACTGCTATCATGTCTCCCCTGGTCCTCCGCTTCCCTAGATTAGCCCTGACCAGTTCCTGTAACTGTTCTTCATATGTTTTAGTCTTCAGTCCCCTAATCGTGGTTGCTCTTCTTGGTACTTTTTCTAGAGTCTCAACATCTTTTTTATAGTGTGTTGACCAAAACTGGATGCAGTACTCTCCGTGTGGTCTTACTAAGGCTTTATAGAGTGGTATTAACACCTCACTTCATCTCAATTGTATCCCTCTGTTAATGCAACTTAGGATAGCATTGGCTTTTTTGGCGACGGCTGCACACTGCTGGCTCCTATTTAGCTGGTTGTCTACTAAGACTCCAAGATCCCTCTCACAGTTGCTCTCAGAGATGCCCTTCAGATTGTATGGACATCCAATACCTGGATTCACGGCAATAGTTATGCCAGCTGGACAATGGAGAAGTCTGCCTAGAGCAGGCGTGTCAAACTCAACACCTGTGGGCTGGATGCGGCCCACAGGGTGCTTAGATCTGGCCCATGGGTCCTCCCTGGAAACAGCAAAAGACCAGCCCACAGGCCAAAGGGAGGGAGGGAGGGAAGGAAGAGAAGGAAGGAAGATAGATAGATAGATTATATTGAGAGGGAGGGAGGGTCTGAGGAAAATCCTGCCTTAGCACTTGGCCACCACAAGTGCCCCTGACACAAATGATGTCGAGCTGACCATGCCCACCCCCCCGCTTCTCCCCCCCCCCCCCCCCCGCCAAACACAACCCTGATGCAGTTCTCAGTGAAATCGAGTTTGACACTCCTGGCCTGGAGCATTCTCCCTTGAGATAGGAGAACATACTGACATCTTCCTCTCTTCTATTCAAGGTCCTTGGATAGGTTGGCCGAGCCTTCAAATGTGACCCTGGCAATGTCTCAACAGGCTGAAATCATTGCCCATCAGCTCCACGAGATCCAGCGGTTGGAGTCAGAAGTTAGCGCCCTTCGAGTTTCCTCTGCCCAACAGGAGGCAACCATAGCTGCTCGGGAAAGTACCCTGTCCAATCTCCAAGGAGAACTAACCTTCCTGAAAAGCCAGAACCTTACTGAAGTTGCTCTCCTGAAGACCCAACTGGAAGAAGTCAGGAAAAGTAGTCAGCAAGAGAAAGAGGCCCTAAGGAATGAATTAGAAGAGCTCAGGAAGCAAAGTCAGTTGAAAGCAGATTTCCTGAGGGAGGAACTGGAGTCAAGCAAAGAAAGGAGCAACCATGAAATCACCCTGGCCCAGGGAGAGCTGCAGCAGATGAGGGAAGAGAGAGAGGTGGAGCGGAGGAGGCAGGAGGCCATGGTTCAAGAATGCCGACAGTCAGTGCTGAAAGAGTACCAAACAAAGGTAACTGCAGAATGAAAAATAGCAATAGCACTTAGATTTATAGGCCATTTCACAGTACTTTACAGCTCTCTCTAAGCCAGGGGTCTCCAATCTTGGCCACTTTGAGACTTGTGAACTTCAACTTCAAGCTTTGATGGCTGAAGAATTCTGGGAGTTGAAATCAACAAGTCTGAAAGTGGCCAAAGTTGGAGACCCGTGCTCTAAACGGTTTTACACGTTTTACACAGCCTATTTGCCTCCAACAATCTGGGTCCTCATTTTACCCACCCTGGAAGGATGGAAGGCTGAGGCAACCTTGAGCCCTTTCAGGATTGAACTCCTGCAGTTGACAGAGTTGGCCTGCAATAGTGCATTCTAACCACGGCTCTCAGCAAAACATGTTGAGAAATGATTTTTTTTTTTTTTAGAAAAGGCATCAAAATAAGTTGCAAAGCTCTCTGGAAAAGAAAGCATTGGAGAGCAGTTACAACAGTTTGTTACAACAGACTGCTGTAACTGCTTACAACAGTTTACGACTTACAACAGTTTGTTTAATGACCATTCAAAGTTACAGTGGCACTGGAAAAAAAAGTGACTTAAGACCATTTTCCATACTTAACAACTGTTGTAGCATCAACATTGATCGAAATTCACGGTCTCGTTATCAAAATTCAGACGTTTGGCAACTGAGTCATATTTGCGACGGTTGCAGTGCCTCAGGGTCATGTGATCTCCTTTTGCAACCTTCTGACAAGAAAAGTCAATGGGGAAGCCACATTCACTTAACAGCCATGTTACTAACTTAACAACTGCAGTGATTCACTTAAACCACTGTGGCAAGACAGGTCACAAAATGGGGCAAAAGTCACTTCACAACTGTCTCGCTTAGCAACAGAAGGGGGGGCTCCATTGGTAGCCATAACTCGAGGACTACCTGTAATTTCAAATAGAGTAATAGAAGTGAGCTTATGTACCAAGTCTACCAGCATCTCTTTTTCCTCCCACAGTTGGATAAGCTGTCTGAAGTCTACGAAGCTGAGGCGACTTCCTTGAAGCATCAGATATGTGCATTCCAGCAGGATCTGGAAGCTCAGCATAAGGAAGCCAGTCAGTTAAGGGAGAAAAAAGATATGCTCCAGAACCAACTCAGGTTGCTTTATTTTTTCTTCACTGTCTCTTCTCACCATTTTCCTTCCCTGGTACAGGGATTTTATTCAAGGTAGTCCCTGGTTTCTCTCTTCCAGTGTGACTGAGGCAGAACTGGCTTCCCAGAATGCTTTGGTGCTGCAGTTTAAGACCTACGTGGGGGAGCAGAAGTCAAATAAAGCTGGTTTTGAACAGGAGCAGCTAATAAATCGAATAGAGGTGAGACTATAAGGGCGGCTGGTTAGGTCCTCTGACCCATCTGGTGTAATGGTCTGCTGTTTTGATCAGTGGCAGGAAGCAGATGGCCTTCGTGTCAGTCCTGAAGCCATTTTCCCCTGGCACCTTCAGGGCTGCCACAACGGAGATGAGTAGTGCTGTGGGAACAGGAGGGAGGCAGGTAGAGATAGCTGGGGGATTGTAGCCAAAATAAAATTCTTTATTGAGAACCAGGGACGTTCCCACCAGGTGCGAGGAGGTGGGGTCTGAGACCAACTGACCCTTGGACTGTGACTGGATTGGACAACGTGATGGATTGAATGGGCAGGGAAAAGAAAAATTTACTTTTAACTAGGGGGAAACCAGAAGGAGGTTTAGAGTCGGGTTTCCCCCAGACGTGCCAATATAACATGACTAATAAATCGATACTTTGAGGAAGATGCCTGCTTTGGAGTTTTGATTCTGCTGGGTGTGTTCACTGGAACCCTGCCACTTCGAAGGCAGTCTCACTTCTGTTAAAGCTAATAGTCATAACATTCCTTGAATTCCATGCTGATGGTTGTATGTGAAAATTGGTCAAAACTCACTATTTTTTCCAGTGTTATTGTAACTTTGAACGGTCACTAAATGAAGGATTGTAGAGTTGAGGACTACCTGGGCACCATTTTTCTTTCTTTTTGTTTCAGCAACTTGAGGATGAGAAGGGGGCTCTGAAAATGACAGCTGAACTTCTGCAAGTTCGTGTGGCTTCGTTAGGCGATATCTTGACTCTACAGGAGACCGAGCTTGATAAAAAGGTGGTTTCATTTGATCGCTTTAGAAAGCTCCGATGTCTCATCTAATTGGGGTTTAGAATATAATGATCCATACAGCATTGCTGTTATACTGTTATTTGAAATGGAATATAAAAGTCTACACAATGCAAGATCTGGATACTGCACTGCAGCGTTGACAAACTGGATTTCTTTGAGGACCGGATCAGCATTGTAATACTCTTTCATGGCTCAGCTTGGGGCGGAGGGGAACAGGATGGATACCTCCTGCAGCACCTTGCTGGCCAAAATGGGGCAGGGGGGAAGTGCACTCCCTATGCTACACTCAGCCCCCCCCCTGCTCTGTTTTGGCTGCCAAAAGCATCGTGGGCTGGTCCTTTGCTATTTCCAGGCTGGTACCGTGGGCCAGATTTAAGCACCCCGTGGGCCGTGAGTTTGATACCCCTGTCGGGGGCGCCTGTGGCGGCCCAAGCACTCTGCTAGCAAAAACGAGCTCCTGAGCTCCATTTTCAGCTGCGATGGCCTCCTGCAACCCTCTGCCAGAAAGAAACAGAGCTCAGTTTTCATTGACAGTGGCATCACGGGCCGGTCCAGATCTGAGTTTGATACCCTGTCATAGAATGTAAGAGCTAGAGGGGACTTTGTCAATTGTCTAGTTTTGTGATAGCGAACCTATTCCATGCATGCCGGAAATGGCATGCAGAGCCATCTCTTTGGGCACGCCAGCCGTCGCTTGTTGCTCTCTTGGGTTTTGGGCAGCCAGTCTTCACATGTGCAGGAGGTCCAGAAACTGGAAGAGCAGCTTTCTGGCACGAAACATTAAAAGTTTGGAGGAAGGGATGTAGCCCTACTATAATTGATGGATTCCCAGGGGCTTTCATATCTGCATAGGTTTTTAGTTTTGTGAATGGAAGCTTTATCTTGCAACTGAAAAGTCTATGAGAACAAGACTTTGGCTTTTTTCTATATGTCACTAATGGTACATTTGTCCTTCCTGGTATCTGAAATCATTCCAAGTAGAAGGGGATGATGTTGGATGTCTGAGTTTGTGCTTTATCTTCTCAGGTGCATCTCCAGGACCCTCTCCAGTCAGAGTCATCTCAAAAACTTCAGGGCCTGCTGACCAGATGGCGGGAGAAAGTATTTTCTCTCCTGGTGCAGCTGAAGTCTCAGGAGCTGAGCCATAGAGATGACACTAAACTTTTGGAGAAGAAGGTACGGTCTATCCATGAACAGGGACTGGGGGCTTTAGCAGATTAGAGTACACACAGAAAATACCAGCGATTGTGCATTTTGCAAGTGGGAACTCCTTAACTTATCAGGCTTTGTGGAGGCTAAGTGCTCACTGCCAAGAGTTCGATCCTGATGGGGCTCAAGGTTGACTCAGCCTTCCATCCTTCTGAGGTTGTTAAAATGAGGGCCAAGATTGTTGGGGGAAATATGCTAGGATTACTAGGTTTGTCGTGAAAATTTTTTGTGGAGGTGGAGGGTGGGGAGAGAATGCTGAACACCTAGATTTTCTGATGAGATGTGAATGACGGATACGAAAAATTATAATTGCCATGGGCAATAAAAGTACTTAACACTATGTGGAAAGGCTCTTTAGCTTGCTAGTTTTAATTAATAAGGTTATGTGAAAAATTCATGAGTTGAATCTGCTTAGCGGCCAAGAGATTGAATCTGAATCAAGAAATGTATAGATTTTGCCTTTAACTATGATTTACGAGGCAAGCCAAACCATGACTTGCTGGGCAAGCCAATTTCAGCCTCAGCTCCTACATTATCTGCATTAGAATACGTTTAAATCAAGAGTGCACAGCCTCTTGACTCCCAAAGGTTCCCAAAATATTCTGAAAAGTTATCACAGAACTGTAGGTTTCAATGTTACAGAAGGGGGAAGTTATTAAAAACTATTATGGGCTAATCATATTTGTACAATTGTTTTCATGTGATAGGTTTTGATCATAGCTGCGCCTTCGGCTTTCACTGGCTCCTGTGTTATTTGAAGTGGAGCTCACAATATGCCCCTTAAATTGCCGATCTGGCATTTTGGTTTATTGTTTCTTCTGTTTTATTGTTTTATTCATCTTTGTTTTTATAGTCTGGTGGCAGATGTGTGAGGAGTGAAATATATAAGGCATGTAAAAGTTTTTGCATGCCTTTACATGCTTGGAAGTACATTATAAAACTCAAGTAGCATTGTGCCTAGACTTATGTATTCTTTTAAAAACTGTAAATCCTCCAGAGTCTCTTTGGAGTTGGGCAACCTTGAAACCCTAAAAATAAGAGCCAGTTTAGTGTAGTGGTTAAGATGCTGGGCTAAAAACCAGGAGAGTGTGAGTTGTAGCCCCACCTTAGGCATGAAAGCTGAATTTATGCCAATCACCTCTCAGTTCAACTCACCTCACAGGATTATTGTGGGGAAATCAGGGAAGAAGGAATATTATGTATATTCACTGCCTTGAGGTACTTATAAGTAGATAATTCACTATCCTCAGGTGAAAGAGATGGAAGAAGACGTGGCTTCTAGAGAACAGAAAGTAGTGTTGTTGCTCCACAGTCTTGAGGACAAAACTGCTGAAGCGGATATGGAAAGAGTAAGAAACAAGGTAATCTATTCTCACACAACCTATCTTGAAACAGAAAGATTTGTGACAACAGATCCCTCTTTATTATTTGGAAATGGTTGTTCCTGAAGTGACCGATAGCAATTGGTAATTGATGGGAGAAAATAAAAGGAGGAGAATTAACTATGTTTCAGGAGAGATTTTCTCAGTGGAAAGTATAACCACTGTAGAGAAGGGTGTGGCTTTAATTTTGCTTAAGTGCAGTCTACTTATTCTCTACTATTCCATTTGGATAACCAGAGTTGGTGCATTATAATAGTGTTTTATATTCTTGATTGAACAATTCACTTTCCTACGGAGGAGGGTGTTCTGAAAGCTGAGTTGTTCCTCCCATTCACTGCAATGTGGCCAAACTAAAAAGCTTATAAGAATCCTTAGATTGAGGGAAAGGTCTTTCTATTCTAGTTACATTCTGCCTTGCTCTAAGAATTGGGGCTTTTTGCAAGGTTCCACATAATTTATTTTCTCCTTGATTTATTATTTGGGCAACATGCTGACCGGCCTTAGCGGATTATTCTGTTACAGTCGTCCACTGTTTTCATTCTTTGGATGTAAGAAGATATGCAGACAAGGAGGTGTCTTCTGTGGGTCTGGAGTGAGTTATAGGAATCACTTGGGACTCCCAGTGCCTTGAGGATGGGCAGATTTCAAGCATGATAGATGAAGAATGGCAGGGCCTTCTTTTGTTAATTCAAAATACTGATAGTCTTTGAAGAATAACTACAATTGAGCCCAAAATTTATGTAAATAACAAATTTGTTAAGTGAGATTTGCCCCATTTTACCACCTTTCTTGCCACCATTGCTAAATGAATCATTTGAAGTTGTTAAAGTTAGTAACCCAGTTAATAAGTGAATCTGGCTTCCCCATTGACTGTCAGAAGATTTGAAAAGGTGATCCCAAGACCCCGGGATACTGCAATTATCATAAATATGAACCAGTTGCCAAACTTCTATATTTTGATCATAGGACCACAAGGATGCTACAACGATGATAAGTGTGAAAAATGGTCATAAGTCACTTTTTTCAGTGCTGATCCAACTTTGAACAGTCACTAAATAAGCTGTTGTAAGTTGAAGATTTACAGGGAAATCAGGTTCTTACAGGTTCTCTTGGCAGCATAAGATTGGAGCAGTTCAGTTGTCATGTTTTCCTATTATCGATGGCTCAGCACCATTTTGGGTCTTTCATTTAAACAAGGAAGGGATTCTAAATGAACGTACAATTCTGATCCTTGGTGCTTCCTGCATTCCCATGAGGTGACCATTCTTTCCCCTCAAAATTTCACCTCAAACATTCTTTCCAATCAAAATAGATGCTCCTGAATAAAGAAATTGCTGTGCCAAGAGCAATCCGTGTACTTTTTATTGCTATTTGTTAGGGAAAAGCTGTTAGGAATTCTTGGTAGCCATCTGAAGATGGGAAGTAAATAAAATAAAAAAGTAGAATTGATCAAGCAATTGCACTTAGACTTATATACCACTTCATAGTGCTTTACACTTACACTCTAAGCGGTTTACAGAGTCAACCAATTTCCCCCAACAATCCGAGTCCTCATTTTACCAGCCTCGGAAGGATGGAAGCTTGAGTCAACCTTGAGGTGGTCAGGATCGAACTCCTGGCAGTGACAAGAGTTAGCCTACAATGCTGCATTCTAACCACTGAGCCACCATGGCTCTAATAAATCAAGGAGAGTCAACTTTGAGGCGGTAGGCCACTGTTTCCACTGGTGCATCCAGAAACAGGGTTAAAATTGGAACTTAGAATGAGAAAGATAGTTATTTAGAGCCTTGGTGGCACAGTGGTTTGAGTACAGTACTGCAAGATGCTACTTGCAGTTACTTACAAGATGCCAGCAGACAGCAATTTGGCAATTCAAATCTCACCAGGCTCAAGGTTGACTCAGCCTTCCAGCAATAGCAATAGCACTTAGACTTATATACCGCTTTAGAGTGCTTTACAGCCCTCTCTAAGTGATTTACAGAGTCAGCATATTTGCCCCCAACAATCTGGGTCCTCATTTTACCCACCTCGGAAGGATGGAAGGCTGAGTCAACCTTGAGCCTGGTGAGATTTGAATTGCCAAACTGCAGCTAGCTGAAATAGCTTGCAGTACTGCACTCTAACCACTGCGACACTTCGGCTTTCTTGCAGCCTTCTGAAGGTAAAATGAGGACCCAGTTGGTCCTCATATGCTGTAAACTCCTTAGAGAGGGTTATAAAAGCACTATGAAGTGGTTAGTGCTATTGCTATTTATGTAATTATTATAGTTATTTAATTCTAAAATAGGGCCTTGCAGTAGCATTAAGAGTTTCTACCTTGTATGGTATATTCCCGTGATGGCGAACCTATGGCATGCGTGCCACAGGTGGCACGCAGAGCCATTTGAGCCAGCATGCGAGCTGCAGGCAAACTTACCTCACTGGGCATGTGTGCACCTCACAGCTGATTTTCAGCAGGTTTGAGGCCTTTTTCAGCCTCCCAAAGGCTTGAGAAAGGTTTCTGCAGGCTTTGCAGGCCAAAAATTAACCCCGTTTCCTGTTTTTCTGAAAATACCGAAATTGCAGTGCAAGTAAGGTGGAGGCTGGGTGGTGGGGATTGCGTAGGCATACAGGGGAGGGTGGGCATTGCCTTCGGTGTGCTGGCCCATGACCACAAGTGTGCAAGTGCGCACACAATTTTTGGCACAGGAGCCCAAAAAGGTTAGCCACCACTGGTATATTCTGAAGAGATCACAAGAATTCATGTTCTGGCCTGTTAAACAAAGAACCTTCCTTTTCTTACAGACTCTACAAGCAGAGATGCTGCGCTCCAACGAACAAATGCATGGTTTTCAACAGAGAGCAGAGGCTGGTGAAAAAGCCCTTCAGCAACTGGCCGACTTTGTCAGCAGGTAATGGGGAGAATGGATCCTGGGCTTTTCATCAAACACTGATTCAGTTTATACAGGTAGTCCTCTACTTACAACAGTTCATTTAATGACTGTTCAACGTTACAGTAGCACTGAAAAAGGTGACATGACCAAATTCCCATTCAAGCATTGGAGCATCCCCATGGTCACGTGATCAAAATTCAGATGCTTTGGCCACTGACTCGTATTTATGACCATTGCAGTGTCCCAGGGTTCATGTGGTCACTGTTGGCCACCTTCTGACAAGCAAAATAATCGGAGGAGCCTAATTCACTTAACAACCCATCGCTAATTTAACCGCTGCAATGATTCATTTAACAACTGTGGCAAGAAAAGTCATAAAAATGGAGCAAAATCCACTTAAAACAAATGTCTGTCTCACTTAGCAACATCAATTTTGGCCTCAGTTGTGGACATAAACCAAGGAGTAGCTGTAGCTTTTTGCTGGCTTTCTCAGCTACATTGGCCTCTACCTGATGCTTTAGGGTGCCTTGCACTCTCTCTCTCTCTCACCTTTATCCTTATAAAATTATTTTGTTACTGCAAAATAACAAAAAGTAGACCTTGCAAAAGTCACTTGAGATCCTAGAACAGTGGTGGCAAACCTTTTTTGGCTCCTGTGCCAAAAATTGTGCACGTGCTTGCAAGCTCGCGTGCCAGCGTGCAATGTGCACCCCCCCTACGCATGCGTGTACAATCCACCCACCTACCCCCCGCCGCCCCCTTACTTGCACTACACCTCACAGCTGATTTTCAGCTGGTTTGAGGCCTTTTTTGGCCTCCCAAAAGCTTGAGAAGGCTTCTGCAGGTTTCTGCAGTCTTTGCAGGCCAAAAAACTAGCCCCGTTTCATCACTTCCTGTTTTTCCGAAAATACCGGAAGTGACAAAACGGGGCTAGTTTTCGGCCTGCAAAGCTTGTAGGAGCCGGCAGAAGCCTTCCTCAAGCCTTTGAGAGGCCAAAAAAGGCCTCAAACCAGCTGAAAATCAGCTGTGAGGCAGACACATGCACAGTGAGGTAAGTTTGCCTGCAGTTCGGGTGCCGGCACAAATGGCTCTGTGTGCCACCTGTCTCACATGTGCCACAGGTTCGTCATCACGCTCCTAGAGGAAAGGCACAATATACTGTAAATCTGATAACAGATTAGCTGTCTTCGATGGCACGTCTTTCATTTGTGAGACATTTTTTTGGACAATAATAAACTGTATGGGATCCATTGTGATTTTTACTCCCCTTGTTTTTTGGTTTTCTCCCTTCTTAATCAGAAGAGCCATCTAGGATCACTGAAGCTGACTCACCTACTCTAGTTTTTTTCTGTGTCAATATTGACCAGCCAAGTCTATCTGGAATATTTACAAAGATGGACAGGAGGGCCTAGCCCTTTTCTCTTGTTGCATCGTAGCAGCTGGTACATTAAAAGTATACTTATAATTTTGGAGATGGTATCAGTAGCATAATGGTTCATGAATTTGTCCAGTCTTTTAAAAACAATTCATGTTAGTAAAATAATCCACGTTGACAGCAGCAGATTCCATAATTTAATTATCTGTTGGGAAAAAAAGTGCTTCTGATCTAGAGGGATCCTGACTCTCTCTGCATTTAGTTTCAGTGGATTATTTTAAAAACCTAGTATTGCAAGAGGGAAATGTTCCTAACTTACGTATTCTGAATCTTGAATGATTTTATGTCTTTATCCCATACTTGCCTTACTCCATGTTAAAAAACTGTAGTCGTTGTAGTTCTTCATTGGAGTATGACAGTCCTCGACTTGCAATTGAACCCAAAACTGTGGCTAAACGAGAGAGTTGTTAAATGAATTTTGCCACATTTTATGACCTTGTTTGCACAGTTGTTGAGTGAATCGCTGCAGTGTTCCAATATTTAAGGGGCTGCCACAGAGAGGAAGGGGTCAAGCTGTTTTCCAAAGCACCTGAAGGCCAGACAAGGAATAATGGGTGGAAACTGATCAAGGAGAGATTCAACCTGGAAATAAGGAGAAACTTTTTGACAATGAGAACAATCAACCAATGGAACAGCTTTGCCTTCGGAAGTTGTGGGAGCTTCATCAGTTGAAACTGTCAAGAAGAGATTGGACTCCCATCTGTCAGAAATGGTGTAGAGCAGAGGTGTCAAACTCAATTTCATTGAGGGTCACATCAGGGTTGTGGTTGACCTCTGGGGCCAGGTGGGCATGGTCAGGTTGGGTATGGCCAATTTGATGTCACTTGTGTTGGCACCTATGGTGCCCTGGGCGGGCTGGGGGGATCCATTATCTCCAGGGGAGGAAGGCGAGACCAGGGAGAGCTCCATTTTTGCTGGCAGAGGCTCAGCGGGCCAGTCCTTCACCATTTGCAGGGTGGCCCTGCAGACCAGATCTGGCTTCCAGGCATTGAGTTTCACATCCCTGGTATAGGGTCTCCTGCTTGGGCTGGAGGTTGGACTAGATGACCTATAAGGTCCCTTTCAATTCTGTTAGTCTGTTAAATAGCATAGTTGTTAAGTGAATCTGGCTTCTGTATTGACTTTGCTTGTCAGAAGGTCACAAAAGGGGATCACATGACCCTGAGACACTGCAACTGTCATAATTACATGTGAGATGGGGATCCTACAACGGCCTTGTCAAAACTGGTCATAAGTCACTTTGTTCAGTGTGGACGTTAATTCTAACAGTCACAAAAAGAATTGTTGTAAGTTAAGTTGAGGACAATCTGTACTTCTGAGCAATGTTTTTTTACTTGCCTTTTTTGCATCTTTTCCAACTCTGCAGTATTCTTTTTCAATTACTGACAGAATCAATCCAATATCTACAATATGTTCTGTCAATTACCAGCTAATCTGGAGATTCACATTCAGTTTTAGGAGACTGTATATATGCTGAAGTGCGAAGGACCCAAATTCCCCATCTGGATGTTTGTCACTGTCGGGGTAACGTCTCCTGCACACTGAAATAATTCACTCACTGAATATACCCTAGGGAAGAGTCTCAATATTAGAATAAAATGAAAGTGTAAAAATAATTCATTATCAAACATACACATCTGTTACCTGCTAAAGAAGGACAACTGGTTGGGAAATCAGTAATTAGACTGTTCTTTACAAGACATTCCCAGTTAATTAGACACTGTGCTTTGCGAGAGTTAATTGATTTTAAGTACAGATAGTACTGGTTTAGAGCCTTGGTGTATATTACGAGCCTTCTACTTTCCAAGTTAGAGATCTCATACTTCTTGGAAAAGTTTTGAAATTCAAACCAATTGCTTTTTAGGCTAAAGCAGCAGCTGATGGGGCAGGAAGAGAGATGGAAGGCAGCTTTGTTGCGGCTTCTGGGCCTGGGAAATAGAGTCAGTTTTGCCACCAAAAGAGTTGATATCATCCAAGGTAAGCTGTAGAGCCATTTGGGTATTATTGATCTTCACTGTAATCTTGACTGGCATGTTTTTTTTCATTTATTTATTCAATTTCTATAGTCTCCCATCTCAATTTAATTAATTCTTTATACCAGGGATGGGGAACCCTTTTATATCTGGATATAATTCTGGACATCAACTCCCAGAATTCCTTAGTTAATATGATTTAACAATTTAGTGATACGGTGATTTAATTGTATGAAGCAGGGGTGGGGAACCATGGCCCTTTTACATAATGACTGGTGGACTTCAACTCCCAGCATTCCTGAGCCAGTCCTGCTGACTTCCCGTTGTATAATGGCTCAAGACTCTTGGGAGTTGAAGTCTCCCAGTCCTAAAAGAGCCATGGTCACTCACCTTTGCTTAGTTTATACCATTAAATCATTACAGATAGTCCTTGAGTTACGGCCGCAGTTCAGTCCAACATTTATGTTGCTAAGTGAAACATTTAAGTGAGCTCGCCCCATTTTGCGACATTTTTAGCCTCAGTAGTTAAGTGAATTGTTGCATTTGTTAAGTTAGTAACACGGTTGTTAAGTGAACCTGGATTCCCCACTGACTCTGTTCTTCAGAAAGTTACAAAATGGCCCCCAGGACATTGCAACCGTCATAAATATGAACTAGTTGCCAAGCGGCCAAATTTTGATCATGTGAGCATGGGGATGCTGCAATGGTCGTAAGTGGGAAAAATGGTCATGAGTCCCTTTTTTCGTGCCCTTGTAACTTTGAACAGTCATTAAATGAACGTCAGTTGAAAACTACCTGTACATTACTTCCCATACAACAAGAAAAAACATTTCAGCTGTGACTTTACAAAACATTTGTTTTGAATTATTGCTTTCAAGTAAGCTTCCTCCTCTTCTGGTGGGTGTTATTTTTAGAAATTTGCTGATATTGTCAGTTGAAGGCACTGAAATGGAAATTCTAAACATTTCTCCTGGCTTATTGCAATACAAATACTAATTCAAATAAAGGAAATTCCCTTTGTGCTTTGTTTTGTTATAATAGTACTGAGTATTGCAACATGTTTCACAGAGAACTGTACAGGCCTTCTTCTCATTATGGAGTGAAGGACATGAAATTTTAAAACTGATTCCAGTTGAGTGGTATAAAAAGCATTTTAAGCATGAATATTTAAACATTGGATCCAATTATCAAGTGAGGTGGTGGATTTGGATTCCTGCATACATAGACAGTCCTAATATTAAACATTTATTTTTGCTGGCTGGTCTGGTGAAGTCAATAAGGAGCAGAAAAATCTGAGTTCTAGTCCTACCTTTACTGGTTATTTTGGATCACTCATTTTCTCTCAGCACCTAGGAAGAAGACAGTAGCAAACCTCTTCCAAAAAGGTAGCCTAGAATATTGCAATTATCCTTGCAATTAGCCCGATCAAGTTTGGCTTGCACACACAAATATGTATAAATATATGTGTATCCTGCCACAATGTAACTATGATCGGTAATTTATAATATACTTGTCAACCGTAAAAACAATTAAAACATTTGTGGTGTGATATAAAATAACACCAGCAATGAAGATAAAAAGCAAACAGGGACAAAAATAAGATAATGAAGATTAAAAAAATCAAACAAGGACAAAAATAAGAGATAATTGTGGTGCATTGTGTACGTTAATGATCTCCAGAATAGGTTTGATGGACTACACCTTAACCATGGTGTGAAATAAATGCAAATAGAAATCTTAATCTTCTTTATTAAGCTATAGTATGTGGAAGCCATAATATTAAACTGATATTAACCAGATGACGAACTTGTGGTATGCCAGAAATCTTTCCCTTGTTTAAAACCATTACAGCTGCTTGCTTACCACTTCTTATCCAATTACTAGAGTCACCTTTGGTGAGATGGGCAGCATTGTTGGATGGACGGATGGTTGGATAATTGCAGTCAGTGATTGCTGTCGAAATAAAACTTGATTACTGTGATCCACTTAGAGTGCTTATTTTTTTGGAGCTTGTCTTTTGGAGTTTTTTTCACCTCACTGGTTAGATGGCCTAGACCGAGCGCCCCCAACCTCTGGCCATGGCCCACTAGCAAGCTATGAGCTGTTTGCAAGTGGTCTGCGGAAACGGCAGGCGAGCGTGTGCCCATGCATCTCCACTTGCGCGAGCAGTGGGCGAGTGTGTACACGCGCCCTCCATTTGTGCGAGTGGCAAGTGTGCAGGCATGCCGCTCGCACAAATGGAGCTGTGCGCGTGCATGCGCTAGCCAGCTGCTTGCGCACAACCATCCCTTCTCCCTCCCCACCAGTCCATAGAGCCAGAAACTCTGAGGAACTCTGGCCTAGACACTGGCATTTGGACATAGATCTTTTTATCATTTATATTTTATTGTGTTCTACTGATTTAGATCAGGGGTGTCAAACTCAAGGCCCGTGGGCCACATCCAGCCCGCAGGGTGCTTAGATCTGGCCTGCGGTACTGCCCTGGAAGCAGCAAAGGACCGACGCATGAAACCTTTGCTGCACATGGCCCCCCAAACTCAAGTTTTCTTTGGCAGAGGGCTGCAGGGGACCGTTGAGGCTGAAAATGGAGCCCTGGATGCCCACCCTGGCCACGCCCATCGCAGCCATGCCCACCCAGCCCCACAAGGTCAAACACAACCCTGATGCGGTCCCCAGTGAAATCGAGTTTGACACCCTTCTCGAGATGAAATGTTAACATAGATTACTCGTCCACATGTGATATGCCATATGCATTGCCCCCTAATTTGGGGTATTTCTTTTGTGGAGGATTGAGCTTATTGTCATCGAAACGATCACTAATTATTTTTTCTTCTCATCTTCAAGTAAAAATAACTCTTTCAGACTTTTGTCTATTCGGGAGTCAGGGATAATTTTCTTTTAATTAAATGTAGTTGTGTAATGAGAAGGCTTCCTGAACTTTGGCATTTCTGCATTCATTCAAATAACCTTTCTATTTCATATGATATACTCCTTCCCACGTTGCAGTTATACACTTACGTACATCTCCGTTCGAGCAGATTATTTTCACAGTTCAGTTCCTATTTTGCGTTCTAGGGCTTATATGTCGGAAAATAGCACTGGCAAAACTTCAGCGAGAAGAAAAACACGTTGCAGGGAGAGACCAAGAGTAAGTTCAAAATTCCAGGTTTCAGAAATAACTACTGTAAAAGGCAGGTTGGTTAAGCTCTGAATACTTCTGTATGTTTATTTAAAGGGGCAGTGCCAATTATTTTCTCCACTCTTTTGCATGTTATAGATTATTGTGACTCGGGTATTATGTATGGATATTGAGGCTATTAAATTGAGGCTGAAAAATTCAGCACATATATGGCTAAAATGGAGTTTTGAGTTCCAATCAAGTGCAATATTTCATGACAAGTAGCCCAGCTGTCAGGATTCCGGCAGTTCTCCCCATTTAAATCATGAGTCATAAGTCAAACTTCCAAAACTTCAAAAGGATTTATTGTGAGTTATGTCCAGAGCTGCCTGGGTATAGCCAACCTTGAGACACATAATTCATTGTTACCCTTAACCCTGGTTTTCCTCCAACCCCCCCCCCCCAAGTGTATCGTAATTCATATTCTCCAATGGGACACATCCATAGCCAAGAATCATCAATCATGTTCTCTCGTTAGATATTTGCCCGGCAGAAATGTCGATCACCTAGTTACTATCTTTGAAAATTATTTATGGAATGCACTTTCAGTTTCCAAGCTGCCGCAGTGCTCCCCCTCCCATTCTATTGGCTCTAAAAAAGACCATATAAATATTTTATGAGTTGACCCCATCCTTGTGTTAGACCTCCTGTAGGCCCCAGCACCCATTTGTGCCCTCATACAGCTCTAAAATGGCGTGACATTTTGTAACTTTTAAAATTTCCCCCAACCTTCCCCCTCCTATGCAAAAACATGGCTAAAAGTCCCCATCTGTTGATTTTTCATCCAGATCCCTTTACAGACTCTTAGGTAGGATACAAATATGGTGAAATCTCAACACCCTGAAAAAGGTTTCCCATCCATATACCCATATGGTGAATTATATCAGAGAGAGAACAGCTAGAATGAACGTCTCAGATATTTTGAGGGCAGGTAGTCCTTGAGTTATGACCACAATGGAGCTCAAAATTTCTGTTGGTACATGAGACATTTGTTAAAGTGAGTTTCGCCCCCTTTTACCACCTTTCTTGCCACAGTTGTTAAGTGAATCACTGTAGTCGTTAAAGTTAGTCACACGGTCGTGAAGTGAATCTGGCTTCCCCATTGACTTTGCTTGTCAGAAAGTCTTAAAAGGCAAACACATAGCCCTGGGACACTGCAATTGTCATAAATATGAGTCGGTTGCCAAGCCTCTGAGTTTGTTTTTTTTTAATAAAGTTTATTTAACATTCATACATTTAAAACATTTTAAAAACAAACAAATAAATATATATACATATATACATTTTGCAGCATAAATTGAACAATGGTTACACATTTCCCCCCCCTAACATTGTAGTGATCTGCCTTGTTACGGTACCTTCTTCGTTCTTTTAATGCTTTAATTTCACAAAATACTTTATGATTAAATGCACATGCCAAGCCTCTGAGTTTTGATCACGTGACCATGGGAATATTGTAACAGTCATAAGTGTGAAAAACAGTCAAAAGTCCCTTTTTTCCAGGGCCGTTGTAATGCTGAACAGTCACTAAATGAACTGTTGTAAGTCGAGGATTACCTGTATTTGAGAGATAGAGCTAAAAACCAGAACTTCTAAGCGTCGGCACAGTTAAGTCACAATATAAACTTTGTTCGCAGACAAGGCAAAAAGAGAAAGCCCCAAGTAAGATTCAACAGTTTTCCTCGCCCTTTCTTTCCAGGATTCAGCCATCGTATGAAGACCTACAAGCTGAGTTATATATGTTGCATGACGAACGAGACCGACTCTCTGCGGAGCTTAAACATGGGGCTCAATTGATAGAGAAGAAGGTGGCAGAAGCAAGAGAGCGAGGTGTTTTCTGAACTATTGTATTTCAGACAGATGGTGAAGGTTGTTGGTGTTGTGGTTCACCGGCAGCAGGTGCGGACGGCTGAGGTCTTGGAGAGCGAGGACTCAGATGAGGGACCTGCATGTGATGCAGGGATGGGGCCAGGACCATCAGGGATTGGAATGCTGCCTTCGGAGATTGTGGAGGCTGGCAGCAGTGATACAGAGGACCCTGAGGAGCCTGTGCATGTGCATGCAGGGCTCCTCGAAGGAAAGAGAAGCTTCAGCAGCATGGGTGACTGAGGAATAAGGTTGCAAGGTGATGGCCCCTCCCTTAAGAGATAAAAGCCAGCTGAGAAACTGGAGTTCTTTGCAGGAAGCAAAGAAGTTTTTGCACTCAAGCCTTGTGGACGTTCAGACTATCTTGGCTGGTGTTTGGAGACTCTTTTTGTTTGAAATATTTCTTGGCAACTTTATCTAGTGTTCTTGGCAGCCTTGCACAACCTTGGCAAGGCTCATTCTTATCAGGGACAATTAGTTTGAAACAGCTTTTTAACTAGGAAAGAACAGAATTTTTAAAGAATCATTAAAAGGTTTTTGCTGTTACCTCTATTTTCTGTTTGTTTCCTTGGAACAAGGTTTGGGTTAGAACAGCTGGCAGAATATTCCACACAGATCAACATTTTAAAAAATGGCCAAGTGAAAAATATATATATATATATATATATACATACATACATACAGTTTTAGCCCGTTCTTCGCCCAGAGATACAGGAAATCTTTCACATGGAAGAAAATTCATCTGTATCCACAGCTGGAATCTGAAATAATGTGGCAGCGAGGCCTTGTTTGTTCACTGAAGCTTCCCTATTTTTAAGGCTGAATTGAACA
The DNA here is from genome assembly GCA_015471245.1 of Laticauda colubrina. Lineage (NCBI taxonomy): Eukaryota > Metazoa > Chordata > Lepidosauria > Squamata > Elapidae > Laticauda > Laticauda colubrina. The sequence continues at coordinate 3,351,046 of BLBF01000066.1, forward strand.
GCTTTTTTCCAAGTTCTGGGGAAGGGATGTAGCAATATTGGTCTGCTGTCTCCTCATTTTAACCCTTTCTTTTTTTCTCTCTCTTCTACCAAACAGTGGAGACTGATCTGAGCAAAATGAGGGGAACATTGCAGCACCTGCAGGAGACGCTAAAGGCAAAGACAGCGGTAGAGCAGGAACTGAGGCAACAGTTGGAGGCTACAGAAAAGCAACTGGAAACAAGCAACAGTGAGCTCCAGAAGACTGCTGGAGCTGCAGATAGTTTGAGACAGGAGGTGGGGCAATTAAGAGGAGAGTATGAGAGAGGTACGTTAAGTTCTTCAGAGATGGGAAGAATTTATTTCTAGCGATAAATTAAACAAGCTCTTGCATTAGAAGGTTCTTTTTTTTTTCCTATTATGATGAGTTAGAACTAATTAGAAATTCCTGTAGCTGCAGGAATGCAATTGTAACACCAAAATGCATTGAGAGCTATAGCTCTGTATTAAGATTTGTCTTGTATCTCAGGTATATAATCTGTAAACTAAATTTTCTGTGGTGCATCAGAGACTTACTCCTAGACTTACTCCTTCCTAAAATATTGCATCAGTCCCTTCTTTCCTGAATGTGAACAATTGTGGGTTTTTAAAAGCTTTTTTAGCTGGGTTGAAGATACACCTGAGATATGGAGATTTTTTTTTAAAGGTTCAATCTATTTGAAGTTCAATCTATTTGAAAAAACAGTTTTTTCCCCCTAACCATTCCTTCTGAGATGGTTAGGTCAATTTTTCAGGCTGACAGAACGTGATCAGATTGGAGGGACTTTCAAAGTCTTTTCCAAGTCTTTCATTTTATAGTATTCATTCTGACTTCCCAGATGCAGTAATATTCTCAAAACTGCCAATGATATAACAGCAAAATGGCTATTAATATATTCAATATATATTGAACCACAGTGGTGCAGTGGTTAGAATGCAGTACTACAGGCTACTTCTGCTGATTACCAGCTGCCAGTAGTTTGGCAATTCAAGGCTCAGCAGACTCAAGGTTGACTCAGCCTTCCATCCTTCCGAGGTGGGTAAAATGAGGACCCAGATTGTTGGGGGCAATAGGTTGACTCTGTAAAACTGCTTAGAGAGGGCTGTAAAGCACTGTGAAGTGGTGTATATAAGTCTAAGTGCTATTGCTATTGCCATAATGGGTGCCCCAACAGTTGAATATATATATCAGATGGGCCATTCATTGCTGGAGTCCTTACGGGGTATATACAAAATCTCTGAAATATCCCTAGTTGAAATATAAAAATTATATAATTGAGATTGGAGGCTTATTACCTATGAGTGATGGATAGGGGTAGGTATAATTAATGAACCTGATGAACAATTTTGTATAATGATAAGGGCTCTATTTCAGCTCAGTAGTTGCATTTGAGCATGGAGAGCAGGCGGTGGCAGTGATCAAGGAAGGAGCATTCCCCAATAGCAGAAATCACATGGAATCCGGGATATTAAGTTTAGAAAAACAGGGGTTACGGGCAGTACTGAGGGGCATTTATTTAAGGTCAATGCCATTTTTTCTCAGTCCTGCAGGAAAAGGTATCAGAAGTTGAAATGCAACTGCGGAAGGATCTCTCGGAAATGGAAAAAGCACTTAATACAGCTCGGAGAGAGCATGCCAAAGCAGGTAAGAGTTGTCATACTGTTGTCAATGGGAAAAGGCTGAGGATGTTTTATCTGTGGCAGAAATATTTTAAAAAGCCTTTTGTGGTAAAGGGATAACAGAAGATTTTTACACAAGGCCAAGCTACAGTTAAGGTTGCAAGACGGACTATTTGGGTCCATGTTAAAAAAAAATATTAAATTTATATGCCACTCGTCTTCCTATCAAGTGACTCAGGATGGCAGATTGCAATTCAGAAGGGAAATCCTGGAATGACCTTTATCTGAACTTCCAAAGAGCAGCTGTAGATGGCCTGCATCAGTTGACTGACCTTAGGGCAGTCAGGTATACTGTGGCAAGAAGCTTGTGTTTCTCACTCTCAGCAACATGAATCCCTCTTTAAATGTGCTTATATCTTTAGTGGTTGCCCTAAGGCAAGCTGAGCGGCAGGCAGCCAGAGACAAAGCAAGGAGTGAGGAACTGGCAACGATTCAGGAGTCTGCAACACAACAGGAAATGGCCCTTCTGGAAGGACGGCTAAAAGAGCTTGAGAGGGACAAAAATGTGTTAATGGTATGTTCAAGCAGTAAGGGGGAAATTGCTTACCCCATAGCTGGCTTTTCATTAAGATTGCTTCCTTCCTCTTACAGGCCACCTTGAGGCAAGAAGGGCTATTAGCCCAGTCTCGACAGAATAGGCTGTCAGCAGTCCCAGCTAAATCAATTGGAAAGACAGGAACTAGTCCTCCATCTAAAGGTACAGATTTGTTGTCTGAGAATTCTATTTTCTTCCCTTTTTAAAAAAAAAAATTTATCATAAAAAAGAAAACACAAAACAGTAAAACAAACAAACAAAATGAAACAAACCAAAAGCATATATTCATTATCTATCTGTCTGTCTGTCTATCTATCTATCTAAAAGTAGTCAACAGGTTAAACTAAACATTATACTAATCTTCAAATCCCTCTGTTATTATATTTAGCTCATAGAAAGTCCACCACTGTTTTCCAGTTTCTTATAAAGCTGTCTAATCCATTATTTCTAAGCAAAGCAGCTAATTTTGTCATCTCTGCTAATTCAGTCGATTTGAAAATCTATTCTTCATTTTTTTTCCTGTGCTATTTCCAGTTAACATAAGTATCACATGTTGCTTCCTGTAATTCTTTGCAATTCTTATTGTTAGCTTATTTGTAAAAGTTTGAGAGTTTTTCCTAAATTTTAGTGTTCCCTTTTTCTTCTGGCTTAAGGATGTTTGGTCCAGGATTTTGTTGATGTCTTCCTGCCCCTAACACATCATATCCTTCAAGATTATTCTTTTTCACAGAATCCCTATTTGCTGTGTTGGATGACTTACAAACTCTGGGTGCTGCTATTTTGGAGGAGGAAGAGTGTGACAAAAATACAAACATCATTATGGACATTTAAAAATACAATGGGAAGATATTGGGAGAAGCAAGGATGAGAGAGCAGATATTTGTAATAAAATTGATGTAAATAAATTTATATTTGAAATGTTCAGTTTCTTTTATCAAGTTCTGATTATCTCATAAAAACTGTTTTTGGATGGGGAAAAATAATTCAGGACCTGTTATTACATAACACGGGCCTATTCCTTGCTGTATTGTTCTTAACAATAGATTCATCAATTACCTTCAGCTTTAAGGCAACTGGGATGATTTCATCACAGCCACACCAGAAGCAATTGGATGGTTAGCTTCTTTAGACATCAAATGATAATATCCATCCCATTATAATTCTATAGCTCCATACTATGGTGATTTTATAATAGTCTTATTTTAATATATTATCTTTCATATTGTATTGTCCATATATCTTACAAACACACACATTCTGAAATTTTAAACTAAATTTGTATATTAGTGTGCACAAACTTTGTAAATGCCATAAGTTAAAATAACAAATATTAGATTTAGTCTGAACGCTCACTTTGCTGGACCAGATAAAAAAGAAATAAGAAGTTATGCTCTGAAAAGAATTGTCAACAAGATCAAAGAGAACCAGTTACTCTCTAGAAAAAACAAATTGCACGTAGTACCATTTAATTTGTTTAAGACATCCAGCTTTCTATTTTTTGCTACCACTGTTTAAGAACCTCTGCTAATAAATTAAGTAAGCTCACCATGCTTATTTAACCATGTTTACCATTTCTCCAAACAAAAAAGATCATAACAGCTCCAAATTATAAACCTTCCTTTCCTGACCTACTTCATACCTATCTTGATTTGTTTTTTTTTAGGAATTGTTGCTTTGGGAAATGCAGAAAGAATTGAAAATTGAGGTTCCACATCCTAGTTCTGCCAAGCACTGGGAATAGGGAATTTTATCCTGCTTCTGCCTACTAGAGGGATTGGGATACTTAACCATCATTAAAGATTGGGATCTTTAACCATCTTTGGATTTGACTGAATCTTGATTGGTTTGAATGGTGGAAATGTGTGTTCCAATGCTCCCGTCTTGCTTTGAATAATTTCAGTGTGTTAAACATACTAAAGGCTCAAAAGTTGTTAAACACAGATCATTCTTATTTTCTCCCTAGCATATCCAGCATTTATGATAACCTGCTGTATTTTAAAAGTATCTAGGGCCTTATTCCATCTTTTGTACATTACTTTTACAGAGAAATAACTGTCTTCCTCTGTTTACTAGGAAGAGGGCAGGGTGAGGCTCTTTAGAAATGGTTGCCAGCCTGGTATTTTCCCCTCTTTGCTGCTTATTTTTTTCTAATAAAGTGTGGGAAGACAGAAGAGGGTATTCTTTTGACTGTTGACCTCTTAAATAACAAAATAACTGAGTTGGAAGGTCCAACTCTCTGCTCAAGCAGGAGACCCAATACATTTCAGACAGGTGGCTGTCCAGTCTTTTCTTAAAAATCTCCAGTAATGGAGCACCACAACTTCTGAAGACAAGCCCTTCCACTGATTAATTGTTCTAATTGTCAGGAATTTTCTCGGGTTTTCTCCTTGATTAGTTTCCGTTCATTCCTTCAAAGCGGCTGCATTCAGGTCTTCCTTCAAATAAGGAATCATTGTGGATTCCCAGGCCATATCACCTCCCCCTGACCATCCTTTGAGGATTTCAACTTACAACCCCAATTGAGCTCCAAATTTCTGTTGCTAAGCGAGACATTTAAGTCAGTTTTGCCCCATTTTACTATCTTGCCTCAGCTGTTAACTGAATCACTGCAGTTGCTAAGTTAGTAACACAATTATGTAAATCTGGATTCCCCATTGACTTTGCTTGTCAGAAAGCCTTTAAAAGGTGATCACGTGGCCCTTGGACACTGCAATCTTCATGAGTCGGTTGCAAAGTCTCTGAATTTTGATCCCATGACCCTGGGAATGTTGTAACGGTCGTAAGTGTGAAAAACAGTCATAAATCAGGGTTGTTGTTTTTTACAGTGATCACGTGTCGTTGGGACACAGCAATGGCCACGAATATGAATTGCCAAGCAGCTGCATTTTGATCACCTGATCATGGGGATACTGCAAAGGTTGTAAGTGTGAAAAATGGGTCATTATGTCAAATGTCTATGGAGCTTCTCAGTCATCCAGGTCATGTCATGATTGCCCCAAAAGTGCTTTTCCTTTTTTTTTTAAATATAAATTTTATTGTAAATTTTTCCTCAGTTTCCTTAGTTCCAATTATGCAAAGTCTTTGCATACTGCTTACATCCTGCCTCTCTTTTTCCCCCTTCCATCATGTTATACATCCTAATTAAGTCTATCATACAACATATATAACCCAAAGATCCTTCTTTTCAAGAGGCAACTGGACTTTCTTGGTTTTTCTTTGAAGACCCTGAAGAAGCTTCTTGGATGAGAAGCAAAACGTCTTCAAAAAAAAAAAAAAACACCACCGGAAAGTCCAGTTGCCTCTTGAAAAAAAAAAGCACGTTTGGGTCATAATACATTTTTTTTCAGTGCCGTTGTAACTTTGAACGGTCACTAAACGAAGTAAATCGAGGATTCCTGTTACTTGGCAACTTTCTAGCTAGAAAGGAAAGCTCGAAAGGGCGGGGCCAAAGCGATCCATCCGGCCAATAGCTATCGCTCCTCCCTCCCTCCACCCCCCCCTCTTCCCGCCCTTCACTTGCCCGCCACCCAATCGCCTTCCGCCGGCCGAACGCGCCAACGAGGCCGAACCCCACCCTAACGTTCCCACCAATCAGAACCTTCCTCCGCCCCAGCCGGGCGTCGGGCCTCGCGCGCTTATGGTCGCCGACCCGCCCTCGAGTCTTCCCAGCCAACGGGGCAGCAAGGCTTGCTCATCGAGCGGCCAATCGGCATCGGAGGCTACGGCCGCTCCTCCTTTCACCTCGCATCAGCCGGGGCCAATCGGAAGGCAGCGCGCGCCGCTCGGAGCGCCCGGGGAGCGGCTTTTGACAAGCCTCGGGCCGAGAAGCGAAGCGGACGAGGATTCCCGAGGAGGGGATTCGAGGCGTCGCCAAGGAGACGGCTTCCCCCCCCCCCGTCCGAAGATCGCTCGTTGCTAGGGCGACGCCCGGGTTCTAGAACCGAACCTCGTTGCCTGGCAGCAGAGCGGGGCGTGGATGTTCCAGAACGCTTGCAAAGGAAAGGCTCTCGACTTCGCGGCCGGCCAAACCGGAATGCCCGACGGCCACAAGACATCTGCGGTTCAATTCCGGGGTCCTCGGCCTGCTGAGAAAGCCGAGAGCCGGTTTCGAGCCGGTCCAGCGAGATCTGCGTCCTCCGCATTTCCCGAGGATGCTCGAAGAAGCCCGGCGGGGCTGATTTTCCACGACCTCGGGACCTGCGGGCGTGGTTTTTAAGGATCGCGGATTATTTATTGTCCCGGCATTGGAAACCTGGAACCTTCCTGCAGAAGGCGTGTGTGTGGGGGGAGAGAGAGACTTCCCCGCAAGGATTCCCATGGCGAGTTGCAGACACGGGTGTTGTTGGCACCCGCAATGCGGGTCAGGAGTCAGTTTGCCTGGAAATTGCTCTTGAGGGAAATAATTGTCCTTTAAAAATAATAATAATAATAATAACACGTCTGAAGCCGTCTTGCAACGCGTGTCGGGATGAGATGAAACGGATTGCAGGACTGGGGGAAAAAAACTGGGTTTTTTTCTTCTTTTTTTTTCTTTTTTGGGGGGCAGTTAAATCAATGGGGGTTAAATCAAGGAAGCTGTGCTGAGGGAAGAATCCACCCTGACTTCCCCTCTCCTCTTTCAGGTCGAGATGAACCTGTCATTACACAACAAACAGCCTGTGTGATTGGGGACATTTTTGGAGCAATCCCAGTTTGCAATTGACCTTCATCTCTTTAACATCCAGTGGTGCTGCTCCTGCTGCTTTTCCCTTTAAAAAAAAAAAAAAAAAGTTTTCACGGCTGAAAGTCAACTTGTCGGGCTTGCAGGTAAAAGTGACTTGAACCCCTGGCCGTCTTCGGAGCGAAAGGAGATCCAGCCATGCTTTCTGAAGCTCTGCCCTGCTTCCAGTTACTCCGGATGGGCCCGGCCTCTTCAGGGGATTTGCCAAACCGGGATCTCTACACTTTCCGACCCGCCACGCCCAGCTGCGTTTATCGTCTGGGTCGCCGAGCTGAAGTGTGTGACATCATTCTGGTGTCCGAGCAGAACCCGTCCTTGATCTCCCGGGTCCATGCAGAGATACATGCAGAACGGGATGCTGACAGCATGGCGGGGGAGTGGCGAGTGGGCCTGGTGGACTGCAGCAGTTATGGTGAGTTCTTGTGAACACAAGTAGACCTTGACTGACAACAATTCATTTAGTGGAGTGTTCAAAGCTCACTCAGTGGACTGTTTCGTGTTCAGAGTTACAGCAGCCCTGGAAAAAGTGACTGATGACCATTTTTCACACTTCGCGACCATTGCAGCGTCCTGGTGATCAATATTCAGATAGATGCCTGTGCGACTGACTCGTATTTATGACGATTGCGGTGTCTCGCGGTCACGTGATCACTTTTTGCGGCCTTCTGACAAGCAGAGTCAATGGGGAGGCCAGATGCTCTCTTAACAATTGTGTTTGGTTAATTTGACAACTGCAGTGATTTACTTAACGTGGCAGGAAAGGTCATAAAATGGGGCTAAGTTCACTTAGCAAATGTCTCGCTTAGCAGCATAAAGTTTGGCCACAATTGTGGTTGTAAGTAGAGGATTACCTGTATTGTGCTGCTAAATCCTGGCCTCAATTGTTTGTTTACATCCCACCTTTATTATTTGTATAAATAGCTCAAGATGGCCAATGCACATAATAATTTTTCAGCCTCCTTATGTTCCCACAACAACAACCCTGTGAGGTGGGTTGGGTTGAGAGAGTGATAGGTCCAACTCAGGCTCTCTTGGTTTCAAGCCTTAACCACAACACCAAAGAGTTCAGACACTTCTTCCTAAATGTGTTGAATTTGAGCATGGCTGGATATTTTGAGGGTTAAGAATTGCTTTTATTTATTCATTTATTTCGAGGACTTCCAAACAAAACCCACAACTCAGAAGTTGAATAACTGCCTAGACCAGTACAGTTAATATTTATATAAGGGGAGTCAACTTTATACTTTAAAAGTCAAGTTCATTTCTGAAGGAGAAAGACACATTCCAAAAGGCCTGAAACAAACTACAATACAGGTGGTTCTCAACTTACAACCATAACTGAGACCAAAATTTCTACTGCTATGTGAGACAGTTGTAAAGCGAGTTGTCCCATTTTATGATTTTTATTGCCACAGTTGTTAAATTAATCACTGCAGTTGTTAAGTTATTAACATGGTTAAGTGAGTCTGGTTTCCCCATAGACTTACCCATAGATCAGAAGTTTGCAAAATGGGTTTGTGTGGTCCTGGGACACTGCAACAGTCATAAGTGTGAGTCAGTTCCAAGCGTCTGAATGTAAATCATGGGACAGTGGGGATGTTGCAACGGTCATAAGTGTGAAACATAAATCACTTTTTCAACGCCGTTGTAACTTTAGATGGTCACTAAGTGAACTCTTGTAAGTCGAAGACTACCTGTACAGATATTGCTTGACTTAACAATCATAATCAAACTCAGAATTGCGGTTGTAAGTCTTACCTGTCCTTAAGCAGGTCATCACAGGCTTGGCCTAATTTACAACACTTTTTTTTTCGCAACAATTTTTAAGTCAATGCTGAACCCATTGTCTGCACTGGGCATTTTTTGCCAGAAACTGGAAATAAATGCTAATTTCTCACAGAAAACCATCATAAATCAGGGTCATGTGAGAGTGTGATAGCATTTATTATTGTTGTTATTATTAATTGCACCATCAGCCAGATGTTCAGACTGGGTTTGGCATTTTTGTCTACCTATCGAGTCCTTACCAAGAACCTGGGATAGGCAAATCTGGATGTTTGATGGTGTTACTGATATCGCCACAGGATGGAAGCTATTCCAAGTAAAGCTGCCTTCTGCAATTGACTGATGGCAAATTTGTCAATGCCTATGGTGTTCAAATGGTGCTCCAGTTGTTTTGGGACTGCACCCAAGGTGCCTATTACTATTGGTACTACCCTTGCTTGCCTTTGCAATAGTCTTACTCTATTTCTATTTGTAAGTCTTTGTATTTTGTTATCTTCTCCAGTTATTTCTATTCTATTCTGCTGTCTTCAGGCACTGCCACATCCACTATCCAGACTTTTTTGTCTTTCTTATTGACAAAATAATTATTATTTAATCTTTATTGAGATTCACAGCCTTTGGGGCTGGTTATTGTTATTTTTAGTTAATTTTTAGTGAGATTCACCGCTTTGGGGGCTGCTTATTATTATTTTTAGTTAATCTTTAGTGAGATTCACAGCCTGATTGGCAGGGCTGGTTGATAGCTCAACAGCTCGAGTGCTAACCAAGGACCTAGGAACTGTTAAAGTAGTGTCGGACAATATAAGGTGTTCCAAGTAGGGTAGGTTTTTGTAAAATCAGGGTATTCCAAGTCTGATAAATTCAGAATTTCCAAATAGCGAGGTAGCTCTTGAGGTATTGCTCCAAGGGCTCCAATTACAATTGGGATAAATAATAATAATAATAATAATAATAATAATAATAATAATAATAATAA
>BLBF01000066.1:3360768-3391227 GCA_015471245.1 Laticauda colubrina
ATAATAATAATAATAATAATAATAATAATAATAATAATAATAATAATTATTATTATTATTATTATTATTATTATATTATTATTATTATGTTTGTTGTGTTTATTATGTTTATTACATAAAACATAACCACTCTGGTCATAGACCAGAGAAAATAAAAACACTCAGTAAATATACAATTTTTAGTATAATAGCTAAAATCTATGAGAAAATCCAGCCTGTCAAATTACACATGGTCTAACTGTACTAAAATTACAATTCATAAACTGTGTGGCCCATAGTAAGTTTAATATTAAAAGAGAAAGGGATAAGCAATGCAAAGGGTTTGCCACATTTTTTGAATAAAATTGCAATGGAGGATTAGTCTTGTGTTTCCAACAAATCCCCCAATACTACTGGGCAAAATCTAACCACCTGCGCTGTAGTTATGGACACAATTGCTTAGCAGCCGGTCATACGTTGAGGACTAGACTACACATAACATTTTTCTTCCCTGTGTAATTATCTTTTCAGGTACATACATCAATGCTCTCCGCATGTCCCACGGCCAGCGGGTAGATCTGAACGATGGAGACCTTCTGACTTTCGGCCATCCTAGCCCGGTGCCTGAGGGTTGCGTGTTGCCACCACCCCACGGCAACTCTGAGTTTTATTTCCTCTTCCAGAAAGTCCGTGTTCGGCCTCAAGACTTTGCAGCTATCACCGAACCCAAAGCCCCGTGGGCTTCTTCCTCTGGTTTCCGGCCAGTGTTGCCTTCCAACAACCATCGCATCCGTCCCCTGTCCCGTCATTCACCCACCTCCCTCTCATGCCGCCCCAAAGCCACCCTCATCCTCAGCTCCATCGGCAGCCTTAGCAAGCTGAAGCCCCAGCCCTTCACTTTCTCTTTGAGCCGGAGCCAATGCACAGATCCTCCCGCCCAGCCAAAACCATCCCGCAATCGCCGTAAGTCGGTTCATACGGTGCTTCCTGAACTGGAGGATGAAATTGCCCGTCTGGAAGAGGAACAGCCACCCCCAGATAAAGAGCAGCGCTTGGGGACTTATCGGTGTTGCCAGAATAGCAGTTTGAGGCTCCAGCGAAGAGTGCAGGAAGGGAGCAAAAACACCCAGGAAGATGGAGAACCAAAGCTTCATATCACACCGAGTGGGTGAGTCCCTTTAAGATCTATCGGGTGGGATTCTACCTGGTCAGACCGGTTCTATAGAACTAACTGGTTGTTATGATTCTGCCCAGTTTGGAGAACCGGCAAATTGCGCTCCTGGCTACCCCTGCCTCTCCCCTCCCTGCCTACTCACTCCTTACCTGGCATGCACACCATCAAACTCACCTGCTAAATTGCTATTTTTCCTCTATTTTTCCCTCGACCATCAGCTGTTCTGCTGTGCTGGGAGATTTAGATTAGCTAGAAAGCAGGAAATCATTGGATTTCTTGCTTTTTAGCTAATCTAAAAGCAGAGCTGAATCTTCCTTAGGACTGAAGCTTCTATTTTTCAGTGCAGATTCCGTTAGCAGATTGCAGAAAGATAGATCTCTAAGTGAATCTGTGATTCTGTGAGCAGCTCAATCTGCCTGCCTGCTTTGCCTGATTTTGGGTAAAAGTTGCTCTTTTTTTAATAAAAAAAGTCAATATTTACATACATGGTGTGCTGTGAGTTAATTTTGTGAGTTTGCTTGTAGCAAATTTTATGAGTTTATTTGCAAGCAAATTTTATGTGACAGACTCAGGTAGCAGATTGCAGAAAAAAATTGATCTCTAAGTGAATCTGTGATTCTATGAGCAACTCAAACTGCCTGCCTGCTTTGCCTGATTTTGGGTAAAAGTTGCTCTTTTTAAAATAAATTAAATATTTACATAAATATTTACAATATTTACATACAAGCCATGCCCAGTCAGCAAGCCATGACCAAGTCACACCCACAAATTAAGCCACGCCCACAGAACCGGTTGTCAAGAAATTTGAATCCCACCCCCCCGAGTTCTAAGTTATATGCAACATTACTTTTCTTAAAGGAGCATAGTTAAAAATGCTGAGCTTGTCAGCTGGAAAACTGACAGACTGGGTTTGAGACCTTGCTCCTGCAAGGAGTGAGCTTCCGTTCCTTGCTCCAGTTCCTGCCAACAGAACAGTTCGAAAGCATGCAAATGCAAGTAGAAAAAACAGGTACCATTTCGGTGGAAAGGTAACAGTGTTCTGTGTGTCTTTGGTGTATAGTCATGCTGGTCAGATGACCAAAGAAAATGTCTTCGGTTAATACTGGCCCCCTTGGCCAAGAAACAGAGATGAACACCGTGCCATGGAGTCGGACACGACTAGACAGGGAAACCCTTACCATTTTTTATTTCTCTGAACAAAATACTTCTGTCTGAGAGGCACCAGACTAGAAACCTGGAAACTGAATTGTAGTCCAATCTTTGGGCAAGAAAGCTAGCTGGGTGACTTCTGGGTTAATCACCAGAAGGCTATGAGTTCTACTCCTGCATTAGGGATGAAAGCTGGCTGGGTGACCTTGGGCCAGTCACTCTTTCTGTCAGCCCAATTCACCACCAAGGATGCCTGGCCTGGGAATGGAATGTGAAACTACTTTAAGAAGTGCCCAGTTTCAAAGCATTTCCCAAAACACCAAGTAGTGATGCTATTGGACACTGTTGACCTGGTCAAGGGAGAGGGGCCAAGGAAAATGGCAATACTTTTGCATGGTAATACTCAGATCTAGCCTTACTTTTGATGCAGCGACTTGCCTTGGAACCTATCACTTCAACCAAATGGAGTCGAGGGTCTTTCTTTCCTAAGGATCTAAGTTGGCGCAAGTCTGACACCATCTCGGGAATGCGCTTGGGTTCTTATGATGTGTTACAAATATGTCATCTCTGTTTTTGGTTCTTTCCAGGAAGCGTCGTGGCCGGCCTCGGAAGAATCCTCTGGGGAGCACTGGCCAGGTTTTCTCCCAGACTCTGTCTTCTCTGGAGCCATGTGCGGCTCCCCGGTGCCACCTTCCCCAGGATGAGATAGTGGAGTGGGTTCAATGCGATGGCTGCGACGCCTGGTACCATGTAGCCTGTGTGGGCTGCAGTTACAATGTGATGAAAGAGGCAGATTTCCAGTGTGTTGCCTGCCGTTCATAAGGCCAGATAATCCTCCTCAGGATCCCATCAGTGACCGAAAAGAATTCTTTTAAAAATAAGATTCCTGATGGACGCATGTAGACTACTGAAAATTTGCACAGGGTAAGCTTTCCTTCGGAAGCAGGTATTGAATAGGGTGAACTGTGAGTGCGTGCAAAGGAAACCCCGTAGATGGAATTGGGGTGAGCAACCTTTTACACGTAGTTATCCGTCCTGTTTCTTTGGAAATCATCGCCTTGCTGAGAAACATGCCAAGCAAGCATTTGTGGGAATGTATCATGCTGTAAATTTCTACCTGATAACCACCTGGAGAAGATCAGTAAGAGCCTGGAGATCAATGCAATAGACCCATTTAGTGCAGAGTCCTCTCCTTGAGACTCTCATTTTTCAAGCCCTGCAGAAGATGTACAGGGAAGAGTAATCCAAATTATCCGTTGACTTGGACAAACTAATTCATAAAACAGCCGAATATTCCCAAGGTCAGACTGGCACCAGTTTTCTGATCGCACCAAATGGTCTGTGCCTCACTTGCAACGGGGAAAAAGGCGTTTGTGGAAACCATCAGCTGCTTCCTGGAGGGTCAGCCCTGTTGGCCAAAACACAGAAGAAGCAAACTTGGGAAGGCAGCTCCTAGAATTGTTTCCCCGGATTTGAGATTTGGGGCTTTTCAAATCTTCTCTAAATTCATGTATGGGACGATTTTCCAAGAAGAAGGTATGCTTTGAAAGAGGGACACCTTCTGCTGTCTTTCTTAAGCCTTTGGGCTTGGTGCAGTGGCAGATAAGGAAGCAAGCATGGAGTTAAAAAGATGAAGAAGTAAATGAAAAAAGACCCCACCCGAGTTCTAAATTCCAGAGAGATGAATGGGTTTACATTCGAATTGATGAGGCTGAGGCTGGTACCGTTCACCATCTGCTTTGTCCGTATTTAAAGCGCCTGTGTTTGCCTGAATGTTACACCACAAGCAACCAGGAAGGAAAGATTTTTCTTTCCTCTTCCCTTTTCACCCTCTGTTCTCGCCTCCCAACACTGGGCTGAGTCTAGCGGGGGGGGGGGGGGGGGAGAGAAGCGGAGGGTGATTACTCTTAGCAATCGCTTTTTGACTTTTTAAAAAAGCTTCTTGCACTTTATAACGCAAATAAGGAAGAGACACACAACTGAGCGCTCCTTCTAATTTAACTGAGCTCCTCTTTAAAAGAAGCAGGCTGGCCCAGTATTTCTCAACCTCGGCTGCTTTTTAAGTTGTGCAAGCTTCCATTCCCAGAATTCATGGCTGGCTGGGGAATTCTGGGAATGGAGGTCGGCACATCTTAAAGCGGCCAAGGTTAAGAAATACTAGTCTTGTGGCACCTTGTGAAGGCAAAAGTGTCCTGTTTTGTTGCTCTCAGAAGGTTCCTACAGCATTATCCTCAGGGTACATTGTGTATATTTGCAGGTGGAGAGTGAAGCTACTCTTAAGAAAATGAAAGGCAAGCAGCGAGCCTGGCGGTTTTCAAGGGAGACCAAATCCACAGGCCCTCCCGGATCAAACGATACCACAGACCCCTCTTCTAGTCAAGATGGCAAACTGCCAAAGTTTAGACTCCCATAAGTTTGTTGACCAGTGTTTTATTTGTCTAAGGGTTCTTTGCACCTGATAAAGGGGTGAGTGAGGCAAGTTGCTGTTTTGTTTTTTAAATCTTTCTTGAAGAATGCTCAGTAGCCTTGATTTCTAGCAAGGAAACTGAAACCCATTTTTTAAAAATCCGCCCGTAAGCCTGTAAAGCAACACGGTAGGTTTTCCTAAGAAACAGACAGATGTCTGCAGATGTGTATGCACAAGGCCTCCCAGGTAGATAAGGCACTTCACTTAACTGAAAGCTGGGAGAGGTATCATTTCCCCTTGGAAAAGTGAAATCCTTATTCTATTAGGTCCGTGATGGTGAACCTAGGGGACGCATGCCAGGGATGGCAGTGGGCATGTGCATCATCGCCAGATGCTCTTCTGCTTTCTGGTGTGCACATGTGCGTCAGCCAGCTGGTCTTTGTGGGCGCCGGAGCCCTGGAAAATGACCTGAAAATCGACCAAAAAACAGGCCACTTTTCACACCTTTTTCAGGCCACTTTCAGGCTGTGTTTTTTGGGTCAAAATGACCTGAAAAAGGCTCCCAAAACAGCTGGAAAATAGCCTGAAAAATAGCCAAAACCAGGCCATTTTGGTCTGAAAATGGCCTTGAAAAAGGCCCCCCAAACGGCCCAAAAGCTGGCATTTGTACATCAGCCAGCTGGTCTTGTGTTTTCTAGCGCTCTGACACGCACACATCCACACAAATGCACGCACATTCCGGTTTGGCTCGGTGCAGAAAAGGTTCGCCATCACTGTACTACGTACTTAGATCAGTGCCAGGGAATCTGCAGCAGGTCCCAACCTCCCTCAGTGATAACATCTGGGGACTACACATCTGGATCGAAGCAAACCATATCTTCCAGCTTAGGAGTCAAGCCACAGAATGAGGAATCTTCACCCTGGGGAAATGCCAGAAGCAGGCGCCATCTTTTTTTTGGGGGGGAAGGGGGAATCTGTTCAAATGCCAAATACAAGCCTTTGGCTGGCAAAAGAAATAACAAGATAAGAAAAATGGAACCCATCTCGAAAAAGGATGTTTGTCATAAACCATAGTTTCTACCTTGTTTTCTGAAAATGTCTCAACTTAAAGCACTTTGCAGTTAAAAAAAGGCAAGCTTCCGTCCTATTTCCGTTCACCCCGGCTTCACTATCCGGCTTCTTAGCTCGCATTTGCCGCCTCTACCAGCTCTGTCTGGGGGGGGAGAAAAAAATCTGCTTTTTAATACACCAAAATGAAGAATAAGCTTCTCCTGTTAGGTTCACAGGGAAATTGCTGCCGCAGAAGCCAACAAGAAAATCAACCAAAGACTTCTGTAGGTTTAGGAAAGGGGCATTCATTTTTTTTAATTATTATTACTATTCTTGTGCACTTGGCAAGGTTGTTTTTGTCTTTTTAGGGGGAAGGAAGGAAGGATATCCTTTTCCTATAAAAAAAATGTTTCTCATTTTGCAACAGGCTTGATCTTACCATTGAAATAAACCTAAACTGCAAACTTAATGGCTGCATAAATGTCATAAGGCTGATGTGTTCAAATTAAATTCTCTTTCCTTTCCTTGAAAAGGATCGTCAATTCATAAAACATTTCGTATACACGTTTTATAGTTGACCACAGAAAGAAGCGGGTGGAAGTTTCAAAGAGCAGACGGCAGTGTGGAATCGAAAGTACGTTTCATTCATATTTTCCTCAGAGACTGATTAGATGACTGAAGCTTCTGCCATGCAAAAATCTAATTGGAGAGCAAAATCAATGACTCTTGGCTATGGACGTGTTTCATTGGATGATACACATGAGGGGTGGGGTGAGGGAAGCAGGATCAAGGGTGACAGTGAATTACAAGAGTTGGCTACACCCAGGTTAAGTGCCGGACATAGTATGGTAGCTTCCTCATTAGTTTTGGGAGTGTGGCTCGAGGCTCATGATTTAATTGGAGTAACTGCCGGAACCCTGACAATGATCTTATGGCAGTAGAATTACGGGGGTTTCACCTGTTAAAAGAACGCTCAACATTACAAAAGTTCACAATTACAGGTGGTCCTCGACTTACGACCACAATGGAGCCCAACATTTCTGCTGCTAAGTGAGACAATTTGTAAAGTGAACCTTGCCCCATTTTATGACCTTTCTTGCCTCATTTGTCAACTGAATCACTGCAGTTGTTGAGTAACATGGTTGTCAAAGGAATCTGGCTTCGCCATTGACTTTGCTTGCCAGAAGGTCGCAAAAAGTGATCACATGACCCCAGGACACTGCAACCATCATAAATAAGAGTCTGTTGCCTGCATCACAACCATGGGGATGCTGGAACTGTCATAAGAGTATAAAACAGTCATAAGTCACTTTTTTTCAGGGCAGTTGCAACTTCCAACAACGACCAAATGAACTGTTCTAAGTCGAGGACTAATTGTATAGAAAACTGTAAATGTGCTGCACGCTGCATTCCTCCTTCACCCCAAAATATAGGCATCTGGATTCAGAGAGGTGTGGATAAACAATGTGGAAGGACAATCATGTTAATCTACAGAGTGGTATTGTAAGCCAGAAAATCTATGGCCACAAGGTTTAGCCGAAGGTTGGAGTAACCACTGATGCCTTGATTTGTAATAGTGATCCCATAACCGGCACTGGTGTTGCATACAAAGTAGGTCAGGGGTGTCAAAACTCAAGGTCCGTGGGCTGGATCCATCCCATGGGGTCCTTAGATCTGGCCCATGGGCCCGCCTTGGAAACAGTGAAGGACTGGCACGTGGTGCATCTGCCAGAGAAAACAGCTTGGGAGGGCCTCATGCTTGAGTTATCAGAGTTTTGGGAGGCTGCACACAGGCTGCCCAGTTTAGATTTTAGATATTTTTAGACACTAGATATTTAGATTTTAGCACAGCGTTCGGCAAAGTAGACCACAACCTACTTCTTAGTAAGCTAGAAAAAAGTGGAATAGATAGCACCACCACAAGATGGACTCACAACTGGCTGGCAAACCATACTCAACGAGTAGTCTTTACTGGGTCTAAGCTCTACATGGAGAGAAGTAAGCAATGGGGGTGCCACAAGTTTCTGTCTTAGGCCCAGTACTCTTCAATATCTTCATTAACGACTTAGATGAGGGAATAGAAGGGAACTTACCAAATTTGCAGATGATACTAAGCTGGCAGGAATAGTTAACACCCAAGAAGACAGGCTCAAGATCCAGAGGGAGCTTGACAGGTGACAACACTGGGCCATATCTAACAAAATGAAATTCAGTGTAGAGAAAAGTAACGTCCTACACTTAGGCAAGAAAAAGCAAAAGTACCCATATAGACTGGGTGAAACCAGGCTCAATAGCAGTAACTGTGAGATGGATCTTGGAGTCTTAGTGGACAACCAGCTAAATATGAGCCAGCAGTGTGCGGCAGCAGCCAGAAAAGCTAATGCAATCCTAAATTGTATTAACAGAGAGATACAGTCAAGATCAAGTGAGGTACTAATATCACTCTATAAAGCCACACATAGAATACTGCATCCAGTTTTGGTCAGCACACTATAAAAAAAAATGTTGAGACTAGAAAAAGGAGTAAAAAAAGGAGTAAAATCCCACCACTGCCGGGGAGGGCTCCGGGAGGCTATTGTGGCTGAAAATGGAGCCTCGCCCACTCCATTCCCCCCCAGGTCCAACACAACCCTTGATACGGCCCTCAATGAAATCGAGTTTGACACCCCTGAATTAGGCCATTTGAAGCCGTATGATGTCCACAGGACATGAAAAACCAAAAAGGGTATTTGGCTGATTTAATTGTGCCCAATGGATTATGATCAGTCAACCTTGATACAAAAATACTTCCGATTTTTCAAATAAATCACCCTCACACCTACGATCAGCAATATTTTTTTTTTTAATAGAGGCCTCTTATGTCATGCAAACAATTGAGCAAATTAGAAAAAAATCAAAATACAAAGATAAATCATATGAGTTTACGATTAAAATAACACAACCACCAACATTCTTCTCCCATGCCAGATACAATAGTAACGTTATAAAAGACAAATGAGGAACGGGGTATGGCTTTTGAGTATTTAATGCTAGCTTCCTTTCCATGTTTAATTCTGATGTGTTGGCCTGTTTTTGAATTTGTAGCAGGGCAGGGAGGCAAAATGGGGCACCTGGTGCTTGAAAGAATATCCTGCTCAAAATAGATTTTATACCATGCGTTCTTGTCTCTTAAAGATTATTGTGGACTTTCAGAGAGGGAGACGATGTGTATCCAGCCTCTTGCATCCTCTAAAATCTGGGCATTGTCTAAAATCTGGGTTTTTTTTTTTTTTTTTTTGAGGATTGCAATAGCAGCCAAGGCCAAAAGGAGAATGTTTTCTGGGGACACCATTACGGCCTCTCCATCTTGGGGTGTCAGGATGGACAAAGAACCAAACCAAGATTTCAGGAAGCTTTTAAAGACTTTTCTCGATTGGATCAGACACAAGAATGTTTTTGACATAGCTCCCCCTTTGAATAAATTTTGTACTAAATGATAAGATGGGGAGGGAGCGAAAAAGGGGGGGGGGGAGAAAAAGAAAACTCAAGTCCTTTCTACCTGCAGGGGAGATGTGTTCCACAAAGAAAACGACAAAAGCTGTGTGGTTTTGAGGTTCACCAAGAAGTGAACCTCAAAATCGCCTGGCTTTGTGTTGGATAGTTACGAGAACAAAACCCCTTTTATTGGCATTACCATCTCAACATGCATTGATTAAAAATGGGCAACGATGCCCAATTATGGTCAGTTCCCCACTATCTGCCTGGTCCTTAAGGGACAGAAGCATCTGGATTTGGGGTGGGTAAAAAGGTATGCATGCCAAACTAAATAAAGACCAGCTGTTAAAGGATCCTAGAGAGACCAAAAAGGGTTGGAAATGAAAGGGGCTTTTAGAAGCAGGTTTTGCTTTATCAAAATACATATATATAAAAACACATTGTAAAATATTTTTAAAACCCTGATTAGAAAAGCCTTACCAAGACGTTTTGTATCCCTGCGTATAAAAGAGGGTCAAAGGCCTGAGCTTTTGAGCCCTTCCTTTCCTAAAGGATAACAAAACTAAGAAAGAAGAAAGAAAATGGCTGGAGGACCTCCCTGAGATTAAAAAATTAAGACGCCGAGATTTGCTAGACCGGCTCTTCAGCTGGAATGCATTGGGTGGCCCATCACAGCTGAGGTCGAGGCAGGAGCGATAAAAACTTCTCCTTCGTGGAACTGGGGCACGTAAACAGCAGCAAACGTAGTTGTGTTGTAGCCCTGAGGCGGTGGAGGCAGCTGGTGGACGGGACCAAGACCATGGGGCGGAGCTTGGAGTGGCCCATGAGGACAAGCTTGGGGTAGAATGGGGCCATCGGACTCATCCCGAGACCCAGCTCCTGAGTTGCGCTTGCCCTTCTGACGGCGGTTGCAAAACCAGACACGTACTACCTACAGGCATGAGAGACAGGAGACCAAAGCAGATGTAAGTTATAGTAATAGCATTTAGACTTATGTACCGCTTCACAGTGCTTCTACAGCCCTCTCTAAGCCGTTTACAGAGCCAGCATATTGCCCCCCAACGATCTGGGTCCTCATCTTACCAACATCAGAAGAATGGAAAGCCGAGTCAACCTTGAGGGTTGTGAGATTCGAACTGCCAAATTGCAGGCAGCCGACAGTCAGCAGAAATAGCCAGTAGTCCTGCCCTCCAACCGCTGCGTCACCACAGCTCTTAGCGAGAGCACTTGAGACTTGTATACTGTCCCATCGTGCTCTATAGCATTCTTGATTTACAATGTCCCCAACACTCTGGGCCCTCATGATACTGACCAAGGAAGGATGGAAGGAAAGATGGGTGGAGCTGTTCAGGATCGAACTCCTGGCTGTGGGCAGAGTTTGCCTGAAATAGCAATTAGACTTATATACCGCTTCGCGGTGCTTTACAGCCCTCTCGAAGCGGTTTACAAAGTCAGCAATATTGCCCCTCAGCAATCTGGGTTCTCATTTTGCTGACTCGGAAGGATGAAAGGCTGAGTCAACCTTAAGCCTGGTGAGATTTGAACTGCCAAATTGCAGGCAGTCAGCAGAGGTTGGCCTGCAGTTCTGCACTCTAACCACTGCGCCACCAAGGCTTATGGGGAGGGACAGATCACTATGCTAATGCTCTCTGCAACGGCCTTCTCCCCAAAGCTCCTTGCACAGCCCATCCTCTAGAAGGGCTCTACATGGCCTGCCCTTTGAAGAAACTCTTGAGGTTTATCTCGGCGTTTAACAGCCCTACATCAACTGAACAGGGCGGCCATAGCTCTCTCAACACTTAGTTCCTATCCTTGAAATGGGAGTCACGGGACTCATTGTCATTTTAAATGACAATGCAGAACTGAAGAAGCTTCTTGGATGAGAAGCGAAATGTCTTCAAGCAAAACAAAGAAAATCCAGTTGCCTTTTGGGAAAAAAAACAAAAAACACCTTTGGGATAGCCATGATCTGGATAACTGAAAATCTCCACAGACAAATGTTGAAGGGGGCATCCCAACTGGCTTTACACATGGCAATCAAGCTTGGTTTATTTCATCAGGTGGAACTTGGGTTTAATAAACCACCAATGATTCAAATTTCCAATGAAGGAGGATGTTTGTAGCTCAGGCTTGAAATGAGGGGTCCTTGTTGGTCTCAGAGTTTGGTTGTTTTCTTGCGGGCATTTCATTACCCAACTTGATAACATCATCAGTGCTAGTCTGATGATGTTACCTATTCTGGGTACTGAAACATCTTCAAGAAAAACAACCAAACTCAGAGAGCACCAAGGACCCTTCACGATTCAGTCTGCACCAGCGAAGCAATAATCCATGGTTTCAAGCTGGCAATGATTAGATTCACACAACACACTAAGCTTAAAAACAACCAGTCATATGAAATGTGAACCCAATGAAAACAAGACCATAATAAAGCTTGTCAGCTTTGTCAGAGTATATTCATGAACTGGAATAGAGCATGGTGACAAGGTCAGCCAATGAATAGGCATAGCAACTAAATCAGCCAATGAGGACTGTTTGGGAACTGAAACTAGCCTAGGCGTGGCCCTCTATTAAGCTCTGCAGCTATGTTAAGATCTGTCTATTGAAGATGAAACTGCTTCTCTCCTCTGCTGTGTGTCTTGCTTGCCTGCTGGACTAAAATGAAACTGATGTCTGTTTCTGAGCTGAAGTTGAGTTGCTGTTCTGTTCCGAACCTGTGACATGCCTGCTTCTATTTGAGTTTGCTCCATCTTGGAGAAATCTACAACTGGTACTGTAAAATTTACTTTACATGTTTATAAAGAAATTAAATGAAACCTCAGCCATCTGTGCTTATTTTTCTGGACCACACCAGAGTGCTTTGGACATGCATCAGATACCGACACAACAATTTGTAGCTTGAGTACTGTGTCATTTGTAAATGAGCAACAAGGATGCAAAATGGCCACAACTGATACAATCCAGAAGACCAAGCACTCTCGGAGTTGTCCTCCTTTTCTTTAGGATTAGAATCCAAACCATTAGATGAAAGCAAATTGGGAAAGAGTACATATAGATTTGAAATATGTATGCAGGAAGTCCTCGACTTACGACCATAAGTGAGCCCAACATTTCTGTTGCTAAGGGAGACAGTTCTGTAAATTAGGTGGCTGGAAATATCCAGAATGAACTATCACTCTAATCTTCTTTGGTCCCAGGACAAAAAAAGAATTTTAAATTTCTCATTGTTCGCTAAGGCAAAAATAAATAAATAAATAAGTAAGTAAGTAAGTAAGTAAGTAAGTAAGTAAATATAAAAAAATAAACATATAAAAGTGTTTTGTTCTTTTGGAATTCAATTCATTCAAAAATGCCAGTCTGATTTCTTCCAAGCTCTGAATCAAAGTGTGCACACTTCGAATCAGACAACAAAATCTGACCCTGGAGAGCTAGGATTTCGTACACCGAGATGGTGGCTGCTCTGGGGGAAATGCAGTAAGACGGGAGGAAGGGGTCACTCACATCCTTCTCCAGGCAGAGGTCGTCAGCAATCTGTGAAATCTCCTGCAGGTTAGGCTTGGGGCAGCGCAGAAAGTACGACTCGAGTGAACCCCGCACGTTGTTCTCAATGCTGGTGCGCTTGCGTTTCCGAGCCTGGATCATGGCCGACTCCATGGAGCACAGTTGCTGCACAGAGGACGAGAGCTATGTTTGGGATCACCGCTTGGAGTGCACAACAACCCCTTCTGACCCACCCAATTAAGACAGCGCCTTCTTCACCTCCGCTTAAAGTTATCACAGCCACGGAGGGAGCAAAAAATAATGGCTTTGGATGTCACAGAACGAAGGCAAGTATACGTGTCCCAGGATAACGCTGCAGGATCCAATCTGAGTCGGTCACCGGAACCAGCGGTTTTGTCTTCCGAGTGTTCAGACTCATGCTGGAGCCCCTCTGCTGGTTCCAGTGACCGACCCAGATTGGGTCCCGCTTCAGATATCTCCAGCATCTGCCACTTACAAGATTAAGCAATTCTATGATGTGATAAGTCCCATTGCAACAATCTAAACGTCTCCCTTTCGCTACCTTTTGGTTTTTTTAACCCTCTTATCTTTGTCATTTCTGAATAGAGGTAATATTCGACTTATGATCACAGTCAAATTTCAGCATTTCTGTCACCAAGCAGCACAGTTGTTCTGTGCATCACACTGGAATTTATATTCCTTTTTTTCGCCATGGTTATTAAGTGTAGGGCTGCAGATTCACTGTTAAGTGTGAGCCATATGGCCATTAAGTGAATCTGGTTTCCCTTGTTAACTTTGCTTTCAGAAGTCAGTCAGGAAGGTTGCAAAAGGCGATCACACGACCAAAGGAAGTTGCTACCATTGTAAATGCATGATGATTGCTGACACCTGAAATTTGACCATGTGACCATGGAGGTTGCAGAGACAGTTTTTAAATCACTTTTTTCAATGCTGTTGTAACTCTGATCACTAAAGGAATGGTTGTTAGTCTAGGCCTGCCTGTCCTAGCACGCTAACATTATCCCATTACCCCATTCAAACCTGCTGCCCTCTCTCCTCCATTTTGTAAAGCCCTCCTTTTGACCCATGTTTCAATGAGCGACATATCCAAACTGGATATTCCTTTTACATTCAAACCTACGAATCTCTCTAGTTGCCAATTTCTTCTACTCTCTCCAATTTTGCAACCTCCTCCTTCCAAAATTTCTTTCACATGTCAAGTTAAATGAACAACTCTGCTAAATTAAGTCCACCAGATACTTTTAGAAAGCTCACAAGCCCACATAGGTGGTTTATTGCCCTGTTCTACTGTTAATCAACCAGCTGTTATTTAAAATCTGCTATCCATGATTCAGGAAGAGTAAAGGTAAAGGTTCCCCTTGCACATAAGTGCTAGTCGTTTCTGGCTCTAGGGGGCGGTGTTCATCTCTATTACAAAGCCAAAGACGCTGTCTAAAGACATCTCCATGGTCATGTGGCCGCCATGACTAAACAACGAAAGCACGCGGAATGCTGTTACCTTCCCACCAAAGGTGGTCCATATCTTTACTTGCATTTTTACATGCTTGTGAACTGCTAGGTTGGCAGAAGCTGGGACCAGTAATGGGAGCTCACTCAGTTATGCGATGCTAGGGATTCAAACTGCTGACCTCAACAAGCTCAGTATCTTAGCCGCGATCACAAAGTAGTAACCATGGATAACTTGGGTCTACTTGAAATTGTCTAGTCCCCTTTCAAAATTATCTAAATTGGCAACTATCACCATGTCTGATGGCAGTGACTTTCACAGTTTAACCCTAGGTGGTGACATGCTTCTGAATCTCTCTGGAACTCCTTTCTAAAGGATGGTCCTGTCCCTTTCCTAACAAAGGAATATCCGTGTCATGTTCCTACCTTTTTCCAGCTCTACAATATACTTTTGGAGATTTCAAAGTTGATACAATATTCCAAGAGTGATCTTTCCATTCATTGTTACATTTAATTCTAAATTCCATTCTCAGTGATTCCAAGCATAGAATGTCCCCTTTTAAAGCAGCAAACTGTGAGTTAACATGTCATCCACCATGATCCCCAAATCAGGGCCCTCTCAAGTCCCAATATTGGGTATGCAAGCTGGATTTTTCGTGCCAGTGTGCATAAATTTTCATTTACATGTATTGAACTGCATTTGCTTCTCTGAAGCCCATTCACCAGCCTGGAAAAATCCTTATGGGATTTTCTGTACTCTCATTTAGATTTTACTATCCTGGATAGTGTCTAATACCGTCAACAAATGTGGTCTCCTTATTTTACTGTTCACCTGAACATATAGAAACTATTTAAAAAGCAATTTAACCATGAAGAACTCTTTTCGAATCTCTAATCTGAAAAAGGTTCGTTTTTATTTTTCTGTTTTTCTAGGCAGCATCTCTCTTTTATCTAATGACTGTTGAATTTTGATTATAAACTTTATACAAGATAAACTCAAAAGCTTTTTGAACACCCAGGTATGCTGTCTATTAAATTACTCCATCTATATTTTTGCTGACATCTTAACAAGAAAGTGAATGAGACAAGACTTTGAGGGGGGCATGTTAGTTATTTTTCACCAAATTCAGAAAGTTAAAACTTCCTCTGTCAACTTTTTACCCAGAATGGACATAAAGCTGATTTTTAATTAATCCATTAGGCTTCTCGCTTCATTTTTATTTCAGTTCATCAGATTTCCTTCTTGAGAAAGCTAGGATGTTCTACATCAGGGGTGTCAAACTCGTGGGCTGCGGGTTGGATGCATCATGCACTGGCCAAAGCCACACCCAGTTTAGCAAAGGGAAAAAGTCACGATAAATCATGTGGCAAAAATGTGATGTTGCGAGTTTCACACCCCTATTCTACATCTACAAAAAAGAAGTCAAGAATAAATACCTTTATTTGGTTTTTCTGTAATTTCTTCTCTCCTCTTTTAGTGCACCTTCAAATTCTCTCTTGACTTCCTGTTAACTTCCCTTTCCACAATATGCACAGCTTTTTATTGGTCACTGTGTCATTTTTGTGTTGAATTGTTTTGTAATTTTTATAAAATGCGTATTTTTGGCTATTTAAGTTTGCGTAATTAAAAAGTGTGGATTTTAATGCTGCGGTAGCATATTTATAGAACATTCAACTGATTACTAAAGGAATTAAGGAACACAATTAAAGAGCTTCAAATATTGAAATGATCGAGATTCCTCTAGATTGATCATACCCTCCTACAGAACCATTCAGGTCCCAGTGAATGAATGAATGAAAGAATGAATCTGCAGAAATACTGAATGGAAGACGCTGATTCGTACAACCAAATTGTATCTTTGCTGAGGAATATAGCAAAAAATCATACAATTTCCTTTGCCACTACAACTAAAATCTAGACACTGCAATTTTTTCACCAGCCTGCTCTTCCCATGCTTAGAACGTAGAATTACAGGACTGGAAGGGACTTGGGAGGTCTTCTAGTCTAACCCCCTGCTTGAGCAAGCAAGAGACCCTATATCTTTCCAGACAAGTGGCTGTCCAGTCTCTTCTTAAAAAGCCTCCAGTGATAGAGCAACCACAACTTCTGAAGGCAATCTATTCCATTGGTTGATTGCTCTCACTTGTTAGGTGTAGGATGAGGGTGGTTCATTCTCCGAGATTGTGGGTTGGTTTCCAAACATTTCATTACCAGGCTAGGTAACTGTCATGCCCCTGTCAGAGTCTGACTAAGAGGAGGAAGCCGAACAGGTGACAGGGAGTGGGAGTGTGGCTCCTTTGGCTTTGGAAGAAACTGGGGAAGGGCAAAGTCCAGCTGGGCAGAGCAGGGGAGAGGTAGAGCAAGGAGAGGGAATTCAGAGGAAGACCCTGGCCTTCCCTCCCCTCTTCATCCTAGGGCATGCAGGGAGGAACAGAGAAGGAAGCAATGTGAGTTGCATGGCTTATGGGGGAGGAAAGGGCCCTGATTCCCTTCATTAGCTGCAGCTGGGAACACAGTGTTTAAAAGAGGACACTGCACACAGCAAGCTGTTGGGAGCAAACGTGACTTTATCTTGCATGTGACTTTATCTTGCATCGTTATGGCTTATCTGTGTTCCTGTTGTCTTCCCAATTGTGTGAGTTTTGCTGTGCTTTCAAGTCTGAAATTCCTTCTCCTGCCCTGTCAAGCAAATTACTTCAGCTTGGTTTGTTTGGATTTTTAGTTACAGTTTGTATGTGCCTTGTTGTGGACTGAATTTTCTAAAGTGAAAGGCTGTTCCTGGGAGAGTTTTTCTCCAGCCAAAGGTAACGTGGACATTGGGGGCAAACTTGGCGATAATAAAGGGACTCTTATTGTTTATTTGACTGTGTTGCCTTTGTGCTATGCCCCGGGTCTTCACAGTAACATCTTCAATGGACACTCCTATACCTGAAGCCTTTATAAGTAGAGGAATACTGACACTGACATCCTACAAACTGAAGATGTTACCTAGCCTGGTAATAAAACATTCTGAAGCCAACCCACAAGCTCGGAGAATGAACTTTCACCCTCAAAATAATATGTATTCCTGCTTTTATTTGGGGTCAATCTCATCATTTAGGAGATGCATTGAAAAACATTCAATGAGCAGAACCTTGGAAATATCAATTTTTGTGTGTGATGTTCTGGATCACCCCAATTCTGAATGGTCCTCTTTTCATTTCAAATGTTAAAACAAAACCCTTTAAATTTTATACTCCTTGGGAAAGAGGGAAGTTCACATTTGCCTAGAACTCTCAACAAAAGGCCATTATTAATAATTATTGGTACCAATGAATAAAACTTAGTCTCCCAAATGAAGAATTCATTCAGGTCCTGGAGACAGGACAGCCATTCATCCATCCTAGGAACTCACCTCCTGCAAATTCTCGTTACTGTCAGCCTCTTGAAGCCAACGCTGAAGGAGGGGCTTCAGTTTACACATGTTCTTGAAGCTGAGTTGCAAAGCTTCGAAGCGGCAGATGGTGGTTTGACTAAACATCTTCCCTGCATGAGTTAAGTGGAAAAACAAGAACAACCAGATCAATATTTAGAAGAGGAATCTAGTACAGGGGTCTCCAACCTCGGCAACTTTAAGACTTGTGGACTTCAACTCTCAGAATTCCTCAGCCAGCTGGCTGAAAAATTCTGGGAGTTGAAGTCCACAAGTCTTAAAGTTGCCAAGGTTGGAGATCCCTGATCTAGTAGGTCAGATGTTGATTCTATGGGTCTCAATCTCTCAGTCTCATTGACTTCAAGGGGCTTTTTGTAAAGCGTTCATGCTTTGTAGCAACTAAAGAAAAATAGGGAATATTCAATATTGTTGGCAACTACTTTGCTAATAATTCAAGTGTTGGAAGAATCTTTGAAAGCTATCTCAGCCAACTTCTTGCCCAGTGTGTTTTCCATACATTTTAGATTCAAATGCACCAATTATTTTCAGTAGAAATCAAAGTAAAATTAGACTGTCTACTTCAAAGAAAGGAAGTAAAGAAAGAAAGAAAAGAGGGAGGGAGAGAGAGAAAGGAAGGGAGGGAGAGAGTGAGAGATAGAAAAAGAAAGGAAGGAAGGAAGGAAGGAAGAGAGAAAGAAAAGAAGAAAGGAAGGAAGAGAGAGAGAAAGAAAAATTCCTACAAGAGTAGACAGTGAGAAATGCCTCTGAAAGTGCTACAAGAGATTTAAGTGATTGGATTAATCAACACACTTAAAAAAATATTTCCCTGGAAATTAGGTGGCAGTTACAACTTTTAATATAAAAGCTATAAAAGGAGCATTCCTTGTTAGATAACAATGTCTTTAAAGAAGAGATGTTTCTCACTATGGAACTATTGTTTGGACTAATGGGTCAACCTTATCAGCAGATCAAGATTAATTCCAATTCAATGCAACACATCTCTTTAGCTCAGAGAAACAAAAAAGCTTCTCTCCAACTCTTTTGTTCCACAAGTTCTATCATTCTGAGCCAGGGCTCTTCAAATGCCACAGAAAGACTCTTAATCTTAGTTGAGACAAAAAGTTGAGTTTCTTCTCATCCTAGTAAAAAAAACACCCCCCCAAAAAAGGATCATTTATTTGATAGTTTACAAACCTAAAAAGTCAAGAGCTTGTACCTACCATACAGTAAACCCAGAGCCAGTCCTACGTCTGCCTGAGTGAAGCCCAGGGTAATTCTTTTGTGCTTCAGTTCCTTAGCAAATTGTTCCAGCTCTTCTGTAGTAGTTGTTTCCTAAAAGGGAAAAAAAGCAAAGAAAAAGAAGCACTTTGATTGATAGCTGTCCATTTCAAGACAGCAATAAGGCCTTTTTGATGCACATTCATTTTTCAGAAAAGTTAGAACTTTTGGATAAATGTCTGTGGAGTTTCTCAATCATCCAGGTCATGGTTACCCCAAAGGTGGTTTTTTTGTTTTGTTGGGGTTTTTTTTGCAAAGGGCAACTGGACTTCCTTGGTGTTTCCTTTGAAAATACTTCGCTTCTCATCCAAGAATCTTCTTCTATTCAGTTCAGAACTGAATAAGCTTCTTGGACGAGAAGCAAAACATTTTGAAAGAAAAAAAAATAACCTCCAAGAGAAGTCCAGTTGCTTTTTGGAAAAGGAATACCTTTGGGACAACTCCTCTCCCTCATCTTAAATTCGTTTGGGCGATTTTTAAAAAATTTTTGCTCCTACTACCTCATCTGGAATATACCGTATATTTGCTTATTTTTAAAATTGTAAAAAAATAAAGGGGGGAGGGCAGGTTTAATTCCACCTTTCTATATAGAAGCTCCCTGAGTGATTTTGAACCAGTCACTATTTATGGTTTGGTTCTGCAACCCAACAAGACAGACACAAACTTCAGAGGATAATTAGGACTGCAGAAAAAACAATTGCTACCTTCAATCGGGACCTGTATACTGCAGTCAAAAAGAAGGCTCTGAAAATATTTACAGACCCCTCATATTCCAGACAAAAACTGTTTCAGCTCCTTCCCTCAAAACAAACTGCACACCAGAACAGCTAGACACAAGAACAGTTTTTTCCCCGAAAGCCATCACTCTGCTAAACAAATAATTCCCTCAACACTACCCAATTACTTACAAAGTCTGCACTACTATTACTATTAATCTTCTCATCACTCCTTATCACCCATCCCCTCACATATGACTATCATTAAGTGTTGTACCTTATGATTCTTGACGAATGTATCTTTTCTTTTTTATGTACAGCGAGAGCCTTTGCACCAAGACAAATTCTTTGTGTGTCTCATCACACTTGGCCAATAAAGAATTCATTCATTCGTTCATTTCTTACCTTCATCCATCGGGGGGGGGGGGGGACCTGATGAAGAAGGGATTGACATCTAACCATTAAACAAATGTTAATATATATATTATATAATTATATATAAATGTACTTTTATCCTGATTAGTATAAAAGGGAGATTGTATATGTACCTACATGATGCTGTGTGTGTGTGTGTGTGTGTGTGTGTATACACATTACATCATATAGGAACATATACAATCTCACTCTTATACTAATCAGGATAAAACCACCAAACTCCAGACTTGAGAATAATGGTTTTAATTCTTATAATCTGTTTAAGAGCTGATGTTGAAAGAGACCTGAATGAAAAGATTCCATGCCAGACTATGGGTAGTTTGTAAATCAGAGGAATCCAATGGATTCCTTTCAAATCACTAGAAATCAATCCCATCAACAGATCTCAATGCTTCTTCATACCTGAACCTCTCCCTGCTGGAGTGATTTATTAAATTTCTTGCTACAAGGCAGAGTTCAAGCTCAGATATCACTTTCATTGTTTCTAATCTATTTCTTTCTCACTCTTTGGAGCAGTCACAGTAGATAAATCTCCAGCAGACAATTCCAATCTCCTGCAGACAATCCCGGGGACAATCACACATTTATGATAAGAAAAGGAATCCAACCAACAGGGTTGGCTTTTTTTTTGTATTGCTTCCAAAAATAGTAACCACCCAATCTTTCTAGCCTGGAGCTTCCTTAATTGCCCATCAGAGTTAATCATATCTACTCCAGAAGAAATCTGCCAGGTTTTTCGTCCCCTCAAGCTCACATTCTTCTTAACTATCAAGTACAGACTCCAAGGGATAGTTAAAATAAGACTGTGGAAAGAACAACTGCCACCAGCAATTGCCTTCCACAGAAGACTTGCATATTGTGTGGGTCAGAAGGAGAAAAAATCTGCAGATCCCCCTCACATCCTGGACATTAAAGTGTTTCAACCTCTGGACGTTGCTATAGGGCACCGCAGGCCAAAAGCAATGCCATTCCTCTGCTGATCATTTAATTCTCACCATGCTGTCTAATGTCTATGCACGTATATCCATGAAGTACGGCTGTAATATGACTATTTAGACTTTTGATTATCATTTTTCCTTTCCTTTTTATTGGTATTTAAAAAAAAATATGTATTGAGTGCTTCTGTACAAGTTTGTGTATCAAATTACACTTGGCTAAATAAAGTATTCAATTCAATCCGATCCAATCCAATCTTGTTTCTGCTGCAAAGAGCATGATGCTTGATTCTTCAATCAACCAGAATAAGGGAAGGGATCTTGGAGGTCTCTGAATCCAAACCCTTGGCTCAAGCAGGAGACCCTATAGGACCATTTCAGACAGGTGGCTGCTCAGTGTCTTCTTAAAAAACCCAAGTGAATGAAGCCCCCACAACTTCTGACGGCAAAGCTGTTCCACTGGTTAATTGTCTTCCCTGTTAGGAAGTTTCTCCTTCATTCCAGGTTGCTTCTGTCCTTGATTAGTTTCCATTGTTTCCTGTCCTGCTTTCTGGTGCTTTGGAGAATAGCTTGACTCCCTCTTCTTTGTGGCAGCCCCTCAAATACTGGAATGCTGCTATCATGTCACCCCTCATCCTTCTTCTCTCTAAACTAGCCACACCATTTTTCATATGTTTTAGTCTCCAGGCCTTTAATCATCCTAGTTGCTCTTCCCTGCAAGTTCTCAGAGAATCTTCTCTGATTCTGCACGGTCTGGGGGCTGTGAAAGGGGTTTGCAGAGGGTATGGCTCCTCCTGAGATCTATTCTGCTCCAGTGATCTCTTGCAGCAATGAGCCTCCATTCTCCAGTAGAGCGTTCTCCACCGAACTCATCATGAATTGAGATGAGCTGGAGATTGCGAAAGTCGAAATCTCAACCTTGGAGGGTTCAAAATTTGGAAAAACTGAGCAAGATAACCACGCCTGGAAGCTTATACTCCTTCGAAATAGCCACCCTACATTGTGCAGGGGTGAAGAACAAGCCAAGGTCCAAGCCCAGATTCCTTCCATAGGCTGGAGGCCAATCCCAAGGTCTACCTTGCCCGAGGCAAGAGGATGAACTCTTTCAAGGCACCAACAAAAGTGCTTTGGAGTGACTTGAGCACTACAAGTGGCTCTCCAAAATCCTTAGCCAGACATTACTGGGAGAGGGGGTGGTGGTGTTGGAAGCCCCTAGGGGAATGTCGCTTCCGGGGGAGGAGGGGTAGGAGCAGGAGGGGTCTTGATTGAAAGCCCCAAAGGCAGGATGGAGCAGACAAGATAAAGCATTTTGCAAGGGTTGTAGGGCAGACATCAGATCCACAAGGGTGCAATTGTTTGTTTTTTTTGCCCAAAAAAAAAAAAAAAAAAAAAGGCCAGGGAAAGCCATACCAGATCCTCCTGATATGGCAAACTTAATACACAGGCTGAGCTTGCGTTGGCCTTAACACCATATGGTTTTCACTGTGATGTGAAAACTAGGTACTGTATAAACCATGGTCTACGGCTTAAGTAAACCAAGATGCTATTGTTTGTTCAATGAACTATGATCTTCTGGTGCAGGTCTACCTTCATTCATGGAAGCTCACTCTGCAAATTTGATCCCAACTCAACCTAATCTCTTCCCTCTCTCTCTCCCTTCTCTACACCCTCTCCCTCTTTCCCTCCCTCCCCTTCTTCTCCCCCCTTCCTTCCACCCTCTCTCTCCCTCTCCCTCTCTCTCCATTTTTCTTTTTCTACTCCCTCTTTCCAACTCCTTCCTCCCTCTCCCTCTCCCCCCCCTTCCATAACATAAGAGCACCTGTCTTTTGAATTTACATTGTGAAAATCTGCATTGATCTTATCTACAGTATTGCCTGCGGGATTGCTGATTGGGTGACCAAACCTTATCTCTAAACATACTCTGAATATTTTAATATTTAGAAACACAGAAAACTGACAGCAGGAAAAGATCTAGTAGTGGTTCATTGAATCTGGCCTTTGAGTTTGTTTTGTTTATTTATTTGTTTATTATTTTAATATTTTATTTTACTTTTCATTCCTTGAATATAAGTAGTCCTCAACTTATAACAGTTCATTCAGTGACCATTCAAAGTTACAATGGCACCGAAAAATGTGATTTATGACCATGTTTCATACTTACAATGGTTTGACGGCATCCCCATGGCCACAGGTGATCAAAATTCAGATATTTGACTATTGGCTCATGTTTATGATGGTTGTAGTGTCCCCGAGGGGGGCTGTCATGTGATCCCTTTTTGCGACCTTCTGACAAGCAATGTCAATGGGGAAACCAGAATTAACAACCATGTTAGCAATGTAACAACTGCAGTGATTCACTTAACAACTGTGGTCGCAAAACGGGGCCAATTCACTCAACAACCGTCTCACTTCACAAGAGAAATTTTGGGCTCCACTGTGGTCATAACTGTGGTTAAGTTAGTAACAAGGTTTGTAAGCTTGTGACTAATGGCTTCCCCATTGACTTGGCTTGTCAGAAGGTCGCAAAAAGGGGACATTGCAACCATCATAAATATGAGTCAGTTGCCAAATATCTGGATTTTAATCCTGTGATTATGGAGATGCTGCAATGGTTGTGTGAAAAGCGGTCATAAGTAATTTTTTTCAGGGCCGTTGTAACTTTGAACGGTCACTAAATGAACTGTTGAAAGTCGAGGACTACCTGTACAGTCCTTCAAATATTGCAATAGTTTTTTAGTTTCCCTTCCCTTCCCACTTGTCATTTCTCCTCTAGCCTAACCCCACCAACTGTCCTTCATCCTTTCTTCACAGATCATAATTTTCCACGCTGGTGATCTCTCTCTTCCTCTGAATTCATTACAAATTGTCCCTTTTCCATTTAACCATCTGGAACTGGACCAAGACACAGAATTCTGGGTAAGGTTTGATTAATGCACAATAAAATGGAATACTTTAATTTGGAAACCTATCTGTCAAGTTTATTCCTTATTCCTCAGATTCAGAATAATGTCAGGTGGTGCTCCATTCAAAATCCAAGAAAGAAATGCTTAGACTCCATTCATTGGAGAAAAGATATCTTTTACTGGAAATCAAGTGGTAGCATCAAAGGGATTCTGAATCTGAGGAACTGCGCGTGAAAACCACATATACAAAGTGACGGCAACGTTCCCAACCACAATAGTTCAAACTGTCCATCCAATTAAAGTTGTATATATTGTCACGTGGGGCATCTTCAGGTGGTGATGCAGGCATCTGTCCATTGACTTTGGCCTATTTTGATAAAGAGTTGCGCTTGCGCATAGCACAGCAAAGAAGCACAAACACAACTTATACAGTTCATCTCTAAACCTCCAGTACATTTTCCACACCCACAAAGCCCGGTTATTTCACCCCTCACCTATTACTATGGCAGCTTAACCACAGGGGGAACTGGAGGGAGAATATTCTTTTTGTCCAGAGTGTTTATGCTATTTTTTTTTTTTTAAAGAAGTACACCTTTCCATCCCCCAAATCAGAAATACATTCCTAGGTTTATCTACTGTGGTCTGTGTTTTGTTTTTATTGTTTACCTAGAGGAATAAGCATCAACTCTCCAAAATGTATAAACCTTGACTTTAATTTCAATACCCAACTCTGATGGATAGCTCTTGGAGTCAAGCAAAATTCAATGGATTTGAGAAGACCGCTCTTCCTGTCTGGTTCTGCAGAAAACAATCTGATGACAGACAGAGATTTATTTGGGAAGATGGATAGTACTCTGTCCAGTTATTATAACATTAGCGGGGGGCTTAAAAATCAATTTGACCAGCTCCTGCTCAGAAATTCAAGTTGGATTTCTTGGCTTTGTTGATAGATCTTGACTTGAGAACAGAGAAAAAGGGGGGAGGCATTGAGTTGCTTCTTTTCTCTGGAAACCTGACTTTAAAAAAGAAAGAAAGAAAGAAAGAAATGCCACACAATTGCTTTCTCTGGGCTTTGAGAGCAGGATCACAGTGTTTCATTAATTAATGTTCCCCAAGGAATGAGAAACTTCAAAGTGTTTTACTCAACCAGGCCAAGGGCTGATCTGGTCCACCACTCTGTATATCTCACAGTAGGCAGTCAATATACATTCCAAAAACACACAAACATGAATAGAGGATCGACAGCCCTCCGACACAGCAGCTGCTATTTCAGAATAGCAAACAGCCCTGAAGACCTGTTGATTTTTCTTGTCTTTCTT
Organism: Laticauda colubrina; assembly: GCA_015471245.1. Lineage (NCBI taxonomy): Eukaryota > Metazoa > Chordata > Lepidosauria > Squamata > Elapidae > Laticauda > Laticauda colubrina. The sequence continues at coordinate 3,385,969 of BLBF01000066.1, forward strand.
GGACTTCTCCAATCCTCTCCTTAAAAAACATCCACACTGATGGCCATCATCACCCAATGGCTGTGCTGTGAATTTCACACCGGGCATGGCATAAAAAAAAATATTCTGCTCATTGGTCCTGAATCATTCCACTATCCAGACTGACTCAGGGCAGCTTAGATAATCTCCAAAGATGATTATGAAGTTAGAAAGAATGCAAAAAGAAAAAAAGAAAGAAAAAAGAATGCCAATGAATGAGACAGTTAGAAAGGTTGTCCTATATGGAAAGGCTACACAATAATTGTGTGTTTTCTCTGGCTTTAAAAAAAAAACAAAAAACTTTGATAGCTTAATAGAACAGAATCCTTTATTGGCCAAGGATGATTGGACACACAAGGAATTTGCCTTTGGTGCATATGCTCTCAGCGTACATAAAGAAAAAGATAAAATATATTCCAGAATCATAAGATACAACACTTAGTGATAGTCACAGAACAGAATTCTTTATTGGCCAAGCGTGATTGGGCACACAAGGAATTTGTCTTGGTGCAAATGCTCTCAGTGTAAATCAAAGAAAAGATACATTCATCAAGAGTCAAGAATAGGTTACTAATAAGCAATCAAATCATATAAGGAAACAATAAAAAGTTGTAAAGATATAAGCAACATGGATATAGTCATAAGTGGGAAGAGACAGGTACTAGTAAGGATGAGAAGAATAATAGTAATACAGTCTTACTAAATAGTTTGACAGTGTTGTGGGAATTAGTTGTTTAGCAGAGTGATGGCATTTGGTCAAAAACTGTCCTTGTGTCTTGTTATTCTGATGTGCAGAGCCCTATAGCATAATTTTGAGGGTAGAAGTGGAAACCATTTTTGTCCAGGATGTGAGGGAGTAATATGAAATCAATGCATGATATAGAAAACAGTAAGGTTTTATTCCTCCCAGTGTTAGATTTCTGTCACTCATTGAAATGAAATATTCGGTGATTCAGGATCAATGAGCAGAATAATTTTTATGCCATGCCTGGTATGAAATTCACAGCCATTGGGTGGTGATGGTCATCATTGTGGATGTTTTTTAAAGAGAGGATTGGAGAAGTCCAAGAAAATATACACACACACACACACACACACACACAGATGAACACAATACAGAAGACTGATGATGGCAGATGAGATTCTGCCAAAACATTGCTACAACTTTAAAAGCACAACTATAATGGGAAAATACCCGAACAAAGCTGAATATCACACAAACACACATATACACACACACACATATATATATTTTCAACAATAATGAATGAATGAATGAATTCTTTATTGGCCAAGTGTGATTAGACACACAAGGAATTTGTCTTGGTAACTAACTTGGTAATAATTATTAAGATACTGAGAGCAATGTCACCATGTGACAACAATGCTATATAGGTAATCCGTGACTTACAACAGTCCATTTAGTGACTGTTCAGTGGCACTGAAAAAAGTGACACATGACCAGGTTTCATACTTATAACCATTGTGACATCCCCATGGTCATGTGATCAAAATACAGATATAAATACATCTAACTGATATTTATGACGGTTGGTTGGAATGTCTCGGGTCATGAGATCCCCTTCTGTGACCTTCTGATAAGCCCAAGTCAACGGGGAAGACAGATTCACTAAACAGCCAGGTTACTAATTTAACAATCATATTGATTCACTTAACAACTGTGGCAAGAAATGTTGTAAAATGGGGCAAAAACTCACGTACCACATTTCAACGTAAATTTTGCAACATAAAACTTTGGTGGGCTCAGTTGTGATTGTACCTGTACTGTCTGGCTAGCTTGCTGCAAAACTGGCACAGATTTCACACCTTGCTGCGTAATACAGATGTCACAAACTATGAAAAAATCACAGTCATGTCAAAACCTCCCATAATTCCCTCCACCACCAACCTGTGGGGCACCAAGTTGGGGGACATTGATGGGATCCTGTCTGTTAGAAAAAAGGGGTTTTTTGTCACAGCTGATATGCAGGAGAACAGTATAAAAGATAAATACAGGGGTCTTCAAACTTGATAGCTTTAAGACTTGTGGACTTCAACTCCCAGAATTTCTCATGTGAGCTCAGGAATTCTGGGAGTTGAAGTCCACAAGTCTTAAATTTGTCATGTTTGAAGACCCTTAAGCTATATCAGTCTGATTGGGGAGGGGGAAACCCCATCCCTTGCTGCAGTCTCTGAATTTTAGAAGCAAATCAGAAGAACTGTAACTCAGTTACAGTGTGGTTTTATACCCACTATACAGCCTAAAAGGTGGCCCAGAGCATCATAGTTTTCATATTCACACGAAGGTTTCTTTGACATACCAGGTTAGGCTAACCCAATCAACTAGAGATTGATGTATAGCTTATTCACTGATCAATTGAATAAATCCAGCTAACTTGAGTGAAGAAAAAACAGCTGGGACACACAAACGATGAAGCAATTAATAAAGAAATCCAAGTCAACTGAGAATATTTCCTAAGAGGAAATCTTAAAGGAGCTTTTTAGTTTTAAAAGGTAGTTAAGAGTTTAGGCAGAGTTTTAGTCCTCAGAGTTTGCCACTTGGCTCCTGGATGGTTCCTTATCAAAATGGGTAACATCTTCAGTCAGATTTGGGGTCAAGTACCCTGTTCATTTATATAGGTCCTGGATGGTTGCTCAGTCTTGTGATTCAACCAGTTACAAGATCAACTGGCTGCCCAGGACCTATATAAATGATGGGTCCTTGATCCTCTCAGAGCATGCTTGTTTTCTTGGCAGATGTTTCATTTCCCAAACTAGGAAACATCTACCTAGTTTGGGTAATGAAACATCTGCCAAGAAAATAATCAAGCTCAGAAAGCACCAATGACCCCTCATGTCAATCCTGAGCTACAAATATTCTCCTTTATATGGTACCTGTATGAAATAACAAGACACTTCACCCAAAATGCCGCTGAAGATGTTACCTAGTTTGGTAAAGAAACATCTGGGAGTCAAGCAGTAAACTCACCTCTGCCTAAATCTACAACCTGACCTACAGGATATTCTCCACAATTTCTAAAGGTAGTTAAGTCTTCAGTTCCATTGGAAACTTAAAGCCCAATAGAGGTCAGAAGAAGAAAATAACTTTCTCTAAATTCTCCAGGAATTTATTGAGAAAAATATTTTCTTACTTCTTCAGAAGTTTATCAGCTCTGCCACTCAAGCCCAGCTTCTTGACACTCTCTGTAATTGATTTTATTAGTTGACTTCTAACAGTAGCTGTTGGGATTAGGAGAGGCAATAATTTTATGGACCTTAATTAACATATTTATATGCTGCTTCTCATTAAAAAAATCTCAAAGCTGTTTGTAACATTAAACACATCCTGGCACTAAATTAATCACCATTAATCCACCAGGGCTGTAGAATCTGAATCCTAGTTCTTGAATGGGGAAAAAAGGGAAGCTGTTGGCTTCACATCCTTTCTCAACAACTAAGGCACAGGATACTTGAATTGATACACAGTTTTGCTGTGTAATTACTTTTAAAAGAAAGAGGGCTATTTAGAGTTTTATCTCCAAAAGTTCAAGGGTGTAAAGAAACAGCTGATGTTTTTTTTTTTAAAGGGGGAAACTAAAACTACCTTTTTTCAACTTGAATCTCAGTAATCACAACTCTCATAATTTCTTCCTGCTTCTAATTTGTGACACCTTAAAGTGATTGTATATTATAGCCTGAGCTTTCATGAGCTTCCATTTCCAGTGTATAAATTATGAACCTGGATCGATTTTTTTTTTCAATTTCATTTTTTTCCAAATTCCACAACATCCACTTCCCCATTTTCTATTTTTAATGTATATATTGAACAGATGGGTGTGGGATTGAAGAAAAAAAACCAAAATACAGATTTACAGAAGACACACCCAAAAAACATCTCATAGCATTATCACCAAACACAGATACCATGGTCAGCTTAGTTAGTATTCAACTCAGTGAACAGATTTGTGATTTAGCATGTTACGTAGACCCACTGGCAACTAAGATTCAGTGTTTTGGACAAAACCCAAATTGGCTAATTAAGAAATCAGGTTAGAAGACAGTAATTGAACTACAAACTAATTCTACAGTCCTGGTTCACAATATATAACAAGCTAGCTAATTTGCGTTTCAGTCTTGCAAACCCAATCACTTATGTTTCAATATCAACTGAGATTCTCATTCAAACATGACAAAAAAGCACCACCTTGGGAAAAAACATTGCTTTCTTTATGGTTACAGTCATGAAATGGTAGCAGGACATGGTACTATTTTTGCTGAGCTGGGATCTAAAATCCTAGTTGCAAATCTTCCAGAGACTTAATGGACTTTAACAGTTTTTACCAGCTTGGAAACTGTATCCATAATACTTATTAAGGAAACCCAACAGAGATCATGTTTTATCACATTTTGTCCTACCCAGCAACAATAATGCACAGCCAGAAGCCAGCCACTCCATAATAAATGTGAAGTCCCAGAGCCGAAGGTGTTTTTTCCAAAAGGCAACCGGACTTTCTTGGTTTTTTTTTCTTTGAAAACATTTTGCTTTTCATCCAAGCAGGTTTTTGGATGAGAAAGCAAAATATTTTCAAAGAAAAAACCAAGAAAGTCAGGTTGGAAAAACCACCTTTGGGACAACCATGACCTGGATAACTGAGAATCTCCAAACATGTGAAGTCCCAAAGCACTTCATACAATTCCTCAATCCTTCATTTGCTCCCCACATTTGCCTAGCAGTCTCCAAAGCCTCAAGCAGATACAAATGCTAAAACCCTTTGCTAAAATCTTCCGCTTAAAATGCTCTGCTAAAACAGACACTACACCCAAAACAGATCAAACCCAGGGTTGTTATGTGAATGCGAAAAAAAAAAGGGGGGGGGCGGAAACTCTTCCTCAGGATTGCAATACCACAGCTGGATGGGATGAGATGCAATGAAAAAAAAAGAACAGCTAGGAATGCCTTCCCATCCCAAGTTTTAAGGGATGGGAAGTTTTAAGGGATGGAAAACTTCCCAGCAAGTTTTAATAGCAACCTTTAGCATCCTGTAAGGAAAATGAGCAACTTTAAAAAAAAAAATAAAAAAAAAACCCCACCAGACACAATTATTTTTTATTAGCCGTGTGTGATTGGACACACAAGGAATTTGTCTCCAGTGCATAAGCTCTCACTGTCCATACAAACAACAAAGTGATGGATATAGATAGATAGATAGATAGATAGATAGATAGATAGATAGATAGATA
>BLBF01000066.1:3391237-3420445 GCA_015471245.1 Laticauda colubrina
ATAGATAGATAGATAGATAGATAGATAGATAGATAGATAGATAGATAGATAGATAGATAGATAGATAGATAGATAGATAGATATGATCATAGTTAAGAGTCATGAATAAGATACAACAACATGATATCAATATCATAGACACCAACAGAAGCAGTAGGAAAGAGTAGAAGATGAGAAGTATAATATCAACGCAGTCCTATTATACTGTGATCTTCAATTGCGTCCTTGCCCATTTTTAAAAGTTGCTAATGTCTTCATCTTAAGACTATCACTCCGCTTTGAGAAGCGCTGGTTGCAAAACGGCAATCCTACCTCTTCTCCACTGCCTTCTTCATCTTTCGCTTCCTCCGAGGCCATCTGCTCGCTGGGGGTTGGACTCTCATCGCTCCGGGGACTGTTCTCCGCGCTGCCCACTTCTTCGGGCTGGCCGGTGGGGCTGCTGGAAGGCTCGGAATCCGGGTTGGGCGAAGCGGCCTCCTTGTTGTGGTCGTTGCAAGAAGCCGGACGGGCCTGGGCCGGAGGGACCGAAGGGACCAGACACCCACCGGCCCAGGGATGCCCTCCGTAATAGGGGCCCGCTTGCTCGAAGTCACGCTCGACTTTGATCTCGGCCTTGGAAGCCTGACAGGCTTCTCCGGACTGAGCGAGGGCATAAGGGTTTACCATGATCCCGGCAGGGTGGCCCCAGGCCTCCCCCGCGGCAGTGAAGGGATACCAGGTGCGAGGCACTTCGCCCCCGCCGGGATAGGGCTCCCCGATCCCTCCCTGGTGGGGCCCGTAATCGGGCTTGAAGCCAAAGGCCTGCCCGGCAGTGGCCCCGCTGAAGGCCTCGGGCAAGAAGCCGGGCGAGGTGGTTTCGTGCTGGGGGACAGCCGGGAGGTTGCCGAGATGCAGGCTTTGCACCGGGAAAGGGTAGGAGGAGCGGCCTAGCTCTCGTCGCAAGGGCCCCGCCATGGGTGACCGGGTTAGAAAGGAGGCCCCTGCTTTGCTCGGAAAGTTAGCCGAGATGCCCCGGGAAGAAATTTGGGGGGAGGCCGAAAATACCCCTCGGACGGGTTGGGTTGAGCAAGGAAGGAAGAGACGGGAGCAAGCGGGGAGGTGTTCAAAGCGTCCAAGCTCTCCTTCCCTGGACGGCTCAGCTGGTCAGCTTTTCTTCTTCGAGGGCAGCAATGGGGAGACCCCCTCCGACCCAGTATTTGGGGAGAGCGGCAGGGAGCAAAGGGGCGACGGAGGAGGATGCAGCGGCCGCCGCTTTCCCGTCCCGTCAACTCAGCAAAGCTCGAGAGAAAGTCTCAGGGCGCCGTCCCAAGACGGGACCCCTCCGAGCCTCGCAGGAGAAGTCAAGTCCAAGGGGAGAGGGCTGAGCCTCTGTCCTTAGCCCAAGAGGCGAGCCAGAGCCGGGGCAACATCCAACGAACTCCCCCAAAGGCCAGAGGCCGAGCAGGGAGCCCCACCGCCCCGCAGAGCGGAGATTGCTTGCGCCAGGACAGCTGGAAGGGTCGAAACCCTCCTGGAAAGGACCAGCCCTCCTGCTTAAAGTGGCCCTGGCCCCACCTCTCCTCCAGGTATTGGCCAAGAAAGGCCCCGGGCCTTCCCACCCAAGGGATCCGGCCCAGCCTGCGGATGCCTCCCAGGTGGGCCTCTTCAAAGCCCAGTCAAGGGTGGGATCCAGGGCGACACCTTCCCCCCCCCCCTCCCACTGCCGGCCTTGCACAAGAGATCTTGGGCTGCCCTGAGGGAAATTGAGGCTGGAGAGGATCGGGGCAGTCCCAAGGATGGCTTCAAAGCCAAGGGAGGAAGTGGGGGAGGGGGGCAAAGGGGCCACCGAGGGCCTCAATCCAAGGAGAAGAAGTTGGGGGGGGGGGTGATCCAGCTCTTGGGGTCCCTGAGAGAGGAAGGGGTGCTTTCTTTCCAGCCACTAAGGGTAGACAGATGCAAAAATGAGGCCTTCCCAATTGGGCTTGGAGCTTTTCCAGAGGGGAAGGAAGGGGCCGTATCTGTTGGGTAACTGCTTATTAGGTTGCAGTCCGAAAGAGAAAGAACCTTCAGAGTGAGAAGAAGGTAGGGGAGGGCAAGGTATAGCTTTGAAAGCAGTAAGAAACAAGGGCTGATCTATTTGGGAGGAGTTTCCTTTTGTTTATTTACAGGACTTCCAGTCCGTGGCCATGTGTATCATATCTAGGCAGCTCACAACAAGGAATAAAAACATTTCCCCTCCCCCAACAATTTGCTTATATTTATGCCTGCAATTCCTCATTGAGATCAAGTTAATGTAGTGTATTCTAACCTCAACTATTTCAGGGAGGCTGGTTAAGAATTGGTAGTTGGTCCAAAATGTCACAGCTGTGGATATTTAGATCTGGTTTGATATATATTTGTTTTCTTAGGTTTTCGCGGGTACTTACATGTGTGCTGTTCAGCTTCCTTCGGGTATTATCCCACGTCATTGTAGTTCTGTTTTTTTAAGTTTTTGCGAGTACTTACATGTGTGCTGTTCAGCTTCCTTCAGGTATTATCCCACGTGCTTTTAAAGTTGTAGCAACATTTCAGCAGAATCTCATCTGCCATCATCAGGCTTCTGTATTGAGTTTCAATACAAAAGCCTGATGATGGCAGATGAGGTTCTGCTGAAACGTTGCTACAACTTTAAAAGCACTACAATGATGTGGGATAATACCCAAAGGAAGCTGAACAGCGTGTGTGTATATATATATATTTATGTGTGTGTATTTTATAATATTATATATATGCTGTTCAGCTTCCTTCGGGTATTATCCCATGTCACTGTAGTTGTTGCTACAACTTTAAAAGCACAACTACAATGATGTGGGAAAATACCCAAACAAAGCTGAATACCATACATGTAAGTACCTGCAAAAACTTAAGAAAACACACACACACACACACACACACACACACACATATATATATATATATATAACTATATATAACTATATATTACTGTATATCACTATATATATAGTAATCAAGGTTTATAAATTATCTCATATATGTATATATATATATATGAGATAATTTATAAACCTTGTTTATAGATGTCTCAAACCCTGAGATTATGCAATTAAGGTACCCAAACAGTTAATTGCATCTTACTCAGTTCTACCTCTCTTTAAGAAGCTTTATTTTCTCTCTTCTTGATACTATTGTTAATTTACTTATAGGTAAAGGAGTCCCTGCGACTAGTAGTTGCTGACTTTAGAGGGCTGTGCTCATCTCTGTTCCCATTTACTTATAATCCCATCCAAAATATATTCAAAATTAAAACCTATTTAGGTCTAGAAAGAAATGGAACTAGAAAGTGTTAGAAAGAACCCTTGTTAGTATCTAACTGTGTTTAGGAATGGGATATTTCAGCTGCAATCTTATGCAGATCTGTGTTTTTTGCAATGCAATTTACCGGTGTGTAACCTTACCTATTTACAAGGTAATTCTAAAGTTGGAATTTAGCATAATTCTAAATTGTTTATTCACAAGTAAGCATTACAGCCTTCTCTGAAGCTTGAAACTGTCCAGGCAACTTTAATAAGGTCACAGCCTTAAAATTAAGTTGTATATATTTTTTTTCTCGAATGTAAGCTCTGCTGAGTTCAATCGTTCTTACTCCCAAGTGAAAATGAATAAAATTGCAGCTTTTTTGTTTGGGATCCTACTGTTTTGCATTCCGTAATGTTTGTATCACAGAAGAAAACCCAAAGAGGCTAATAATAAATGCGGTAGCTTGTAAAATTATGAAAGTATGCAAGAAAATAACAAATGCTACAGAGACTTTTCTGCAATTTTCAATGGAAAATTCATAAACTTGAATCAATAGGTAGGGTCTCATCTGTACAAGCACCACCATCCCAAAGCTCTGGATCCTATGTGTGATTATTGGAAGAAATGTACAGCTTTAATACAGTGCTGTACAATTTCTGTAGGATTTGTGGAATCTCTCCACAATCCATTACTTTTAAAAAAAATCTTATCATGCTTATAGACCTTTAAATTAAGTTTGTTTCACAAAGGGACCAGGAAGAATTTTTTTTGAGCAATTGGGTCCAAATTGTTGCAACTGTTATTTATAATTTTCCTGCCTTCTCCACCACCCCCTTTCTTGATTCCTTTTATATTATGTCACTTATACCTGCAGTATTAATTTATATTTTTATTTGTATAAATAAGGGAAACGTGGTCTGGGTGAGCTCAGAAATCCTAAACTTCAACTTTTGACTCAGTTTTTGCAACTTGGATGCAGCTGTGACCTGAGAAACTCCACCATTTTAATAATCTTACTTGCTTTTTTGGAAGTAAATTACTAAATTTAATGGGTTACTTTGGAGTAAACATATTACAGCATTATTTGTATCCTTGGGACGTGTTGGAGGGCAGCAACTATAATGATGAGAATGTTATTGAGATTGAGAACTGCAACCTGCTTTCGTAGTGTGCTAGTGGAGAATGCTTTTGGGGGATTTCTTTGGAAATAAGACCAGGAATTCTAATATGACAGATAGACAAAATGGCCTCTCAACCTAGTTTCCTACCTTGTACATAATCTGATAAATATCTGTTACATTGCGCCCCACTTCATTTTAAATTATTTTTCCTTCACAAGCAGTCAAGAACTACACCACAGAGTAAGAGAGAATTTTCTAATTGTATTTACTGCAAAGGAAATCAGAAGCTTCCTCTTTCTAATTTTTTTTGTCTGTTTTTTTCCCCTGATCTTTTGCTTTTTTCTGTTTTCTTTGTTCTGTCTTGGTGGTAATTTTTCTCTTCTAAAACTTTTAATAAAATTAATACTCTGTGTAGCTTTAGGAAGGGCATACTAGCCAGTAAATGCTCAGTTTTATCCAGTTGCCCCACTCTACATCTAATTGAGGAAGTCATAAAGGGAGTTTTATGTATAGAAAAAGGGGGGATCTTTAGAACACCAAATTGATTGTGACATATCAATAAATACATTAACTTGTAGAGTCAGCCCAATATAGTTAACTTTATGAAAAGTGAAGAAATGCTTAATCTGCATTTACAGAAGCCCCATTTTTTGTTCTCTTTCCAGACATCTCTGAGGAATGCCTCATATGATTTACTTTCACATTTTCCCATACAATGGCTCTGTGAAGTAAATAAGGTTGAGGAAGAACCAAAGGTAAACTCAAAGGTAAAGAGAACAATTTTTTCCCTGTGTCTGCTTTGTAGATTTCATTAGACTTTGTTTTTAGGAATGGTTTTCAACATCCTTTTAAAAAGGTTTTCAATTTTATATTCTTTCATACCCCATAAACCATTTGAGTAATGTGTATGTATTTCAAAGGAGAAATGTAGGGGAAAAAACATACTTTTAATGTAAATAAACAGAAAGAAAGCTTTCAGTTTCAGCCAACCTTACAGGTGAAACCAAAGAGTGATATCCCACTGTGCCTTCGATAAGATCAGAGGAAAATGGTTGTGTAAAGTGAGATAGGCTGAGAAAGAATTAACCTAAATTTCAGCACTCTAGGCAACTATTCCAATAGTGTCTTATTAATAATAACATTCAATTTCATGGATTTTTACATTATCTTCCATACATAGCATATGGGCATAGGTGTTGAAAATGTTGGATTGCTTTGGGAGGGGGAAAAGATCCAGGTTATAATTTATCCCCTCTCCCCCAGCCACAATGCTCTCTGGATGATTGTGGCCTAGTCACTTTCATTTGTGCTCAGCCTACCTTACAGGATGGTTGTTACAGGAAAAAAATAGGAGGAAGAGACACTTGTGTTCCTGAAGGATGTAAATCAAATTTGTAAAACAGCAGGAGATTGTTAAAATAACTAATAGATTAACGCTATGTACCAGTGTTTCTCCACTTCAACAACTCCCAGAATTCCCTGTGCTGACTTGGGAATTCTGGGGATTGAAATCCACCCTTCTTAAAATTGTTGAGGTTGAGAAATACTGCTATAGAGGTAGTCCTTGACTTACAACAGCTTGTTTAGTGTCCATTTAAAGTTACATCGACACTTAAAAAGTGGCTTATGCCCATTTTTTCACACTTAAAACCATTATGGTATCCCCATGGTTATGTGATCAAAAATTCAGATCGATGCTTGGCAACTGACCCATATTTTGGACGGTTGCCATATCTCAGAGTCATGTGGTTCCCTTTTGTGGCCTTCTGAACAGTTAATGGGAAAGCCAGATTCACTCAAAACAACCATGTTACTAATTTAACAAGTGCAGTGATTCACTTAACAGCTGTGGTAAGAAAGGTCATAGAATGGGGCAAAGCTCACTTAACAAACATCTCAATTGTGGTCATAAGTCAAGGACTATCTGTATACTGTTAAAAATACCTAATATATGAAAACTAGCTGGGTGACCTCAGGCCAGTGACTCTCTCAGCCCAACTCACAGGGTTTTTCTGAGGAAAATAGGAGGAGGAAGGAGTGTTTGGCCATGTTTGGTGCCTTGAATTAATTTTATACAAAAATAATAAAGGTGTGATATAAATAAATATATGCTGTGGCTGCACTAGCCCTTTATGGCAACAAGCCACAAATCATGAAACAAGTGTTTTGCCTCAGTACTATCTTCAGCATAATCTTTACGACTCAGGCTGCTATGGAATCAGGATATAATGGAATCATTCCCGAATCTAGAGCTAGATTGGATTAGCTCCCTAATTCTAGCAGAGATGGGAAGGTTTTTTTTTTCTAAAGAAGAATTAGGGGTGACATGATAGCAGTATTCAGCTATTTGAGAGTCTGCCACAAAGAAGGGGGGGGGGGGTTTCAATATTTATTTTCCAAACACCAGAGGACAGGACAAGAAACAATGGATGGAAACTAATCAAAGATATAATCAACCTGGAATTAAGGAGAAACTTCCTAATAGTGAGGACAATTAACCAGTGAAACAGCTTTGCCTTCAAAAATTGTGGGTACTTCGCCATTGGAGGTTTTTAAGAAGAGACTGGACAGTCGCTTATCTGAGATTATACAGGTTCTGAACTAGAAGACCTTCAAGACCAGCTCTGTTGTATTCTTTAAAAATTTCCCTTTTCTCTCCTTACTTTCAGAAAACTTGTTTTGATGCCTACTGTTGTCAGCTTAAAAGATGTGTGTTCACAGTAAGATTTCACTGGGGGAAGGCAGAGAAAAGACCTGCTTGCAAAACTCACCTGCCTTACTTTGACAGTCATCAAACTTAATGTAGTTTCAATTAAACTGATGGGTTGCATTTTGAAGGGAATGAATTTTATGAACCTCCATAATGTAGGCTTCCATGTTTGCTCTTAAATCAGTCCAATACCAGTTGCCTTGCCACATGAGCCTTTCAGGGCACCTGAAATTAGACCTATTAAGGAACAACCTGCCTTATAAAATAAAAGCTGATGGATATTGTTATACCTTAAGATATTAAAGATCATGATTTATGATTCCATTGGGGGGAAAATAAAAGAACTCACTCTCCAGGGAATTTTTGGTGAATTCATTCAGCAATTGCAATCTAGGGTATATTTTATTATTGTGCGTTCAATACTTTTGGGTCTTATACTCTTGAGGTAAATGCCAGCTTACCTTCCCACCCTTAAAAACCTTCCTCCTGTTTTAAATGTCCCAATCCTCCCCAGGGGATTCTTAACTCTAACCACTAGGCCCCATGTCCCCCAGACATTCCAGAAGACAAGACAAGGCTGGCTTGGCCTGGCCTGTTAGTGCTCATTGGGGACTTATAAAGTGGAAAAGAAAAAAAAATCCAGCAGATAGCTGAGAGATAAAACCACAGGAGTCAAGGTCTCTCCCTCTTTTTTCTCAGCCCCTCCCTCCAGGACAATGTATCAAAGGGCCTTCAGGCTCCATTATCTTGCTAAATGGGCTGTCAAGTTATCAATTGCTCTTCTCAGGTCCTTGATGGCTCTCCTGGTGGGTTGGTTTCCTGGACTCCTATTTTCTCTTGCCTACGGGGGCTGCAGCCTCCCCCCCTTCCTTGCTCACTTCCAAAAGGATCCATCAGCTTCCCCCAACAATGAGGCATTCACACCTCCCTGCTTTCTGACAGCGCCTCCTCCCCAAATTTATCCAATTCTAGTTGTAAACAACCTTCCTCCTATGCCTGACAAAAATCAAGGTCATTTGTGCTCCTGCAAGAGATCAGGCTCTGCTCTACCTATCCAGTGCATTTTGTTACTTTAATTTTAATGTTGAACCGATGTCCCATCAGAGCTAAGAGATTGAGTTACAATAATCAGATCGTGGTCTTAAGCAAGCCGGTCTCTGGGATTAAGCCCACCTGTCTGCAAAGAATCCAAGGCAGGTTTATTTGGCAGAGGTGTAAGATTACAGCAAGATCCAGATAATATTTGCAACAGCTTCTTGTATAAGAAGCAAAATGTTTTCAAGGGGAAAAAAATACAAAATTCCAGTTATCTTTTGGGAAAACACCTTTGAGACAGCCATGACCTGAATGATTGAGAATCTCCATAGACTGGTGTGTGTTTTGCAGGCCCATTGATTGCCAATTTATTTAGGGTTGCATATAGTGTGCAAACCAGGAAACTTGGTTAATTCAGTAAATTAAGGCTAAATCAAACTGAGATGGAGAAATTGTTACAAATATTATTTGGATCTAGTTGTAATCCATAAATCTCTACTAAATCAATGGTCTCTTTGCAGAAGCTTCTTGGATGAGAAGCTAAATGTTTTCAAGGTGGGGGGGGGGGGGAAATCCCAAGAAAGTCTAGTTGCTTTTGGGACAACACATACTAAGCTACAGAAAAGCTACCCAAGATTAAAACTAATTGAGGATATTGTACAAACTTGTGTGAATGCAGCTGAGGAATATAAAGAAGAGAGTATTATACTGTGTATTTCACCTTGAGCTGGAAGAAAGGTGGGGTACGGCTCTTAAATAAATATGAATCACACAAAAGAGCTCAAGCATTTCTAGTATTATTACTCAGGTTACAAGTCTATATTTACTGCAATATGCAGCTTTATTTACCAACAAGGCCAGCTGAATAATATTCCAAAATCTGTTGCCATTGTGTTGAGTTGTGACTCTTTTAGAGTTGCTGGTTGGAATGAATGGACTCTGTCATACATATGAATGCTAGTAAGGGAAGTGGTTATAGTGGCTATGGAAAGTAGAAGTGCCTTAGGGTGTGTGCCGAGGAGGTTAGATGCTGGCTTAGAATCCTGGAAACTGATTTCTTAGCCATGAAAACTGGGTGAGTCAGTGAGTTTGGGCCAGTTACTCTTTCTCTCAGTCCAACTTACCTCACAGGGTACTTGTTGGGAAAATAGGAAGGGAAGGGAGTATTAGGTTTTGTCGCTATCTTGGCCTACTTATAAAATAATAAAGATGGGATAAATTTTTTTAAAAAAAATTAAAATAATTAGGAAGGCTGACAATTTATGGTGATTTAAATCAAGCACTGGCAATAAATATAGTATATATCAGGGTAAGGAGTTAATTATTAAAAAAAAAAATTATATCCCAATCTCAAGTTAACCTATAAGACTGAAAGAAAAAAACAAATATAATATTGGGTTTTCCCCATCTTTTGATGTATCAGCAGATCTTGCTTCAAGCCATAACAACAGGCATCAAAATCAATGCAGAATCTTTAGGACCCTAAACTGAGATGGAGAAATTGTTACAAATATTATTTGGATCTAGTTGTAATCCATAGACCTCTACTAAATCAATGGTCTCTTTGCAGAGACCTCAGCAACCTCAGCAAGGCTAAAATGTGTGGACTTTGATTTTCAGAATTCCCCAGCCAGCCATGCTGGGAGCTGGAAGTCCATAATACTTCAGTCCTCATTTCATAGCAATATTTTTGATAATTTTATGCACAGGTGACAAGTATGAGATGGAATACTGAACCCTTCTCCCACAAATCAGCAGATACTTAGAGCAGGGGTGTCCAAGCTTGGCAACTTTAAAACTTGTGAACTTCAATTCCCAGAATTCTTCAGCAATAAATAGTAGCTATTTCTATCTTCACTGTGCTGTATTAACTGACATTCTTTAGTAGAAAAAGCAGACTTAAATATTCAGGTATATAGCATTCTACAAGAATTACAGTTCTTTTTTAAAAAAAAAATAACTGTTGATCAGTTAACATTAGCGTACTAATTTTTTTACAATGCTGAGTTGCCTTTTTTAAATGTCTCCTGTATATTTCTAACATTGACTCTTCTTCCACAAACTTAACCATATCTCCAGCTGAATATATTGACTTCTTCAGCCTTTCTTTTCTTTTTCAAGGAGAAATAATTACTGAACTTAGATTAGAAGTATTTTTTTTTAGTTCCAGAGGGTCATTTTAGATTTCAAAACCATGTGGTGATCACATTTACAATGGGATTGCCTTATTGGCTGGGGACTTGAAGTCTACACATCTTAACATTGCCAAGGTTTAGAAACTCTGCTCTAGTCAATCCTGGTTAGTATAATGTTGAACAGATGTTTGGATTAGATGACGCCTACTAAGTCTCCTTCCAACTCTAATTCTATATGTTGCATCCATTTGCCTTAGATAATCAACAGACAAGCTGTGTTATCATGGCTTCAAGAGATGACAATCCCTAAAACAGCTTACACCAGCTTTCTCTAGGTTTTAATGTTCCTAATAGGCACCTTTTGCCATGCTCACAGGGAATTCTGGGAATTGCAGTGAAACAAGTCACATCCCATTGTTAGGGTGGGAAAGCCAGTGAGGAGAATGATAGAAGATGTGAAGAGAAGTTGAGGTAGCCACTACTGCAAGGGTGGGTTTCTACCAGTTCTGTCCACCTCTGTAAAACTGGTAGCTCTGAAGAGCAGCAGACACAGAACTGGTTCTATGTCTGCTGATGTTTTTGCCCACCTGGGCTCTTACCTGATCTTTATTTCCTGATTTTTCAACTTCAGCTGCCAAATGAGGCACAGCTGCAGTTAAAAAAGCAGGAAATGAGGGCTGTTTTAAAGGCTGCTTCTTGCCACGCAGCATGCTAATGACAATTAACAGGCATGCGGGGCTCACAGCGGGCAGGGAAGCTCGTAAATCCCGAACTGGTAGTTAACCTTGTTGTATTCCCACCCCTGCACTACTGTCATGAGCAATGCTATGACAGCTGCAGTGCTATAACAGAGCAGGAAAAGTGATGCAGCATTGGTTCTACTCCAGCACCAGCCGAATCCAACACATCTGGAATGTGCCTATTCAAGAAAAGCTGGTCCTTGCCAAGAAATGAGAAGTTCTTGGTGCTCTCTGAGCTAGCTTGTTTCCTTGTACACGTTTCATTATCCAAACTAGGTAACACCATCAGTACTAGTGAGAGCAACCCCCCCCCCCCTTTACCGCCACTGCTGATGTTACCTAGTTTGGATAATGAAACGTTTGTAAGAAAACAAGCAAGCTCAGAAAGCACCAAGGACCTCTCATTTCAATCCTGAGCTACAAATATTCTCCTTTATTCTTGCCAAGAAAGCCCAAGCTATCTCCATTTCTGCTGTCTTCCCCATCATTCAGTGGGCTCATTCTTTTTCTTTGTATATTTCTGTGGACAGCTTCACTTTTATTGGAAAAGGGGTCTACAGTTTTGGAAATAGGCCAATTTTAGATTGTTTCCCTTAATAAGTAATTGAACAAGTATAATGTTTTTGACTCATTTCTTTAAGTGGGTTTTCTTTGTCTAGTTTGAGGACTTGTGCATAGAGCTGTTGTATTTTAGGTGATATTTATATAGAAATATTGAACATTCATAAAAGGGAATCAAGCTGTCAAAGAACACGGTGGTTGGAGACCATCAAAGCTGACACCAGCCAGAGCATGGAAACACTTAAAGAAGTAGTGCAAGATCAGGAGATGTGGAAAGACCTGGTCAACAGACTGGCCAAAAGTCAGATACAACTGACTGGATGACATCACAATATCATTTGATGATATCATTTGATTCAGAAGGGTTCACAAACTCTTTAAGTACCATTGTTTTCTCCTTTGGAGTAGAGTTTCATTAGACACAGCCCAGAAAAAGTCTGAAAAGTAGAAAGGCAGGAGATAAATGGAATCTACCTTAATTCAATCTAATTTACCCAGTACTGTTTACAACTTCTCTCCCTATCTTATACCTTATATCATTTTTTTGTTTGTTTGTTTTAATCCCACTCGACTTTTATGGGATCTTATCAATGCCATCCAATCAAGATATTTTTGGACTTCCTCTTTCTTTTATTGCATTCATTTTTTCTTTCGTTACCCTGCAATTTGATCTCCATACATATATTCTCTCGGACTAAGCCACCTCAGTGTACTTCCTTTCAGTCAATTCCTTTTGCATTCAGTCCTTGCTGATTTTTGACCCTCTCTCTTCTTTCTACACATCAGGCCTATGATGGCAATATGAAAATTTTGAAATGTTTTGACATCTAGGTCTCTCTCTCTCTCTCTCTGAGAAAGAACTAAGGAGGCTAAAAAAAAATGCATCAAAGACAACTGAATTTGCCTGAACTTGCCCAATGTGGGAATAGCAATGTTTTGATGATCAAGAATCACACTTAACACTTTTAATCTCTCTCCTCTTTTTGCCCCATTGTTGGGGAATGACACAAAGTTAGTGGGTCAGGACTGTTCCTTTTCAACACTGGTTTTGGGGAAGAAGTTGAAACTGGGTTAAACTTAATTTGGGGCTTACACTTGTTCTTACATGATAGGTTGTCCCAAAAGTGCTTTTCCAAAAAGCAACTTTATTTATTTTTTTCTTGAAAACCTTTCGCTTCTCATCGAAGCTTCTTCTTGGATCAGAAGGAAAACATTCTCAAGAAAAACAAAAACAAAGTCCATTTGCTTTTTGGAAAAGCACCTTTGGGACAACCATGACCTGGATGATTGAGTATCTCCATAGACATGTGGTCTCCAATTCCCAGAATTCCCAAGCAGCATGCACAGCTGCACAGATGTTGAAAAACAAGGATTTTGCTCTGAGCTTTGCCTGAGCCCACTTTCTTTAAAAGGTGGGACTGGCACCAAAAGATTGGGACATTTGTCCAGAGTTGCAGTGTCTAAAGCAGAGAGGAAGTGATAAAGTGTCCATAAACCAATGGTAAAGTAACCATAGATATATTCTTCAGCACAAATCTGCTGTGATGAAGGCATCTTTGAAGATCTAGCTCTTGAAGAAGATCTGGCCTTCCCCCCAGTTCTTTGGAGATTATAAAGGAAGGAATTCCTCTTGGATTTTGTACATTTGTCTCTTTTGGAAAATATGTTCTTCTGAATCGCCCCAAGGTTGGGTAGTGTATACATTTAATAAATGGATAGGTTAAAGTTGAGGGCTGGATTGTCTTCTCTCCCCAGCATTTTACAAATGAAAATAAGACCATTCTTGTAACAACTCCAGAAGATCACATGCAAGATAGCTCTTCAAGTTTGTCTAGGTTACCTATTGATGGAGCCCCAAACTTTTGAATGCTTTTGACAATAATTTGCTCTTTGCTGATTTTAAATACCACAGTAAGCATTATCCCCCCCCCCCCAAAAAAAAAGAGTAGAATGTAATTACCTGACAAATTGTGCTATGTCATGGCACATATGTCTTTAACTGCAGTTTGTTGAAAAAATTACAATTTTTTGGTTTGGCACAACACACTAAAGTATATGTTATAGTCTGCAAACCACAATAAGCTAGTTTGGGATATCATGCTAGGGTATAACCTGTTTTGTTTTGGCATGGCTTAATTATGCTAACTAAACCAGAATTTCAGAATAGCTGATACAATCATTTTGTGCATTCTTCTTCTCAGCTTCCAACTCTGGTTTGTTCTGGAGTAGACAAAAGCTAACATTAACTTCAGAGGAAGCCTGTATAGTTGGTTTAATGCAGGAAATGCCAAGATAAGGAGATTAAAATCATCCACAAGTTAGGATTTCAGTTTAACATGACATACAAACACAGCCCACGTGTGATCAGAGTTTATCTGCACTTTGGCTGCTGAAAAATGGTCCTCTATAATAGAAGGTCCTGTGCCTCACATGAAAATATTTGTGCACATGTGTTCCTGAATGAAGAGTCATTAAACCTTATATAAGAGACTGGATGTTTTAAGAGATGGAAAAGAAGTCAACAATAACTTTCTACTAACTCATATTAGCTACATTTATTAAGGTACCTCCTCAGGTCTCCAAAATATTCATTTTTAATTTCATATTAATTATATTTTAATTAAGTTAAATTAGCCAACATGGTGAAGGCATTGAGCTAGAAATAGGGAGATCCAGATTCTAGTTCCCTTTCAGCCACAAAGCTTCCTGGATGACTTCAGGCCAATCAGTCTCTTACAATTTAACAAAATAACAGAGTTGGAAGGGACCTTGGAGGTCTTCTAGTCCAACCCCCTCCCCCTGCTCAGACAGGAAACCCAATACCATTTCAGACAAATGGCTGTCCAATCTTTTCTTGAGTACTTCCAATGTTGCAGTATCCACAAGTTCTGGAAGCAAAGCAGCACTATATCCGGGTGTGCAACAAAAGTGCTTCCTAATGGCAAGTCCCCCCACCATTCCCCACCCCCATTTCGCATGTTTTAATAAAACAGGCCTATAATATAGGCCTTAATTTGGGGGGAGGGGCTTAATTTCATTTCATGCCTACAAAACATGCTGGGACTTCCTATTAGGGGAGGCCGTATTGTTGGAGAAGCAGGGTACTTCCATCAACCAATGGGGAATTTTCAGTAGATCTATTCCATGATAGAAGTGCCATTCTCAGGAAGACTGTCTTTAATCCCGCATGTCTGGCACATGCCTATTTATCAGCTTGGATGAGTCAAAGCAGGACTTGATAAATTGAAGTCGATGACATGGGGTAGCAATTTTTTCCTTTCTATTATTGCCTCCTCTGCCATTCTACACCAATTTGTGACCCCCCTCAGTGAGAGGAATAAAACCTCAACCAATATCATAACCATTGATACTAGCAACAGAAACACATTGTAAATTATTGCTATTAGTTCAACTCCATTCAGTTGCAAACGTGCTAAGCTGTGCTTTGTCTCATCATGGTTTCTTGAGCAAAATCCAATGGGCTAAGATTACACAAAGCCACACATTAGGCTTTAAAACAATAACAGTTTACATAATATATGGAATCTGCACTGCTCAATTCAAATGAACATAGCAAAGAATGGTTTTCTGTCTTCTAGTAGGCATGAATATTTTTGCAGTTTAATTCCAGCAACTCTACATTAAGCCAAAATTAAAGGGGAACATCCTTTTTTTTTTTTTTTTTTGAAGACAAATTTAAACTTATACGTGAATTTAAAAAGATATTTAAAGGCAAAAACCAGTATTTTTCAAACTTGGTAACTTTAAGATGTGTGGACTTCAACTTCCAGATTTCCCCAGCCAGCCATGCCTATTCATGTATGAAGAGGATATGTATAAAACAGTGTTTCTCAACTTTGGCAAGAGATGGGTGGACTTCAACTCCCAAAATTCCCCAGCCTGGCCAAGGAATTTTGGGAGCACCCATCTGTTGCTACAGTTGACAAACATAAGATATATGGAGAATCCAAAATTGCCAGGCCTGCCCCCATCTAGAATAACAGCCATTCCTCGTTTGTAAATGAATTTCATTTTTCCACCCCATATGGCTTTGTTCTGTAAGAATAAAGAGGAATAAAAACTCCGAAACAAGTTTGTCTGCAACACCGAATGTATATGGTGTGCCCATATCTGCGCACACAATCTAAGTAGACTACTCCAAATTATTGGATCAGGAAGGAGAAACGGTGAACCCATTCACAAGACAGGTGTAAGACTACAATGCTGTTGTTTAAAATAGCAAATTAGAAGGTCTTCCATACTCCCCTTTCTCTTAGGAAAGAGAATGCCTTTTTTTTAAGATAGGAAGAAACATGCTAAGGTTTAGATGATTCCCACTATGACACATGATCACACTGCTTCTCAAAAATAAGCTCATGCTTCTCTAATTTAGAACGGTGTTTCTACATTTGCACATTAGCTTGGAGGGGAAATTCAACTGGAACCTGATACAGGCGTGTATGTGTGTACACCTGTGCACATTGAGGTGGTGTATGTCTTGAGGCCATGCAAGCTACTCAGCGGTTTTGCATTCCATGCATACCCTTGTTTACGTTTGCACACATGGAAAAGAGATCTGTGACATGCATGCAATCCCCCAGGAAACGAGCCAATTTATGCCTGAACTGGGGCAGCTGTGGCGTGATGGTGCAGCTCTCCTTGCTTGACCAAGGTTCGGCATAATAGAGGTTGAAGGTAGGAAGGTGACCAATTGGGCATCAACTTATATTGAAGTACAACCTATTTAAACAAACTGATGAAGTGCTATTTAGGTTTTTGGGGATGAAAAATGCACTATAGTATCTGATACTATACCATCTAAGGTAGGGGTCCCCAACTCCCAGGTTGCGGCCCATTACCAGGCTGCATCCCATTCGGAACCAGGCTATACAAGCAATGGATGAGTGCCCGCAGCTCCATTTGCATCAGCAACAGGCGCTCATGCTCACAGGTAGCGCTTCATTTGTGCTTGCACCAATCGCTTGTGCAAATGGAACTAGATGCGTGCTCCTGCCACTCACATGGAACCAACCCCTTTCCCCCTGCTGAGGAGCCACCAAACCAAAAAGGTTGAGAACCACTGATCTCGGGTACCTTAAGTGCTATGTTCCTGATGCTCATAACAAAGTTGCAACAAAATGAGGCACGGATCCCAAAACACATCCATGGGGCTCTCATAAGGAGCTGTTCTTACAAATGAGAACTTATTTCATGGCAATTTCTAGCTAAGAGGATGGGAATTCAATTGTCCCAGGACTTAGACATCCAAAGTATGAATTTGGAACAGTCAAAGGATCATTTCAAGGCAGAGACATGAATCGGTTAAAAAAAAAGTTCTTTCAGTGCTTTGGATTCCTTTAAATCCTCCTTTTGACTTGACCATCTGACTTCAGTAGATGAAAAATAATAAGAAAAAAACAGCACATTGACACACAGTGGGAGAGATTAGGTCTATGTGTTGGGGATGGGATGATGTTCAATGAGCATCTTGTCCCAAAAAAACTTTTGGGAGTTTGTTTGCAGTCCCGAAAAAGAAGCCCTTTACAGAAACATCTGATTGCTGTTCCCTCTCCTTCCTTTATATAATCCCAAAATCTGTTGCCACAAACAAAGCCACCGATGAAAAATCATCCAAGTAGAGAAGACTAGTGTGATCTCTTGGTCTTGTGATCAATGACCCCAACATCTAAGATAAGTCAGGTCTGCAGAGGAAGCCATAAACAAACAAGATTTGGATGCCTATACGTGTTAATATGTATAAAGGTAAAGGTTCCCCTCACTCATGCATGCTAGTCGTTTCCGGCTCTAGGATATACTCTATGTATAATACTCTCTATATAATATTCTATATTATATAGGGAGTGCATGACATCCAATCCACGCAGGGCATCTGCTGCCTCACTCTGTGATTGTCAGAAAGTTGAAGAGGAAAAACATCATTTTCAGCTGGCTCAAGGATGGGTGGAGAGAACTTCAGGAATGGTGAGTCTCCCTTAGATCTTGCTTCTCGTATGTTTTGGCTGCAGGGTTGCAAATGGAATATTTTAGCATTATTCATTGCTTAAGACTCTTAAAAACAATAGCATGGTTTTATAAATACATACATAAATAAAAACCATTGGGTCCCTAGCCCCAGTTTTGTTGAACTTGCAAGCTAAAGCTCATCTAGAAGGAATGGTGGGGTAGGAGATGACCAGGCTGAGCCTGAGGGAGGGGTCAAACCGTCATAAGTCATGAGTCTTTTCGTGCCCACAAGAGGTCTAAGTCCAACCCACCTTGAATTCCTTTCTTAACTCCCACACATTCCCTTTAATGGTCACTTGGCCAGATTTTTCTCGGGAGCTTAAGCTTGCAATACATCTTCATACTCATTTGAACTGCCTGAATCTCCTGATCTCCCCAGTGCTTGACAGGTGGCCTCAAACAGAAGTATGCATTTTTTCCCCATTTAAAATGATATCTATCCAGCAACAGCGCCCAAATGACTTATGCAGTTGGAGTGGGACAAGGGCTGTACCAACCATGGAGAGAAGGAAGGCAGGAGACTTAAGTTATCATCATGAAAATGTAGCAAATTATATATTGTTGCTATTATTAATATTATTGCCGAGGAGAGGCGTTTTGAGGGATTTTCCGCCTCTGTTGACACGACAAATTGACTAGCTTGTATATTATATACAGTATGTATATGTCTCGTCCAGGAAAGAGTGGACAACAATGATGAGCGAAATGCTTTGGGCCACTCTTAGACCTCTACACGTGCCTCCCCATTCTCTTTTTGCACATGACAAATGAAGTCTTCTGCTCCTTAAATCTCCACGGCTAGATTGGATACGGTAACAAACCCTTCCAGTTCAAGAGTTGATGGCATCAGGAGAGCTTGAATCAAGATCTCCAAACGATAATAGGAACTTCCAGGATAAAAGTTCATTGTCAGAAGACCTTCAACTGAAGCAAAGCTATGATAGAAAATCTCCTAAAAGCCTGAAAGCATTCCCGTAGTATTAGCATAAGAGGATATAGGAATAGGTGGGATGGATATGATCTTCCCTCAAAGGAAGAGGACGGACACACGGCACTTTGGGGATGTTTGTAAGTTTGACTCTTTCCTAGGTGGATCCAGAAGATAGCAAGATAAGATGAAGGAAGAAGGAGAACAGGAGGGTAATTAGGGGGGACATCGGTGGAGGGTTGAGGTGTCAAAAAGTGGGTTGTGAATCTCCATTTCTCCACTCTGAAAAGAGAAAAAGACACTAAATTAGTCAAAGCATTCTTTTAAAAAGGGGAAAATGCAAGATTTGGGTCAATATCTATTACATTGCCACCTCTATCAGTGAAGAGGCAAACTACAGGTTTGAACACGTCCCTTTGAAAGCAGTGAGATCAGCCCAACCTACCTCACAGGGTTGTTGTTATGGGAAAAAGAGATAGAGGAAGGAGCATTGGGTATGTGCACTGCTTTGAATTAATTATAAAAATAATAAGGGCAGGATAAAAATAAATAATCTTCCCATGGATATCACAATAGCATCTCAAAGGAAAATATTTTAGGTTAACTTTATCTTCCAATGCAGGGAAAGCTTTTCTTTTCTTTTATTTTCTTTTCTTTTCTTTTCTTTTCTTTTCTTTTCTTTTCTTTTCTTTTCTTTTTCTTTTGCTAATCTTTTTGTAACTGCATTGAACTCTGAACTCTTATCATGTGAAACATATATCACCTGGAGCTCCACAACCTGTGATTCACAGGCAAGATATCCCCAGCCTCTTTTCCCCATTCCTTGGGGCCATCCATAATCCAGCTATTGAAACTGATGGCAAACTGTCCAATTATGATGGGGTTTTCCCCCTATTTCAAAAGTAATCAGAAAAACAGATGTGATTTAATGCTTCTATTTTATTAAAAGGGAAAGGGAAAATACTAAGAGAATCAAACATTGTGTCATTCCTGCTTTCACATGACAACGCTTCCAACTACCTCAAAGGCTTAAAATATTTTTTACCAAGGTATGGCTATACCTAGAAAAAGGTTCTCCATACATATGAACTGTTTTGGTACATTCAATTAATTCCTTTCGAACTGTGGATATCTCTGTGTACAGCTATTTACTATTACAATGCTTAAAAGGCAACACATCTTTATCAGCAAAAATATGCAGGGGATTTCCCCCTTTTTCCCGCCTTTTTTTTCTGTGTGCTCTGTATGCTGTTTAGATTTACTGTGTGATGTTCCTGTGTTCCTGTCTATCTTGTCTGCTGTAAATATAAATGTAAAATGTATCTATTTATGTGGGGGCCATAGAAGGAGCGTTCACGTCGCGGCCCCTGTCAGGTATCTGTTTACCTGCAAATCCTTCTACCACGCTACACCAACCTACACCAACAGTGTTCTACAGTGGCTGGGAAAAGTGTAGCGACACGAGAGAAGAATCTATTTATGTAAAACTACAAATTCATGTTAGTGTCTCCGACTTCATTTGGACATTTGCTGCACAATTCCCTGACAGGATGTTTGCCAGCAGAAATAGGTAGGGGAAGAATGGATGAATGAATCAGAATCAGAACAGAGCTGGAAAAGGGCCTTGGAGGTCTTCTAGTCCAGCCCCCTGCTCGAGCAGGAGACCCTATACCATTTCAGACAAGTGGCTGTCCAGTCTCTTCTTAAAACCCCCCCAGTGATGAAGCACCCACAACTTCTGAAGGCTTAATGAAAGGGTGGACGAATGGTGGTTTATAGCCTTATAACTATGAATAGTTTCTTGGCTGTTCCTAAGGGTATGGATTGGGGGTAGGGGGAGCTGAGAACTGGAGTGTGTTAAGAAGTCAATGCAAAACATATCCCAACAATCTCAAAGGGAGTATGATAAAGTTAACACATTACTAAAAATTTTCAAAGAAAAATTCAGTCCAGTAGAATCATTCTCTTGAAAGTCATTCTAGTGCCTGTTAGATATAAGGCCTCCAGAACAATTTAAAACATAAAAACTCATTCAAATAATACTGATCAAATTGCATAAAGGGTAGCCTCAGAAGCACATCCACTGCTTATTGAGCAATTTGGTTAAGAACTGTTTGCAGAGGTGTGTCTCCGCTCCAGTTGTTATTGTTTAGCAGCACACCTGGGGCTTTGTTGCCACCTCTTATCTAGATTATGTAAAATGTGGGCCTGATTTATTCCCTCAGATAAGTAGAATATGTCTTGCTGAAGCTATTAAAGGGTATAATTTATATATTTACTATCTTTGTATACCCCTGCCCATTATTGCAAATACAGGTAATCCTTGACTTACAACCACAACTGAGCCCAAAATTTCTGTTGTTGGGTGAATTTTGCCCCATTTTACTTCCTTTCTTGATACAGTTGTTAAGTGAATCACGGCGGCTATCAAGTGAACAACATGGTTAAGTGGACTTCCCCATTGACTTATCTTACTATTCATAGGAAGTGAAAGAAACTAACATGCCTGGAAGGATTTTCTGACCAAACCCTTGTAAAATATCGGGGCGGGGAGACACAACCTTGTTCATTTCACTAATACATTTTAGGAACTCATGGAAAGCTCTGGGATTAACAGGCCAATCAATCACAAACCAAAATGCCCTCCACAAGAGTTTTTCTTGATCTTGCTTAAAATGAAAGTGGGCTTTTCAAGCAACTTGGAAGCAGAAGATACTGATAGTGGTCTACTCATAGGTAGACCACTGGTTATCGTGCAATGATTTCATGTCTGTCTTAGGGCTCTTAATATTTTACTTGCCTGGTTGGTGGGATTTTCTAAGATATCAAAATAAACTGGTGTGCATTTTGAGGGGTAATGATTTTCCCACAGCCTGTTGGAAGCCATCTTTGTTGTTCAGCACAGACTGAATGTACATATTCACGAGAGCCTGATTGCTCTAGAGTTGTGGTGGCTAATCTTTTTGGGCTCCTGTGCCAAAAATTGTGGACATGCTTGGCACACTCGCGCTCGTGTGCCAGCACCCAGAAGGAATGTGCCCCCCTCGTGCCCTCTACATATGCATGCGCAATCCTCACCCACCCCCTTTCCTGCACTGTGCCTCACAGCTGATTTTCGGCAAGTTTGAGGCCTTTTTCAGCCTCCCAGAAACTAGGCCCATTTTGCCATTTCCCGTTTTTCCGGAAATACCAGAAGTGATGAAACGGGCCTAGTTTTCGGCCTGCAAAGCCTGTAGAAGCCTTCCTCAAGCCTCTGGGAGGCCTAAAAATGCCTCAAACCAGCCAAAAATCAGCTGTGAGGTGCATGCATGTGCAGTGAGATAAGTTTGCCTGCAGCTCGTGTGCTGGTACAAATGGCTCTGCGTGCCATAGGTTTGCCATCATGGGTCTAGAGGTTAAGGATCCAGGCTAGAAAACAGGAGACCATGAGTTCAAGACCCGCCTTAGCCATTAAAGCCAGATGGAAGATCGTGGGGGGAGTGACTCTCTCTCTCTCTCAGCCCAACAGGGTTGTTGTTGTGGGGAAAACAGGAGGAGAAAGGTGAGTTAGATATGTTCACCACCTTGCTGTTATTGTTCTGTTGCTAAGTCGTGTTCGACTCTTTGTGACCCCATAGAATCATAACATGGCAGGCCATCCTGTTTCCATTGTCTCCTGGATTTTCCCCAAATTTCACTGCCTAACTATCCCATCCTCTGCCATCCCCTTCTCCTTTTGCCTTCGATCTTTCCCAAAATCAGGGTTTTTCCCTTGAATCCTCTCTTCTCATTAAGTGGCCAAAATATTTGACTCAACTCACCACTTTGAGTTATTTGTAAAACTAATAAAGGCAGGATACCAATACAGGTAGTCCTCGACTTACCACTTACAACTGAGCCCAACATTTATTTTGCTAAATGAGACACTTGTTAAGTGAGCTTTGCCCCATTTTACGACCTTCTTTGCAGCATTTCTTAAAGGAATCGCTGCAATGATTAATTTAGGAAAAAGATCATTAAGTGAATCCAGCTTCCTCATTGAGTTTGCTTGTCCGAAGGTTGCAAAAAGGGATCACCTGACCCCAGGATCCTGCAATCATCATAAACATGAGCCTATTGCCAAGCGCCTGAATTTTGATCACGGGACCATAGGGATGCTGCAATGGTCGTAAGTGTGAAACACATTCATAAGTCACTTTTTTTCAGTGAGCTGTGGTAATTTTGAATCATCACTACACGAACTGTTATAAGTCAAGGACTATCTGTACATACATACATACATATATCCATACATACATACCGGAGCCAATCCAGGACATTCATATACAGTGTAGTCTCCACTTTCACTCTCTGATTCTGTAGGGTTCTGCTCCATTGTTTTGGGAGATTGTCTCCTGGGGAGAAGGACACAAGATAAAGTGATGGAATGTTAAAGCGATACAGAGTCACATAACAGATAATCAGAGTTGGAAGGGACCTTGTAGGTCATCTAATCCAACCCCCCACCCAAGTGGGAGACCCTCCACCATTTCTGACAAATGGCAGTTCAATCTCTTCTTGAAAGTCTCAAGTAATGGCGCTCCCACAACTTCCGAGGGCAAGCTGTTCCATTGGTTGATTGTTCTCACTGTCAGAAAGTTTCTCCTTATTTCCAGGTTAAATGTCTCCTTGTTCAGTTTCCATCCATTATTCCTTGTCTGCCCTACAGGAGCTTTAGAAAATAGCTTGACCCCTTCCTCCCTGTGACAGCCCTTCAAATATTGGAAGACTGCTATCCTGTCTCCCCTGGTCCTTCTCTTTACTAGATTAGCCATGTCTTCATATATTAGCTTCAGGTAGACCAGACTAAGAAGTCAATTTCACTGGAAGGTTGAAGCTCTTTTTATCGAGATCAGCCACAATGACAGAATCTTGCAAGTCTGGTTGGAATGAAGCTCCTCCTGCTTCTTATACTCCAATGAATTAGGGTGTGTGTGTGTCTGTCTCTGTCTGAGCTACTTCCAAATGTTGCCTTATTCTGGATTTAAAAGTGTTTCTGCTCCTTTTGCCTAGGTTCCTGTCTATCTGTCATCCCTGCCACGTCAACACATTAGATGAGCAAAATCTACCTTGTTGTAAGCTACGTTAACAGAGTCTTGCCAATGTGAAAGTACAAACAACCCACTGCCAATTTTAACTCCATGATTCACTCAAGTGAGTCTTTCCTAAGTGTCTTTCTCTGACTGTGAAGCCACTGGCAGCTTCTCCCTTTCTTCTCTGATTTTTCCCATCCACAGATTCCATTACAATAGCTCAAACAAGGCCACCTTCCTTATTGTCTACAAGGCTCCACCCTGCCTTAACTGGAATTAGAATCCCCCAGTTCCATCATCCCAGGATAGCAGGGAAATATAGAAGAAATATAAGTGTGGGAGACACTAAGCAATTATACTACTTAGCCTCAATCTCCCCAAATGTAGTACAGGTAGTCCTCGACTTATAACAGTTCATTTAGTGATGGTTTGAAGTTACGATGACACTGAAAAAAGTGACTTATGACAGTTTCTCACAAGACCATTGCAGCATCTGCATGGTCATGCGATCAAAATTTGGATACTTGAAAAGTAGCTCATGTAATGTCTCAGATAGGAACAGAAATTTGGGGCTCATTTATGGTCGTAAGTCAAGGACTACCTGCATAGGGGTCTGGCCATTTGTGCATGAGAGCAGGAGTTGATTCAAGTAAAATCACTTTTTAATATATAAACATTGATTAGAAAGCGGTATAACAAAGAAGTTCCTACTATGAATATGTTGTTTCAATTGTTTTTGGAAAAAACTGTTCTAATTTATACTGGTTTTAATTTTTTTCACTTTCTTAAACATATCAAATTTTAAACAAATGTATAAATTTCACATTATGGGATTAAGTATTGCACACTGGATACATACTACACCAGGTCAAAGACAGCTAATTATAACAGGGTAGGGAGTGAACATACTTTCTGTGACAAGGAGAAAACCATGCTTGAGTGTTTTTTTTAATATCTTTGGCGTGTGTGTAAATTTGTGTGTGATGGAGTGTGCACCGTTGTGCAAACACATGTAATATTTCCCCACCTATGGTTTGACAGTCACTTTAGATAAAACAGCCTATAAAGTAAGTTAAATAACTAAATAAGTAAGTAAATCCTATCAGAAATAGTGAATTCCTTCCGAAGTTAAGTGTCTCCTAAAGTGATCATGTTTTTGTCTGCTCAGCATTGGGAGATCTTTTCTGTGACAAGGAGGAAATGATGCTTGAGTGTTTTTTAATATCTTCGGTGTGTGTGGAGATTTGTGTGTGACGGAGTGTGCACCATTGTGCAAACACATGTTCTAATATTTTCCCACCTATGGTTTGACAGTCGCTTTGGATAGAACTGCCTATAAAGTCAGTCAATCAGTCAGTCCGTCCCTTTAGAAGTCGTTAATTTTTCCTGAAGTTAAGTGTCTCCTAAGTGATCATGTGTTTGTCTGCTCAGCAAGGTATCGATTTCCCAGCTCTGGAATCAAATCTTTTAAAGATATCACCAACCTAGAGATCTTTTTCTCTTGAGGTAAGAGAGATAAAAGTTCAGCTCTCCCTTGTCCTCCCCCAAGCAGCTATGGTCTTTCAAATTCTGGGACTTGCTCCCTTTCTTGCAGCTCTTCCACTCCCTCCCACCTCCAAGGAAAGTTCTAGAAAAGAACACTTACTCCTCACCAGTAAGAAGTTTCTTCCGATGCTGATAGTGGTGAACTTGACAAGACTGTGCTAGCCTGGAATCCATATACTGAGAAAAATGAACAGGAGGTGATTAAGGAGAGCCTCATGAGATCAGGCAAACCATCAAATCATGCATCCTCCACCAACCCCATGTCTCTTTTGAAAGCCCATCAGCAAGACAGTTATTATGAAGGAATGTTGTCCGGATTCCCAGGAGGGAGGGAGTACATGCCAGAGTCGCAATCAACAGACAAAGCAATTTAAATAGCCTATGATGGAGAAAAGGGGTGAAAGCAGCTCCTCTTTAACTGTTCCTGGAATATATGTCTTGGGGTGCAAATAGCTTGTCAAGATTTTTGACTTTGGGTGAGGAACAAATGTTTAGAAGAGGCTCAATATGTCTTTCCTGATTTTTGGAGCCTGTAGGCAATAATACCAATTCAACCTAATGTCAGGATTACTTCAACCGATTCGACTTTGTGCTAAAACATATCCCGGGGGTGCGGGGGGAGAACTTTCTGGCTGATGACGCCCTCTCTCCCATGCTCCAATATAAATGCAAAAGGGAAGAGGTCATAAACGCCATCATCCCTCCTACCCAAAATAGCTGCCCACCAGATGACAACGCTGCGATCGCAAGACCAACCCGCAGACGACTTAACCACGAAATTAAAAACTGAACTGCTAGCAGACCGTTGGTTCCGGGACAATCAACACATCTTAACAAAAAGAGATGACCTAGCGTGGAAAGGGACAAAATTCTACATCCCAGAATTCCTATATAGACTCTAGTCCTTCAGAGGAGCCACAAATCGGCAGGATACTTTGGGTTCCTAAAGACTTTACCCTTAGCTCGGAGGCAATATTTTATGAGTTGACACCTAACTCCAATCTCTGGGACATTATCCAACTGTCATGACCACTAGAATATCTTCTGGAAACTTTGATTTTGGGTTTTATCGATTAGGTAGATTTGTTGTTACGGAAATGGCTAGTTTCTATTATTGTGAAAAAATAAAAAGTTGAGGCATCTTTAATGCCTTATTTTACTAGTCCAAATGAGTCAAAAGTCTTTTTTTTTTCTTTTTCCCTTACTTTTCCCCACTATTCCCTTTTTTCTTTCCTGATTTCCCTAATAGTTGCTTTTCTATTCTTTTTGTATGTCATATTATAAATTAATAAAACTATGAGAAAGCAATGACTACTAGAATATCCTCCTCCTCCTCCTCCTCTCCAGTCTCTTGAACACAATTTTCTAAGCCCCATTTGGTTGAGTTCATACGATACAACATGAACTATGATTTCCAAACCATAAAAGCTGGCTTCACACAACATGCTACAGTTTAACAGGTCCTAGAAGCAAGGTCTTCATCTTTCATTAACAAATTCCATTTTGCAAAGCCAACATACTGCACTGGGTTGATGGTATCGGTACTGATTCCCTCGAGTAGCTGTGTATGCCATCTTTTGGGCCAAACGCACTTCTTTCTGAAGCCTGCAAATTAATCATAGATGTTTTGAGTGAAATACAGTAGCAGCAACAAAAATATGAACAACTCCAATACATTGTTCTCATTTTCCTGATTCATACATCATTAAATCTGCAGCCCAGTTCACCCTCAACAACGGGGAAAACAAGGAATGAAGGAATTTACTAAGCATGGGCAGAGTTTCTCCCATGTCAAACATGAAAATAATGATCGTTATAATAATGGAAAAACAATATATGAAAAGGCGGAAGATCAGATTCATACCTGTACCAGCAAATGCCTGCAACCACCAATCCAGAGATTCCTGTCACTGTGCACATGACCACAAGAGCTGAAAGGAACACAATTAACTCTTGAGTGTTGGACCCGCAAGGATATGGCAAAATACTACTTTGCTAGCTTTGCAAACATGAACATTTCACCATTCAGCTCGTTTTCCCCCCATCTTTTCGGATTCCTTAAAGAAGACTAAACTAATGCCCACAGGTGCAAAAAGCAGCTTTAGAATTGACAATGAAGTCAAGTGCAAAGTGCTAGATAGCTTCTGCAATTCAGGATCAACCATCCACAGTAAACAAGCAGTCAGGAAATATACTGCAGGCTAGCACTTGTTAGAGCAGCCATGAAGGCCCTGGAAATGATACTTAAACGTCGTGATGTGTCTACCTACAAGGATGAACAAACCATGGTATTAATAGAATAACAATTGGAAGGGGCCTTGGAGGTCTTCCAACCAGGGTTCTCCAACCTTCACAACTTTAAGACTTGTGGACTTCCCTAGAATTCCTCAGCCAGCTTTGCTGACAGCTCTCCTCCATTTTTTTGCCTTCCTGGGCCCCAGGGAAGCTTCCTGGGAGCAAAAACGCCCGCACTAGAGGCTCCTCGGAGGCCAGCAAGGCCTCAAAATGGAGCATGGAGGGTGCTGCGTGCCCCTCCTATGCTCTTTTTTCTTCCTGAGCCCCAAGGGAGCTTTCTGGGAGCAAAAACAACCCCCCAGAGGCTACCCTGAGGCCAGAAAGGTCCAAAAATGGGGTGGGGGTGGTACTGCCCCCCCCAAGCCATGCCCACCCAATCCCATGACCATGCCCATCTAGCCATGCCCATAGAATCAATAGTAAAAAGTTTTTGAATTCCATCACTGATCTGGACCACATGTTAAGATCTAGTTAAGTTGATTTATTACTCATGCCTATATATAAGGATCTAGTCAATTAACGGTCAGCATGAAAGTGGTGCTAGGTAAGAGATAACAAAATTCAAGATAGGTTAAACCTCGCAATAGCAATAGCACTTAGACTTATATACTGCTTCACAGTGCTTTACAGCCCTCTCTAAGCGGTTTACAGAGTCAGCAATATTGCCCCCAACAATCTGGGTCCTCATTTTATCGACCTCGGAAGGATGGAAGGCTGAGTCTCAACCTTGAGCTAGTGAGAATTGAACTGCCAAAGTGCAGGCAGCTGGCAGGCAGCAGAAGTAGCCTGCAGCACTGCATTATAACCACTGCGCCACCGTGGCTCTTCTTAGACTGCTTATGGGAATGTAATAACTCTTGGCTGATTACTGTCTTGACTCCACCACCACCCCAGACTCTGCCTGTTCTTTTCCTACGGTCAATCAGTCAGTCTACTCACTAAGAGTCACAGCTTTATTCATGTTAGTAACCGGAGGACGTGACCTCTGCTTGAAGTCCACTCTCACTCTCCTTGGTGGTGTGGTGGCTGAAATTGGAGTGATTTCATCTGATTGAGAGGAAACTAGAGAAGTGTTCCCAGAATAAGAGACACTTGTCGGCTGAGAAGTCGGGTAGTCAGTCTGAGAGCTGGATGGTTCAAGTACCTCAGTAATGCCTGTAAAATAAAATAAAAAAACATTAATTTTAAAGAATGCCATTTTTTTTTTCTGCCTGTTTTCTATTCAATGCTGTTTCGTTAGTACCAGATCCTGCAAATTTCTCTGAGGGACAAGTCTTTGCAATAGTTTCATTATTCTAACAGCAGAACGAAGCCTAAAATTTGGCAATAAGCCAGAGGTGGCATTCAGCAGATTCTGACCAGTTCTGGAGAACCGGTAGCGGAAATTTTGAGTAGTTCGGAGAACCAGCAAATACCACCTCTGACTGGTGGACATTTTACAGTATCCTTCCCCTGCCACGTCCACCAAGCCACGCTTACAGAACCGGCAGTAAACAAAATTGAATCCCACCACTGCATTAAGCCATTCTAAATATTTTGGAAATTCAGTCCAGGAAGCAATGTTGCTCGGAGATGATAAAGAACTGCCAAGTGTGACATTGTGTCTCTAGTCTATGAGCCAATTTTTACTCTAGGCAAGAGAAATAATAAAAATAATACACATGCCTATCCATTCAGTTGTTCTCCTCCAGATATACAGAAGTAGAGGGATTGCCTGGTGTCTAACTTTCTATTCCTATTTCTCTCTCTCTCTCTCTCTCTCTCTCTCTCTCTCTCTCTCTCTCTCT
>BLBF01000066.1:3420455-3440464 GCA_015471245.1 Laticauda colubrina
CTCTCTCTCTCTCTCTCTCTCTCTCTCTCTCTCTCTCTCTCTCTCTCCCTCCCTCCCTCCCTCCCTCCCTCCCTCCCTCCCTCCCTCTATCTATCTATCTTGGAAGAACTAAAGGCCACTTCCTTCAGGGTTGTTTATGCAAACTCTCAAGTACTGTTTTCTGTGGGTTTTGGAACAGGATTTCTCAACCTTAGCAAATTTAAAATGGGTAGACTTCAATTCTAAGGAATTCTGGGAGTTGAAGTCCACTCATTCTAAAATCATTAACTTTAAGAAACATTGCTGTGGAAAATTCTTGCTTGTAGTTCGTATGCTTTTCCCTCTTCCTTATTGTCCCTGCCTTTTATCCTTTTGTCATTATTATGATTATTATTATTATTAGTAGTAGTAGTAGTAGAAGTAGTAGTAGTAGTAGTAGTAGTAGTAGTAATCTTTAGTGAGATTCACAGCCTTTGGGGCTGGTTGGTAGTTCAACCACTCGAGTCCTAACCACGGACCTAGGAACTGTTCAGGTAGCGTTGGAGGATATATTATAATATGATGATGATGATGATGATTATCATCATCATTATTAAATCTTTAATGAGATTCACAGCCTTTGGGACTGATTGGTGACTCAACAGCTCAAGTCCTAACCAAGCACGTAGGAACTGTTAAGGTAGCGTCAGAGGATATAAAGCCCATGTCACACTGAACCAACGGATGCAAAGAGGATGTAAAATGGACAAAAAACCTTGCCATCCGTTTGAAAACGCGATGTACTCACTGCCTCCGTTTGGCTTCCTCTCTATCCGTCCAGCATCCGTTTATGGACGTTTCATCTGCTCCAAAAGTTTTGGGCTGCCTAAAACTTTTGCGCGGAAAATGTATCCAGTTTGTCCGTTCTGCATCCGCTACGCATCCGCTACGCATCCATTACCCATCCACTATATCCGCTAGGCATCCGCTGCACATCCGCGCAACTCGCATCCGCCCAGACGCAGGGAGGAAGCGGAACGGACGCGGAACGGATGCAGAATGGATGCCTAGCGGATGCAGAACGGAAACAAAGCGTTTAAAACGGAAAAAACGTTCGCAGAGGGGACCTATCTCGGATATTAAGGATGTCTACAGGATGCCTAGAGGATGCCTAGAGGATGCCTAGCAGAAAACCTATACTGCCTATAAAAAGGGGGAGCAACTCGCCTGCATCTCACTTTCAGAACAGCAGCCCAGTGGTGCAGACCTCTGCAGCCTTCATCTGGCTCTTCCTCTTCCACAGCATCCAGTCATGTCCACCGTGGATTGTGACAAAGTCCTTTCGGCAGCCACCATCCTTCTGTAACAGTGCAAAACCATCTACAGGCTCTGTGAACTCTACTACAGGAAGAAAAGGAGGCACCCAAAAAAAGTCTGGGTCCAAATATGGTTCACCAGAAGAGCAGAGGACAGACTGTACAACAAGCTGATGGTGGAGCTCAGGAGCGAAGACACTCGGGCGTTCCAGAACTTCATGAGGATGCCTCCAGCCATGTTTGACGAAGTTGTGCAGCGCCTGACACCCAGGTTGAGCAAGACAAACACCAACTTCCCACCCAGGCTCGAACCTGGGCTCAAGGTGGCACTCACTCTGCGCCACCTGGCCTCAGGAACCACCTACAGGAGCATGCAATATGGCTGGAGGGTGCCACCCAGCACCATCAGCTTTGTGGTTAGAGAAGTGGTGCAGGCCATCATTGAAGAGTACATGGAGGAGCTCCTCCAGTGCCCCTCTACTGAAGAAGGCTGGAAGAAAGTTGCAGAGCCAGTGGTATCAGAAGTGGAACTTCCCCCACACCGTTGGAGCCATAGATGGCAAGCACATGGCCTGCAAAGCGCCAGCCAAGTCGGGGTCCACTTATCACAACTACAAGGGCTTCTTCAGCATCATCCTCTTCGCCATGGTCGATGCTGACTACAAGTTGATGTACATCGATGCTTCAGGCAACGGCTCATCTTCAGATGCCCAGGTATACAACGCCAGTCACCTCAAGGAGGGGCTGGAACGCAACCTCATGGTGGGCTTCCCAGATCCAGACCCGCTGCCCAATGACACACAAGATGTGCCCTACTTCATCGTGGGGGATGATGCCTTCTCCCTCACAGCCTACCTCATGAAGCCCTACACCTCCAAATACCTCACCCGTGAAGAGAGGATCTTCAACTACAGGCTGTTCAGGGCAAGACGGGTGGTGGAGAACGCCTTTGGCATCCTGGCCAACAGGTTCCAGGTACTTCTCACCAACATGCCACATAGCCCAGAGACCATGAGGAGGATCGTGGAAGTAAGCTTTTGGCCAGCATTGCCTTCCATATTTTTCAGGTATTGGCCGTGCATAGCTTTGCTTTTCCATTTTTCAATTCGCTTCTCAATTACTTCTATTATTATTATTATTATTATCATTATCGTTATCGTTATTATTGTTATTGTTGTTGCTGCTGCTGTTGTTGCTGCTGTTGTTGTTGTTATTATTATTATTATTTTACACTTGTTGCTCTTTAATCAATAAGCCTAAGGAATACTGAACTGAACGGGTTGTATGCTTACTCTCATCTGGATGCGGGGAATGACTGGGAGAATGCTGGATGCAGTTTGAACTGGAAATGATCTCATTTTCCAACAAGGCTAAGAGATAAAAATAGATAGTGGATAAAATCATAACACATATTCAATCTTACCCAGGCAGTACAAATGTCAAAGAGCAGGGAAATAAAATATATATATAGAGAGAGTGAAATGCTTTAAAGAGAAGGTGGAATGCTTTGCGCCAAACTTTATTGGAAAATAGACATTGCCAAATAGTTTGAGGTGTGGGGTAAAACACAGTCCAAATCCTATGCCAAAGTTTCCATGACAGTGGCAATCAGAAGGTGCCACATGATCCAACAATCTCTTGAAACATGAATAATTCCAAAGCATGGCGTTATTATGCAAATACTTAGAAAAGAATGTAAAGCGGCCTCTAATCTTATACATGTATCCTTGACCACAAATGACCATAATTGAGCACAAAATTTCTGTTGCTAATCAAGACATTTGCCCTTGTCATGCCACAGTTGCTAAGTAAATCACTGTTGTTGTTAAATTAGTAACCACAGTTGTTAAGTGTGTTAACTGAATCTGGCCTTCCCATTGACTTTTCTGGTTGGAAACTGGCTTGAGAAAGTTGCAAATGGTGACTACACATTCCTGGGACATTGCAAACATCACAAATGCATACCAGTTGCCAAGCATGCAAATTTTGATGACGTGACTATGCGGAAGCTACAACAGTTGTAAGTGTAAAAAAATGGGCATAACTCACTTTTTCCAGTGCCAGTGTAACTTCAAACGGTCACTAAAGGAATGGTTGTATGTGAAGAACTATCTCTATATAGACACTTGCCCTGCCAGGATTAGGGTGCGTGCAGTGGTGGGATTCAAAAAAATTTTTATTACTGGTTCTGTAGGTGTGGCTTGATGGGCGTGGTTTGGTGGACGTGGTTTGGTGGGTGTGGCTTGGTGGACGTGGTGTGGCTTGGTGGATATGGCTTGGTGGGCGTGACAGGGGAAGGATACTGCAAAATCCCCATTCCTTCCCCGCCCCACTAACTGCTTTCCAGCTCCGTTCTCCTGTGTAGGGCAACCAAAGAAGACCCAGGCGATCAGCTGGGACTCAGTGGGAGGCAGAGAATAGATGGTGATGGGGCCAGTCAGAGGTGGGATTTCCTGATTCTCTGGACTACTCGAAATTTCTGCTACTGGTTCTCCAGAACCGGTCAGAACCTACTGAAGACCACCTCTGGGTGCGTCTGCGTGTGTGTATGTGTGATTTTATTCTTGGGAGCTCCTTGATTAATCGGCTTGATTGTTTGACATGATTAAAGAGAATTACGTCCCTGGTGTCGTGTTAGATAAGGAAATAGTATAACATCTGGAAACATGCGAAATAATTTGTTCCCTTTTGGGGAAAGAAACAAGAGTTGGTGAGTTTACATACCAGGTACGGTGCTCTCTATGGTGGACAGCTGCAATGCTTTTTCATGCTTAGCCAAAAGGTAACGCAAAAGGCCCGGCAAATCTTTAGGTCTTTTCTGAGTTTTGAGTTTGCTTTCTGAAAGAGAGGAAATGGAGAGGGGAAGTGAAGCCACTGAACACACACATACACTACACTAACACTGGCAGGACAAGGGTTTAATGTTTGACATTCAGAATCATGTTGATGTTGATGTTGAGATTCTGGAAAAAGTGCAAAGAGTGGGTGGTATTCAAATTTTTTAACAACTGGTTCTGTGGGCGTGATGGGCATGGCTTGGTGGTCATGTGACTGGGTGGACATAGCTTGGTGGTCATGTTATTGGCTAGGTGTGGCCAACTCAACATCACTCATATTGAGGCACCCATCTCCTTGCCTGGCCTCTCGTGACTGTGGGGATGCTGCAACAGTCCTAAGGGTGAAAAGTCACTTTTTTCTGTGACACTGTAACTTTGATTGGTCACTCCACACAAACAAAGTACCAGCAACGGAGGGGAAAAAAACTCCAGAGAAGTTCCTGAGACAGGAAGACTAGTCCTGCCAAGAATGTAATAAGGATTAACAGAGAGGCAGTTTCTGTAAGCAACACCAGAATGTTTCCTTCCTGCCTTCCTTACAGGATTAGGCCAGTAATTTCTTCTAACAACTGGTTCTCCGAATTGCTTAGAATGTTAACAACCGGTTCTAGTGAATAGGTGCGAACTGGTAGAATCCCACCCCTGAAGTAGAGCAACAGAGATGATTTTAGGGCTGGAAGCAAAAACATATGAAGAGTGGTTGCAGGAATTGGAATTGTCTAGTCTAGTGAAAAAGGACTAGGGCAGTAGTGGCAAACCTTTTTCGTCTCCCATGCCGATAATTACATGTGTGCTTGTGTGCCAGAACCCAGAAGGTAATGCATGCTGTGCCCCCCCCACGCATACATGTCCGATCCACCCGGCTGCCAACCACGCACCTGCGCCTATGCACATGATCCCTCTGCTGCACGCCATGCGTCTGCGCATGGGCCAACGATCGCTCCCCATGCATTGTGTATCTTTGTGCATGCACGCTTGATCCCTCCGTACACCACACATATCTGCGTATGCAAGCTCCCCACACGCTCTGCACGTCTCTGCACATGTGCATGTGTCTCCCACGCATCTCCCACATGATGCATGCCAGATACCGACACTCAGCTGTCAGGCAGTGGTGGTGCACATGCATGTACAGTGGGGCTCTTCTGGGTGACCTCTCGTGTGCCAGCAGAAGTGGCTCAGCGTGCCACTTCCAGCACATGTGCCATCGGTTCACCAACAGGGACTAGGGTGACATGATAGCAGTCTTCCAGTATTTGAAGGGCTACCACAAAGAAGAGGGGGTCAAGCTATTCTCCAAAGCACCAGAAGGCAAGACAAGAATCAACGGATGGAACCTAATCAAGGGGAGAAGCAACCTAGAATGAAGAAGAATATTCATGACAGTGAGAACAATCAACCAATGGAACAACTTGCTTTCAGCGGTTGTGGACGCTCCATCACTGGAGGCTTCTAAGAAGAGGCTGGACATCCATTTGTCCAAAATGATATAGCACACAGAAGAGCAACTAAGATGCCTGGAGACTGTTGCAACAATTGGGTATGGCCAATCTAGAGAAAAGAAGGACTAGGGGGGAACATGACATGAGTATTTCAGTTATTTTAGAGGCTGCCACAAAGAAGAGGAGATTGAATTATTTTCCAAAGCACCAGAAGGTCAGACAAGAAACAATGGATGGAAATTAATCAAGGAGAGAAGCAATTTGGAATTACGGAGAAGCTAACAGAGAGAACAATTAAGCAGTGGAACAGTTTGCTGTAAGAAGTTGTGGGGGCTCCATCACTGGAAGTTTTTAAGAAGAGACTGGACAACCATTTGACTGAAATGGTATAGGGCTGTGATGGTGAACCTATATACCATGAGTACTGAAAGTGGCACGCAAAGCCATCTCTCTGGGCACGCCAGCCATCGCACATTGCTCTTCTGAGTTTCTAACGTGCATGCGCTGGTCTTCACATGCATGGGAGCACTGGAAACTGGAAGATCAGCTCCCCGGAGTGCATGTGTGAGCCAGCCAGCTGGTCTTCATGCACACATGCATGCTAGAAACTGGAAGACCAGGTGGCTGGTGCACATGCGTGTGCCAGGAAGCTAAGCTTCCGGTTTCTGGTGCTCTCGCAGGTGCTGCTCTTCCGGTTTCTGGTGCATGCATGCGTGCGCACGCACTCCCATTTCAGCACTCGATACCGAAAAGGTTAGCCACTACTGTTATAGGATCTCCTGCTTTGATCGAGGGGTTAGACTAGAAGACCTCCAAGGCCCCTTTCAGTTTATGATGATGAAGATGGTGATGATTCTTCATCACACCAATTGCTAGCCTACTGCACTATTTTGAATCATGATGTTTGCAAACGGACTTGAGTAATAAAACCAGATCTCTGCTCAGTTGGATGTGTAGTCAAGAGGAAATGAAGAGAGGAGCTGAAATATGTGAGAGTCACAAGAAAATGTTACAGTGGAAGGAGTCAACCTTTACAGGATATTCCCTTACAAGAAGTCTTTGACTCACAATCATAACTGAGCCTGGCAATTGAATCATGACAGTTGTAAAACCGTTCAACATGAATTTTACAACCTTTTTTTTTTTCTTTTTGCAGCAGCAATTGTTAAGCAAAGCCATTGTTTGCTATGGGGCATCTTTTGCGAAAAACCAGAAGTGAATGTTGGTTTACAGAAAAAAACCATTGTAAATCACAGTCATGTGACTGTGAGGCACTGCAAACAGCCATAAATG
The DNA here is from genome assembly GCA_015471245.1 of Laticauda colubrina. Taxonomy (NCBI): domain Eukaryota; kingdom Metazoa; phylum Chordata; class Lepidosauria; order Squamata; family Elapidae; genus Laticauda; species Laticauda colubrina. Next base: position 3,427,302 of record BLBF01000066.1, read on the forward strand.
TGGGCCAGTTTCCAAGTACCCAAACTGCAATCACATGACCCCTGGATTAGGCACTTCAGAACCGAGTTGTAAATAGCTTTTGGATGGTTCATTGTAACTTTGAGTAGTCACTAAGTGACCGGTGATAAGTCCAAGACTACCTGTACATTGTGGCTGAAAAATTCTGGAATTTTGTTTGACCTGTGGCAAATCATTGCCTGGTTAAACCCAGGGGAGCAAAGGCAATAGTTTCACCAGGATACTGTGTGCCTTTAAATCAAGGGTCTCCTAACTTGACAACTTTAAGATGCAATTTAAATTTACCATGAAAGAAATAGACTAGTATAGCTATTTCAAGCAAAGTAAAAGCAGTATGGTCTTTCCCATATTTGGGTAGACCAGGTTGTCTCACTGGAAAAACACTTTTAAGATGCATGGACTTCAACTTCCAGAATTCCTCAGCCAGTTATGCTATCTTGGGAATGCTGGGAGTTGAAGTCCACAAGTCTTCAAGTCGTCAAGTTTGGAGATCCCTGATTTAAACAATGGGTTCATATATACTGAGTCGAGCAGAAGCAGTAGCTGTCAGGATTCCGGCAATTACCCCAATTAAATCATGAGTCTCGAGCCAAACTTCCAAAACTAAACAGGATTTATTGGGAGTTAACATGACCTGGGTGTAGCTGACTGTAAGACACATAATTCATTGTCACCCTTGACCTTGGTTTTCCTCCACCCCTCTGGGTGTATCATAATTCATATTATCCAACGAAACATGTCCATAGCCAAGAGTTATCAATCATGTTCTCCAATTTGAGTTTTGTCTGGTAAAAACTTCAGTCACCTAGTTACAATCTCTGAAAAATTATGAATGGAATGCACTTCGATTCCAAGCTGCTGCGCTCCTCTTTCAAACCCCTTTCCCCCCTCCCTTTCTGTTGGCAACTATAAAATGGCCATAGAAATGTTTTATGAGTTGACAATAGCCATGAGGAACAGGAGGAACAACTGCAATCAAGACAATTGTCGGACAAAAAAATCGGAGTCCGGTACAGACCTGTAATGTGAGAAAAAACTTCTCTGACAAAACCCTCCCTAGTTCTTCTGAGAGGAGGGAAGGTTATAAATGTATTCAGAGTTGTAGGATTGTATTACCTTAACCTTATAACATTAGCATTCATAAATTTCCTATTCTGGCCTATCTTGAAGGCACCATGCACCTAAGTCGAGATGTACCTGCTTCTTGTCAGAAATTTTACCACTAAAAATCTGAACCGAAGTCGAGTGGAACATGATGAAATTTAAGTATTGAAAAAAAAAAAAAACCCACATAAAATTCAACCACTCATCCTTTTCTTGGGCAGTTAATTTCACCAAGCCCTCTTTTATTAGCTGGGAGAAATAAAATTGCCCATTTTATGATGATGGTGATGAGTTATGACAAGCAATATAAAATCACTTCATAAAAAATAAAAAAGTATGTAGACCCTTCTCTTTCTACCACAAAACAGCCCCCATGATTCCTTTTTATTGGAAGAAAGACAGAAATCAAAGGAGGAGAAGACAGAGTTTTTTTTGTTGCTGCTTTGACCCAGGGCTTAGATCAGAGGAGAAAATAATGTATCCAGTCTTTACAACATTGGCGGAATTTTCATCTCCTGTTCTCTGATCTTGACCAGTAGCTTCTGACCTTTTTATAACACACCAATCTCCAAGTACAGAGAGTGGACTGACAGATTTGCAAGGTCATCACTTGGAGAGAAAATCTCTTTGGGTGTCAGAGTCCTAATCAGCTCTGAACACCCCTAGTAGGAGCTGGCTGTGGAACACTTTATAAGCCATGATCAGAGGAAAAGATGGTTGCTGGGAGCATTTTTTTCCAGCCCATTTTGCATACCAATGGCCAAAATCTTCAACTGTAAACCGTTCACACAGATATGTTGACCTTCAGCTGCTAAGAAAACCTTGTAAAAATTGCAACCCTATTTAGTTTCCCTGCTTTGTTTCTTGATTTTTGACATTAAAAAAATAACAGAATTGGAAGGGACCTTGGAGGTCTTCTAGTCCAACCCCTGCTCTGGTGTAGTCAAGAAACACTACACCATTTCAGACAAATGTTTGTCCATTTTCTTCTTAACAGCCTCTAATAATGGAGTACCCACAACTTTGGAGGGAAGTTGTTCCCTTGATCTGTCAGGAAGTTTCTCCTTAGTTCTAGGTTGCTTCTCTCCTTGATTAGTTTCCATCTATTGCTTCTTGTCATGCCCTCAGGTGAAGAATGGTAGCCCTTCAAATATTGGAACATATCACCCTAGTCTTTCTTTTCATTACACTAGACATCGCAAATTCCTGCAACCGTTCTTCGTATGTTTTAGCCTCCGTTCCTCTAATCACCTTTGTTGCCCTTCTCTCTAAAACCTACAGACTGGTTTTGGATGATGTTTTGGAACTGAAACATAGGTGGGCTGGCTTAGTGGCTCTTGATTTTTGTCCACAAACTGTTTTCTCTCTGGCTCCCTCCAAGACCCTTTGGGCTAGACCAGAGGCCCGGGGGCCACATTCAGCCTGTGGAGTGTTTAGATCTGGCCTGCAAGCCACCCTGGAAACAATGAAGAACCAGCCCACTGTGCCTCTGCCAGGTAAAATGGAGCTTAGTAGGGCTGGATGCGCCCCTCCCGAGATCCATTTTTGCTGGTAGAGGGCTGCAGGAGGCCGTCACAGCCGGAAACTGAGTTTGAGAGCCTGTTTTCAGTGGCAGAGAGCTCAGGCCTCCACAAATGCACCCAATACAAGTGACGTCGAGTTAGCCATGCCCCCTGGCCATGCCCCCTGTTGAGGTAATTCCCCGTTAGGAGAATGAGTGCACACAGGGAGACGTAGTGAGAGTGGTGAGGAATAACACACAACCAGCACACAGATACACTGTATAGTAAAATGTAGATTTTTACTTCCAGTAAACGGTTAAGCAAAGTCCAACAAGCAGTCCAAGTCATACATGGTTAAAGCAGTCAGTTTTTCAGTCTAGGGATAATCCAAAATCAAAGTCCAATATCAAAAACAGTTCAGTAATAGACTCATATCAATCTAAGAATAACGACGATCAGCAACAGTCAATAGGGAAATATTCAGGAAACAGTGAACATCAGAACATCTACCAACTAGTAACTATCAACAACAGGACTAAACAACCCAGGTTTCTGGCTCCATCTTATAGCCGTTTGAGGAACCACACCCAATTACAATTTTAGCATTCCCTTAAAGAGACAGTATTAAATGTCTATTCTGGTTTATATATTTCCAACCCAACTGTTAGGTGACTATCAATTCCTAACACCCCTCCCCCAAGATCAAATACAACCCTTATGTAGCCCTCAATGAATTTGAGTTTGACACCCCTGGGCTAGGCCATCTTCCTAAAATATAAAATGTTTTTCAAAGGACAAAGGTGAGAAAATAAGGAGAGTTAGGATGTACAGAAGAGATGCAGAGAATGTTGGATGTTTACAGTAAAGAAGAACCATAGTGATTAAAAATTAAGAGAAATTATTTGTTTTGTTTTGGGCCTTTGAAGGGATTGATTCCTGGCAACTGCCTTGACAAGTCCCAGTAGTTTTCTTGGCAAGATTTTGGAAATGGTTTGCCATTGCCTTCTTCTTCCACCTAAGACTGACAGAGAAGGACTGGCTCAAGGTTACTTTCAGTCTTCTTGTTTCTAGCCTGTTGCCTTAACTACTACTCTAAATTAAATCTCCCATTCCTCTTATATATCTATATACCACTAAACTCTCATTGTCATGACCTTTAACATAGCAAAACATGTACTTCATCTCCAGCTCGCGAATCCAAATAAAATTCTAGGTTCATTCCATTTCTGAAAATCTTACTGTTTATTGAATACACTGCATGGTAATGTCAAAGCAAAACTAACTCTGAGATTCCCAGACACCAGTTCATAGAATTAAACAATAATTTCCCCAGCCAAACCTCCCAACCTCTCATGTAGCCCATGTAAACAAGTTCACTTTGTTACGTGAACCATCTGCTTCAACTCCACACCTGCTACGGCGTCCTTGAAAAAGTTTCAGGCTCTCACGGTCTTCTGTGGAATCATAGTAGTTAGGTTAGGTCCCCCTACTTAGTCTAATGGCAAACTGAAATGAAGAGGTGTGTAGCTGTCAAAATTTAACTCCTGATAGCAACAATTTTTGAACCAGGGTACCTCAAACAGGCTAACTTACAGAACATCTCCAAAATCCAGGACCCAAATATTATTTTAATAACAAATATCATTTGTTAAACAAATAACAAATATTATTGGGGAATAATATTTGGGAAATCTGTGGCTGCTTAACTGCTGCTGACTGCTGCTACGTTGCTGCTGCAGTCACATGATCTTCATTTTCTATGGTCTGTGACAGTTTCCCAGCCAGTCTCATAATCCTTTGCTCCCTACTGCAGCTAGCAGCAGTCACTTACCTGCCTACTGGGAAAGGGAAAGAGAGAGCAGGAAATGGGAGGGGAGGGGACTCAATGGGGAAACTGGCAGGAAGTTGAGTTTCAGTCCTGTTCCCACTGCTTGTTTGCCTGGATCATTCTGTTGTTTCTCAGAAGTAATACCTCCAAAATAATGACACAGAATTGAATGCTCTGTTTAGTGGCAACTCTTACTCTACCATTACTCTCGCGACGGTAGATATGTAGGAAAACAATCCATGACTCTGGAAGATTTTACCATCAGAGTTCTTATCCTTCAACATAATTTAAGAGCGCCCACACAATTTAATACTGGAATTCCATGATTTAGTGGGGGAGAGACATACTTTCCCATGCTTTTTCCCAACCAGTTTCACTACGATCCCCCACAAATGGATTTTAGTATCTCCAGAGAAACATCATTACTATTTTTTTTCTTCCTTTAGTGCAGCAGTGACTGTAAGTTGGATTCCACTGCTAACCTACGCCCTTTATTAAACTCCAGGTTGAAAGTTCTCTTCGCTGTCATGAACCTCTTGGTCAGGTTGCCTTGTTCTTCCCAGTAAAATTTTGGAAAACTCCGACCCTGCTGACCCTTCAAGCTTTCAAACCCCACAGGACTTACCATGCTTAGAGCCTTTTTTCGGCACACAGTTTCCATTGGCATCCTCTTCATGACCGGGGAAGCAAGAGCCACAGCTTGGTGCCCCATCTGGTCCGCAGCCCATTCGCTGGTGAAGTAGGCAGTTGATCTTATACCTGGCAGGGCACAAGGGGTCTGCAAAAAAGAGCACACAAAGAAATGAGGAACACTTGCTTTAAGGACAATGACATTGGTGTCCTCCATTCACTCGTGTCCGAATGTTGGTTAGGGTCTCTCCACGGTTTCGGATCTTGGCCTGGTTTCCTTTTTACTGTGAATTCATCCAAAGATCATTGCTTTCTTCAGTGAATTCCCCTGCATGACATTGGCTCAAGTAAGTGAGGTGCACTTTCATGATTTTGCCTTCTAGGGACAAAGCTTGAAGGAAGGAAGGCCAATTCCTTGAAGTTCTCTGTGCTTTGCCAACAAGCTTCACTCTCAGTCCAAAGTACCTCCAACTCCTTTTCATTTCATTTTCAGACATTCGGGAACCCTGACATTTAAGCAGGGGTGGGCTTCAAAAATTTTAGCAGTGGGTTCTCTGCCCAGTTGCTGGTCTCTTGCAGCACGACTTGGAGGGGGCGTTTTTGCCTTCCTCGGGCTCCGGAGGCTTTCCTTGAGCCTCTGGGAGGGCGAAAACAGCCTCCCTGGGCTCTGGAGATCTCTGGAAGCCCGGAAACGGACCCATTTCTGGTCGTATTGAACTTCCAGAAGGCATTCCCCCTGATAAGAGCCAGGGTGGCGCAGTGGTTAGAATGCAGTACTGCAGGCTACTTCTGCTAACTGGCAGTTGAAATCTCAACCTGCAGAAACAAGGTTGATTCAGGCTTCCGCCTTCCAAGGTCGTTCAAATGAGGACCCAGATTGTTGAGGGCAAATATGTTGACAGAGGGCTGTAAAGCACTGTGAAGCAGTATGTACATCTCAGTGTTTTTGCTATTCCCTGTGACACCATATAGAAGTGGAACGATCAGGATAGGAAGACTCTTAGACTTATTTAGAATAGCAGAGTTGGAAGGGACCTTGGAGATCATCTAGTCCAACCCCCTGCTCAAGCAGGAGACCTTACACCATTTCTGACAAGTGGCTGTCCAGTCTCTTCTTAAAAGCCACCTGTGGCGAAGCACCCACAACTTCCGAAGGCAAAGCTGTTCCGTTGTTTGATTGTTCTGTCTGAAAATGTCTCCATATTTCCAGGTTAAATCCCTCCTTGATCAGTTTCCATCCACTATTCCAAAGACCACCTTCAGGTCTTTGGAAAGTAGCTTGACCCCTTCCTCTCTGTGGCAGCCCCTCAAATACTGGAGTTCCCTGGGTTGACCAAACAAGGCTAGAATACATGTGGAAACAGTGTCAAGAGAAAATAAATAATTGCATTATCTTGAATCATGTTATGTGTGACGAGGCAAAGCTTTTCCTCAGACCCTGGGAGAATAAGATTATTTGTACTGGATAATCCTACCAGGAGAAAAGACATTCCAGAATTTGAATGTTTGAAAGATCAAATCTTGGCATCCCGCCTGTCTCACCTCTGAAAGGTCAGATTCCCCACCTTTCTCACCTCCACGACAGGTATACCTTTACTACCAGCTTTTTATGAAATATTGTAGAATCAATGACTAAGACGAGAGGCTCAAACTATTTTCCAAAGCACTAAAAGGCAAGGCAAGAAACAATGGATGGAAACTAACCGAGGAAAAAAGTAACCGAGAATTAAGAAGAAATTTCCTAACAGTGAGAGCAATCAACCAATGGAACAGCTGGCCTCCAGATGTTCTGTGTGCTCCATCACTGGAGGCTTTTTAAAAAAGACTGGACAACCTTCCATCTGAAATAGTATAGGGTCTTGTGTTTGAGCAGGGGGTTGGACTAGAAGACCTCCAAGGTCCCTTCCGGCTCTATTATTCTACATTTTCTATGTTCTATGACTTCAGTGCCATCCAATCATTGTTTCGAACTGTATCCAAAAAGAGACTGAAGAAATAGATGGCACAACAATCCTTTCTGGCTTGATTGATTCCACTGAAATAAAAAGATAATTTTCCCTAAAAGTCTGCAACAAGAGAGAGAGGCTGATCTGTGAGACACCCGGCGCTGAAGAAGCTGCAGTTTTATTCTTTCCTCTCTCTTCAGGAGCTCCTTTGAAACAAAGATCCTCTTTGAAAAATATATTTGCGTTTCTCTCCATTTAATGCTAGTGTATGCACTGATACAGGAGGATCGGTACCATTGATAACTAAACCTTGGAGCAGGAGATCAGGATGGGCATGAGTTAAGATTGCTTTCTTCATTCCATCCCTTTTACAGGGCTGTTGTGGGCTTCCTCAGGCAGAAATAAAACTAGTCCAGTAGCAGCTAGCATGGCACCCTCTTATAGACATGAGCTGCACCTGTTGAACGTCCCCCAGTCATCCATGTGTTAAAAAGTACTTCCGTTAAAAAAAAAAAAGAGGAAAGTGGCTAGTCCTTACTAATGGGTGAATTTCTGAAGTGGAACAAAGAGCTTTTGGATGGAGAAGGAAGGTGGCATGTAATGGGTGAGTCATGAGCTTTTTTTCTACCACCAAGCCTTGTACCCAGTGAATTATAATGATGAAGGTTGGTGAGAAACTTAAGACCTTTGGAAAGGAAAGACTAGTTTCCTCCAGGGCAGAGAATTCTTGAGGGGGAATAAGCAACAATTCAGCTGAGATAAATCTTTGGAGCCAAGACCAATTTCTAGAAATCTATCAAGGACTCCACAATCCAGCCCCAAATCGATTTATCACATACCCCTGAAAGGATAGGATCCTTGTGGTCTGGATGGAGTGGTGGATTTGAAGAAAGCAACATTAGATCTCTTAGAATGAGTTGAATAAGTTAAAGCCAAGCAAGATACAATGAAGCCTCGGTTCCTTCTTATCCTAGAACCCATCCCAGGTTGAAACTACTGCATTCTGTTTCTCCATCCAACCCAAGGAAGCAACAACCCACTTCCATTTATTCCTTCATTCCAAGGCTTTGCCATTCTCTCCTTCCTCCATTTATCCTTTCATTCCAAGATTTTCCCGTTCTCTCTCTTTCGTAGCCTTTCCCGCTTTGAGTGGACCATTTCTCTCTCCTTTTGTTACCTCCCCGCCCTTTCCCCTTCTGCTCTTACATCTCCCTGCTTTTCTCTCCCTTCGGCAGTCACTCCCTTCCTCTCCTCTTCCCAAATCCCCCAAGTTGCATCCCTTCCCCACCCCACCTCCCCCCACCTCCCAAGCAGGTGCCCCCACTCACCTGCTTCCCAGTTGGCCCCTGTAGTAGCCAGGATGGCAAAAAATCCCAGCCATCCTGTGGCTTGGCTCAGCATCATCGCCTTTCAAAGAAATAAATGAATGGGGGGGGGAGGGTAAGTAGTAAGCTCGAAGAGCGGGCTGTGCCCCCTTTGCAGCTCTTGGCAGGGAGCCCAATACGAGAGAAGAACCTGCTGGCCGGGCCGGCGGGGAGGGGCTGCGGATATTTATGAATGAACCACCTAGGATTGGAGGATGGATGGATGGTTGGGGAGGGGTGGTGGGGTGGATAAGGATGGAGAATTAGACAGAAGAAAAATGCCCCTGAACGTTTCGCTCGCTGGAAGGAGGGAAGGTACAGGAGACATTGTGATGTGCGGGTAGCTTTAGACTGACAAGTTAATTGGATGAGCTTTTACTAAATGTAATGGATCCAACTAAAATCAATGCACCGTTGGGCAATTAGAGGTCTGGGAATCGTCCAGTTACTATCTGGCTAGAAGAAGGGTAGGGGGTGGGGAAGACATAATGTAATGTTCTCATTGTACATTTTGGTGCCCACATTAAGCATTTTGTGTAAATGTTTTCTAGAATCCCAACGTCCCTATACCGATGTGGACGGTCCCACTTTAAGGTAGCGTTCACACTGCATTTCGGAACTAAAGTTTTCAAGATTCCCCATGGGATTTTAAAAGCATCCTGGTAATACATCTACAACAGAGGTGGTATTCAGCAGGTTCTGACCAGTTCTGGAGAACTCGTAGTGGAAATTTTGAGTAGTTTGGAGAACCAGCAAATCCCACCTCTGACTGGCTCCTCCCCCATCTATTCTCTGCCTCCCGAGTCCCAGCTGATCAGTTGAGTCTTCTTTGGTTGCCCTGCACAGGAGAGAATGGAGCTGGAAAGCAGGTTAGTGGGGTGGGGAGGGAATGGGGATTTTATAGCAACCTTCCCCCAGGAGGGGGAGGGAATAGAGATTTTACAGTATCCTTCCCCTGCCACGCTCACCAAGGCACGCCCACAGAACCAGTAGTAAAAAAATTTGAATCCCACCAATGATCTCCAACTTGGCAAGTTTAAGACTTGTGGACTTCAACTCCCAGAATTCCTGAGCCAGCATGACTGGAGGAGGAATTCTGGGAGTTGAAGGTCACAAGTCTTAAAGCTGTCAAGTTGGAAGAGCCCCTGATCTATATGAACAGAGACTCTGGGGGGAAAAAATGAAAGCTAAACTGATGTGAATCATACGATTTCAGTGGTATAAAAATCTATTCCATCAACAGTTAGCACACACATGTAGCCCTCGACTTAGTAGCTCAAAGTAATACCACCACTGGAAAAAAGTGACTTATGACCAGTTCTCTGTGGTCACGTGATCAAAATTAAGACACTGCTGGGCAACTGACTCATATTTATATGTTGGTTGCAGCATCCGGAGGGTCATGTGATCCCCTTTTGGCTACCTTTGGATCAGCAAAGTGGTTCACTTAACAACCGTGTTACTAACTTGACAGCTGCAGTGATTCGCTTAACAACTGTGGCAAGAAAGGTCGTAAAATAGGGCAAATTCATTGAACAACTGTCTTTTAGTTTACTTTATTGTCATTGCACCTCATACAACAAAATCAAGCACCATCTTCAGTGCACATCATGACCATGAAAATAAACACAAACACACATCCTTCACATTCTACAAATTGAACCCCCAACCCCACACCAACACTGCACTAGATAGTAGAATTCAAAAGAGCTACTGCCCTAAGTTAGAAGCTGTTTTTCAGCCTATTTGTCCTTGTTTTTATTATCCTGTACCGTCTGCCAGATGGCAATAGTTAAAAAAAAAAAGGGTTCCCAGGATGAGATGGATCTCTGAGAATGTTTTGAACTTTCTTAAGGCAGGGGGAGCTACAAAGCTCTTCCAGAGAGGGGAGAGGGCAGCCAATGATCTTCTGGGCAATGACATTAACCCTCTGGAGTGCTTTCCTATCTGCCACTATGCAACTGGCAATTCCTCACTTAAGAATAGAAATTTGGGGCTCCGTTGTGGTTGTAAGTCGAGGACTACCTGTGAGCATGTATGGACACATTTATCATAGTGATGCAGATATATCCTTGTAGTTCCACTCATGCCAATATAAGCTTGATATGAGCCACAGGCTACTCTTTCTTTCTTTCTTTAATTTATTTGTATTTTGTATTTCTGGATCACCTAGCTCCCTTAAAGATACTCTCAGCAATGTGTTATCCTAGTGTTTCTCTCTTTTTTGTTGTTGTAAATTTTTTATTTTATTTTATACAAGCAATCCATCTTCCATTTAAACACTGTGTCGTCTGGGTACAAATATCTTGTGCAATAACAACTACAGTTCATACATATTAATTACTTGATATTAATACTCTATTCTTACTTAATACTAATATACATAGTATATCTAATTCTTATAACATTCCCCATCTTAACATTTTTAATTCTTTTTGCATGTTTATTATTTTTGCTAGTCTTCTTTAATTTTTGACTTCTATATTTATTCTCCAGCCATTGATAAAATAATTCCCATATCATATAATGTTCAGTTTGTTCCTTTTCTTTAATTGCTAGTGTTAGCCTATTCATTTCTGCAAATTCTAATATTTTCCTAGTCACATTCTCTTTAACTAGAATCTCTTCCTTTTCTAATTTTGTGAAAAATCAGTGTTTCTCAGCCTTGGCAACTTTAAGACATGTGGACTTCAACTCCCAGAATTCCCCAGCCAGCTATGAATTATGGGAGTTGTCTTAAAGTTACCAAAGTTGAGAAACATTGTTTAATGACCCTATATACCACACATTTACCTGGAAATGCCTTTTACTAACTTCAGGGAAACATACTTTTGTCCTAGTGCACAGTGATGCACTAAAAGTCATTCAATAGTGCGATGGGTGGCATATAAATTTCATAAATAAATACACAAGTCTGCATTTCTAAAACTAATGGAAATATAAATTTGTTTTTATGCATCATGGAGTTCCACTGAGCAGGAGTTGCTTCATCATTGCAAGGTACCAAAGTTATCCATAGAGAGTGCACTCTTATACACAACTATACAATAATGAGCAAGCTTCATAGAGTTAATCATAATTTATTCACTGAATAAATTTACTCATTATAGTACACCTTGAAAAGCCCACAAGCATGAACAGGATAGGCTAGCAGTCTTAGGCAGTGAGACAACTGTTCTTTATTAGCATTTTAAGTCTCCTGGCTAATGTAACATTGCCATATGCTAAATAAATACTCCCTGATAAATGTTTATAACGTAGCAACCGAAGAACATATGAAGAAATCCTTTCAGATTCTAGATTAATCCACTTCAGAGGTGGTATTCAGTAGGTTCTGACCAGTTCTGGAGAACCGATAATGGACATTTTGAGTAGTTCAGAGAACTGGCAAATCCCACCTCTGACTGGCCTCGTCCCCATCTATTCTCTGCCTCCTGAGTCCCAGCTGATTGGCTGGGTCTTCTTTGGTTGCCCTGCACAGGAGAACAGAACTGGAAAGCAGGATAGTGGGGTGGGCCAGAGAATGGAGATTTTGCAGTATCCTTCCCCTGTCACGCCCACCAAGCCACGGCCACCAAGCCAAACCCACCAAGCCACGTCCACAGAAATGGTAGTAAAAATTTTTGAATCCCACCACTGAGACTCACATCAAAGTGCATAATTCATCCAAATTTAGCAAGGAGCAATTTTATATTTGGAAGTTTGGTACCAGTGTCACTGACTATATTCACACCTTAAACTATCTGGTTTGTTGTTAACTTAAAACAGGGCTATCAAACCCCAACCCTCATGCACTGGCTACACCCACACCCGTTTTAGTGAAGGGGGAAAAAGTCCCGATATGTCATGTGATGCCGCTGTGACAATGTGAGTTTGACACCCCTGATTTAGAGGATTTTCTCACAAAGGCCAAGCTACAGAGGCAGTTTGGTGTAGTGGTTAAACTATCATATCAAGGTAAAAATCTGGAGACTGTGAGTTCTAGTCTTACCTTAGGCATGAAGCTAGCAGGGTGATCTCGGGCCCTTGTCTCTCAGACCACAGAAGAACTAGGCAAAGGCAAACCATTTCCAATTTCAGGAATTTGTCCAGGCAGTCACCAAGTTTTTTTAAAAATCACTCAAAGGAGGAGAGAGAGAGAGAAAATGAATGAATGAATGAATGAATGAATGAACCTATATCCCAAACATTCTCCAGCAGTATTTTTCTGCCACATTCATTCACAATTAATTCAGCACCTTTGTACACCCCCATCTCACCTAAATGACACATCTCAATAATATTTCCTTTATTTTGTCCCCAGTCCATGAATAAGAAAAAAATTATTTAATCTTAGCTGTATCAATGTTAAAACTAGCATTATTGCCCTTACTCCAGCACCCTTCAGGAGCTGTTTAAAGTATGGGCGATCTGATACATATTTTCTCACATTGCACTGGAGACCTTGTCAGTGACCAGAAACAGGTGTGATCACATCTGCACTTATTTGTCTGTTTCAGACTGTTGCCACTCCCGTCCAGTCCCAGGACAGTCTTGTTATTGCTTTTCTGCTGTTCTCTCAGGAAAGGGATGCAGCAATTCTGGGCCAGTGTCAATCAGAAGTGATTGGCAGCTGGCAACAGGTGCTTTAACTTGTTTAACTGTACAACTTTTATCTTAGAGGCAAGGCTGAATTAACAGAATGATGGAGTCAGTTCCCTCTGCCATTGTCTTCCAGACAGAGCAGGGAGAAATCTGAAAGTTGACATTCCTATATAAAGGAAGGAAGGAA
>BLBF01000066.1:3440474-3455198 GCA_015471245.1 Laticauda colubrina
GAAGGAAGGAAGGAAGGAAGGAAGGAAGGAAGGAAGGAAGGAAGGAAAAAAAGGAAGGAGGGAGGGAGGAGGAGGCAGAGGAGGGGGTGAGTGAGTAAGTGAGTGTGAGAGCAGATAACAGTTATCATCAGAGTGGGAAGGGATCTTGTAGGTCATCTAGTCCAACCCCACCGCCGCCCAAGAAGGAAACTCTACACCATTTCTGAAAGATGGCAGTCCAATCTCTTCTTGAAAGTCTCAAGTGATGGCACTCCCATAATTTCCGAGAGCAAACTGTTCCATGGGTTGATTGTTCTCACTGTCAGAAAGTTTCTCCTTATTTCCAGATGAAATCTTTCCTTGTTCAGTTTCCATCCATAATTCCTTGTGTGGCCTTCGGGTGCTTTAGAAAATAGCTTGACCCCTTCCTCTCTGTGGTAGCTCCTCAAATATTGGAAGACCGCTATCATTCTCCCCTGGTCCTTCTCTTCCCTAGACTAGCCAGGCCCAGTTCCTGTAACCATTCTTCATATGTTTTAGTCTCCAGTCCCCTGATCATCCTGGTTGCTCTTCTCTGCACTTTTTCTAGAGTCTCAACATCTTTTTTATAGTTTGGTGACCAAACTGGATGCAGTATTCTAGGTGTGATCTTACTAAGGCTTTATAGAGTGGTATTAGTACCTCCCTTGATCTTGATTGTATCCCTCTGTTAATGTAACATAGGTTTGTATTAGTTTTTTGGGAGGCTGCTGCACATTGCTGGCTCATATTTAGCTGGTTGTCCGCTAAGACCCCAAGATCCATCTCACAGTTACTGCTTTTGAGCCTGGTTTCACCCAGTCTATATGGGTACTTTTGGTTTCTCTTGCCTAAGTATAAGACTTTACTTTTCTCTACATTGAATTTCATTTTGTTAGATATGGCCCAGTGTTGTGGTCTGTCAAGATCCCTCTGGATCTTGAGCCTGTCTTCTTGGGTGTTAACTATTCCTGCCAGCTTAGTATCATCTGAAAATTTGATAAGTTCCCCTTCTATTCCCTCATCTAAGTCATTAATGAAGATATTGATGAGAACTGGGCCTAAGACGGAGCCTCGTGGCACCCCACTGCTTACTTCCCTCCATGTAGACCTAGACCCATTGAGGACTACTGGTTGAGTACGGTTTGTCAGAGAGAGAGATCTAGAGTGCTGCTTGGGACTTGGCAATCTTCTGGACTCCTCTCTCTCTCTCTCTTTAAAAGTTTGAAAACTTTATTTAGCTCAAGTTATGACATTATTTATTTGTTAAATTTATATTGCCATCTATTCACCTATGGAGACTCAAGGCAGCTTACAGAATTGGGAAGGGAGGAGGAGAAGGAGGAGAAAATAATTTAAAGAAGTAGATGTTTTAAAGAAGGAGAGGAAGAGAAAGGAGAGGTGGAGGAAGATGAAGATGTTTTAAAGGAGAGAAAGAGAGGAGGAGGAGAGAAGGAAGAGAAGGAGAAGAGAAAGAGGAGGAGAAGAAGAGAGGGAGAGGGAGAAGAAAAGAAAGAAGAAAAGAACTAGGGATAGCCAAGAGAATCCTGCAACTAGACCTGACTAGTTTTCCAACAGTACCATAATTAATTATTATTTTCCCTTCCAGCTAATTACATACGGGAAAGGGATTACAGCAAAACTAGAGCATGCTTTGCCAGTTGCATGTGGCGCATGCAAAATACAAGTCAGCACCATTCATCGCTAAGTAACAATAGATGCAAGAGAGTGCTGTTGCCTATCAGCAAGAGGGGAGGCAAATTTAATTCCTTCTGCAACTCAATGTTGAGTGAATAACTCTTTTAACAAAGCAGTGGGAACAGACTCCTGGAGTCTTGAGCATACTCAGCAGTTAAAGCATATTGCAGAGTTTTAGATTCAGATTAAGTATTTAACCAATCATCATGGCTGATGTAATTGATATAACTGAGAGCTGCCACAGAGAGGAAGGGGTTAACGGTTAACCTATTTTTCCAAAGCACCCTAAGGCCAGACAAGGAATAATGGATGGAAACTGAACAAGGAGATTCAACCTAGAAATAAGAATAATTTTTCTGACAGTGAGAACAATCAACCACTGGAACAGCTTGTCTTCGGAAGTTGTGGCAGCTTCATTGCTGGAGTGTATGGTTTCCTGCTTGGGCAGAGGTTGGACTAGATGACCTATAAGGTCCCTTCCAACTCTTAATCTATTAAATCTGTTAAAAACTGACACATACACACACCCCTCACTCTCTTGGCCTTTCATAAAAGCTTGTAGATTTGGCTTTGTCAACTTGCTAGGGGCTCACAGAGGAGCATACAAACAATGGGGTTGGTTAAGTGCCCATAAGTTCCCCTTTTTTAATAGAATAGCAAAGTTGGAAGATACTTTGGAGGTCTTCTCGTCCAACTCCCTGCTAAAGTAGGCGATCCAATAATTTTAATTATTTTTGTTTTTAACTTTTTATTATGTTGATGAAGATTCTTAGTCAACCAGACAGACTTGTCCAGAAGTTGAAGTTGTGTCATGGCAACTGGATGCCTTTTTAGTGTGAAATGTTTCACTGCTTATCCAAGAAGCTACTTAGATAAGTAGCAAAATGTTTCAAGCCAAAAAGAAAAATCCAGTTGCCATGACACAACTTCCAGCCAACATTTTATTACTTGTATATATATAACTTTTATATTTGTAGGCCTATTTGTACATCACCCAAAGTCATTCTATGGGGGAGATAGGCAGTTTCTAAATATAATAAATAAATGAATGTGAATGTATATCCGTGTAAAATTACTTTTGATAAAAAGAATAAAAATGAAGTAAAAATGCAGAAAAAAAAATATAAGGTTTGTGAAAAGAATGAGCAGAAGAACAACTAAAATACAACATTAAATTTGGAGGGAAAAATGAGAGAACCAAAAGCCAAAGACAAATATTAAAAAAAGAAAAAGGATAAGAAAAAAAGACCATTTAGAGAGCAGAAATGAGAATGAAGATAGATAAAATATAAATATGTTGAAAGTATGGATCCTATAACATTGAACTTTAGAGCATTGATTTTGAAAATAAAAGCCACTAGAGTTTGGGTAGATTAGCTTGAAAAGAAACAGGATGTAATACTCTCAGTTTTGCAATAGAATACAGTGCAGATATATTTATTGTCTCTCCTTGCAGGAAGACTGAAAGGATCACAAAAAATTGAAAAAAAACAATCATTTCATATGAAGATAAAATACCATATGTGAACAACAAAAGCATCCAAGTTATCCAGAAAAGACTATCTAAGATTGTTTCACTTAGTGAGCCTTGATAACTCTCTGATAAGATTAAAGGATCTGTAGACAAAAACAACTTTGAACATTGCATCAGTCATCCACATGATGTAATGGGGAAGTGGAAAGGAACACAAGCATTCCTCAAATAATTGTGAAGAAGATAAATGCTTCTTACGTAGCAATCTCATCATATGGATCTACTCCTTCAGTTTCAGAGACCCCTGAACTCTTAATGGGACATTAACTGCAAACCCCCTCATGAATGGAAACTTCTTAACTAATTTCCCAGGTAACTTGACTTGAAAATTTTGAAAACAGATGGATGAAAAGGAAACTCCAATAGCAGGTTAATTTTGGTGCTGGAGGCAGACATATTTAGTACCACCACTTCCTTCAGTCCACTCCCAGGTACATGGAAATGTGCAAGACAAGGCAACATTAACTACATCTTGCAACAGGGAGATTGCTTTATGAAAGATGGGTCACTATTCACATTGATGTCTTCTTTTGCATCGGGAAAAAAAAGCCAATCAAAATGCTTCATCACTGGAGATTTCTAAGAGATTGGAGACCCATTTGTCTGAAATGGCATAAGGTCTCCTGTTTGAACAGGGGTTGGACTAGAAGACCTCCAAGGTTCCTTCCAGGAAATTTATTCTTCTTGGAAGAAACATCAGAGACCCCATGAAGATTTATGTTTAAAAATGTTACGTATTCGTAACTGGCCAAGAAAGACTATTTGGCTTAAAGGGGTGGATATTCAATCAATCAATCAATCAAAATAGAGCTGGAAGGGACCTTGGAGGTCTTGTAGTCCAACCCCCTGCTCAAGCAGAGGACCCTATCCCATTTCAGACAAGTGGCTGTCACTTATTACTATTGCAAGTCAAGTCAATAATAAAGCTTTGGGGTGTACTATGTACAGTTGCTGTTATGTATGTTCTGATGGTTAATAGAGGAATGCTTAACTTTCTTCAGATCAAGGACTGAGTCAGGTTTTTTGTAAGGTTACTCCCCACCCTCAGCAAAAAAAAAAAAAAAATTGACTGAGCCAACTTTCAGTTTTGGGAGAAACTGGACTTTTTAAAAGCTTCCAGTGATGGAGCACCCACAATATCTGAAGACAAGCTGTTCCATTGATTGATTGCCTTCAGAACTCCCAGGTACTTTATATGGTACTTTGCAAGACGAGGCAACATTACTACATCTTGCAATAGGGAGATTGCTTTATGAAAGGTGGGTCACTTATTCACATGGATGTCTCCTTTTGTGTAGGAAAAAAAAAACCAACCAAAATGCTTCATCACTGGAGATTTCCAAGAAAAGATTGGACAACCATTTGTGTGAGATGGCATAAGGTCTCCTGTTTGAACAGGGGTTGGACTTGAAGACCTCCAAGGTTCCTTCCAACTCTGTTACTCTGTTAACTTTTGAAAGTGTTACGTGGAACAGTTTCTCCTCTTACACCAGAGGTGGGGGAACGATGGCTCTTTTATTACTTGTGGACTTCAACTTCCAGAATTCCTGGCTCTGAGGAATTCTGGGAGTTGAAGTCCACAAGTAATAAAAGAGCCATCATTCCCCCGCCTCTGTTTTATACCCTTTAAAACTATGTCTGGTAGGAACATTTGCAGGAAGGTCAAAATGACAATATTGTCATTAATTGCATGCTCAAATACCACCCCCTCAAATGGATATTATGAAGCCTGTAAAAAAAAAAAAAAAAAAGACAAGCCTTTGTGCATTTGCAGACACCATTTTGACTTTTCTGATCTTCCTGGGGCTATCTGTGTTCTGCTGCTGAGGCATAAATACCGGACTCTTCACCATAATGTAGGAAATGCTCCGAGAGCAAGAAAGTATTTCTCTGATTGCATCTTTACAGGAGTTCGAATAATGCTCCCCATCCCAGGGTAGAGCTGGAGAAAGCATTCCCTGTTGAATTGCTGACAGGTTGCACAACAGCTCTGATAAAGAACCCGTGCCAGAAAGGAAACAAAACAAAACCGCAGCCACCGTGCTTCACAAGGCCTGGTGCAGCCATGTCATCTTTATTTCAACGCCAGTGGTTCCCATAGCAACTATTACTCCTGGTTGCCATACATTGCCCCAGCCTGGGCTCCCCGGTTGCCATAGCAATGGAATGACAAAGAGGAGGAGAATAAGCTTCACTGCTCTTGATGGAAAAAATGATGCGGTTATTGGTGAGATGGGCAATAAAAACAACCATTTCCAGCTGAATATTGCAGGGGAAATTGGAGGGAAGAGGAATTCCAGGCTAATTTGGTGAGATGAAGTGGGATATATTGAAGAAAAAGTGGCTTCTGTTTATAGTGCCAAAGTGGCCTTGCCCAAAAATTTGACAGAGGAAAGTGGCAAGGAGATTAGCTATGATGACAGACAAATAACAGAAAGAAGGATGTTCTTATCTCCTCATCATGGCAGCTGAAGGCAGAAGGATCATGCTGACACATTTGCTTTTAAGTTAATAGCAGAATGTACAACATGCAAGTAAGACAACACATTTCTACTGGAAAGTTTTCCCATTTTGTCTCCTGAAAGAAAAATTCATTGAGAAACCAAGGAGAATTCAAGGTTTGCTTTGCTTTGCAAAGCAATCACCATAAAATCAAACCTCTGCAGGCTTACTTATGAGTAAGTCAACCTCTTTTCCTTTCTCATAAATATACAGAGAGGGGAGCATGTTTATAGTATTATGACTGGCTATTAGAGCTGACATTCACAGATAGAGGACAGAGGGCATTGCTTCCCATTTTCTTTTCTGTAAGAGGGAGAGATGAAGAAAGAAGAATTGAGGAGGTGTGCTAGAAATATAGGTCTGAATGCTCCAGGTCTCGGCCCAAGGAAATCATCCAACTACTTAATAGAATAGAATACATTATTGACCAAGTGTGATTGGACACACACATTTGTCTTGGTGCAAATGCTCTAAGTGTACATGAAAGATACATTCGTCAAGAATCATAAGGTACAAGCACTTAATGAGAGTCATAGGGTACAATAAGCAACCAAATCATACTAGGAAACAGTCAATATAAATCGTAAGGAGACAAGCGACAAAATTATAGTCATATAGTCACAAATGGGACTGGATGAGTAATAAGGAGTGGTGAGAAGATTAACAGTAATAGTATTGCAGACTTTGTAAATAGTTGAACAGTGTTGAGGGAATTATTTGTTTAGCAGAGTGATGGCGTTCAGGAAAAAAACTGTCCTTGTGTCTAGTTGTTCTGGTGTGCTGTGCTCTATAGCGTCATTTTGAGGGAAGGAGTTGAAACAGTTTATGTCCAGGATGTGAGAAAACATCTGTAGATGTTTTCACAGCCCTCTTTTTGACTCGTGCAGGATAAGGGTCCTCGATGGAAGACAGGTTGGTAGTAATTGCTTTTTCTGCAGTCCTAAGACACAGACAGAACTAGGAATAAATAGTTATTGCCAGGAGAAGTAAAACTGGTATTCAATAGATACTAGATTGGCAAAAGCGATTCTGCTGCAGCTAAAGAATAGCAGCCGGGGACTTGGAAATCTTCTAGTCCCACCTCTTGCTCAGGCAAGAAATCCTATGCCATTTCAGATAGATGGTCGTCCAATCTCTTCTTTAAAATCACCAGTGTTTTTAAGGAGTCCAAGAGCAGACTTCAAAGAAGCTGACTCAGATATTTTGCAATGCATTAAAGTATTGAAAGTATTTTAAAGTTTAAAAAAAATAATGCTTTGAAAAGTGACAGTGTTGTAGTTGTGTGTTTTCCTCATGTCCTGCCGTGATGTTAGCATATAGATTAACAGAGCTGGAGGGCACATTGGAGAGCTTCTAGTCCAAGCCCCTGCCCAAGCAGGAGACTCCATACCCGTGACAGTGAAACTATGGCACCCATGCCAGAGATGGCACACAGAACCCTCTCTCTGGGCATGCGAGCTGTCACCCCAGCTCAGCTTCACCACACATGTGCATGCGTGCCTCCCACTGGCCAGCTGGTCTTCAGGTCTCTGCCATGCATGTATGGAGGTCAGGGTGCACATGGGGGGTGCACATGCAGGGGGGGCACACACGTGCAGGGGCATGGTGCTCACACGCCCACGCAGTGGCAGGGGGCATGCGCAGGGCATGGGCACATTGCATTTTCAGAGAGCAGGTGGGATGCTACCAGTTCTGCCCAGCTCCATACAACCGGAAGCTCTGAAGAGCAGCAGACACCAAACCGGTTCTGTGTTTGCTGCTCTCTTGGCCCACTCGCCCGCCTGGGCTCTTACCTGTCCTTTATTTCCTGCTTTTTCAACCTCAGCTGCTTTGCATGGCACAGCTGAGGTTGAAAAAGCAGGAAAAAAGAGGCTTTTCAAAAACGCATCTGCATGCAGCGCTTGTCAGCTGTCTGGGAGGCACAGCTTTTCCAGGGGTGGGATTCTACAGGTTTGCATCTAGTTGCTAGAACTGGTTGTTAACATTCTAAGCAGTTCAGAGAACTGGTTGTGAGAAGAAATTACTGGCTTAATCCTGTAAGGAAGGCAGGAAGGAAACATTCTGGTGTTGCTTACAGAAACTGCCTCTCCATTAATCCTTATTACATTCTTGGCAGGACTAGACTTCCTGTCTCTAGAATGTCTCTGGAGTTTTTCCCCCCTCCTTTACTGGTACTTTGCTTATATGGAGTGACCATTCAAAGTTACAGTGTCACTGAAAAAAGTGACTTATGGCTGTTTTTCACACTTACGACTTGCAACATCCCCACAATCATGAGGCCAGGTGAGGAGATGCATGCCTCGATGTGAGTGATATTGAGTTGGTCACACCCAGCCAATAACATGACCACTAAGCCATGTCCATCCGGTCACATGACCACCAAGCCACACCCACCACTTAAGCCACGTCCACAGAACTGGTTGTTAAAAAATTTGAATCCTACCCCTGAGCTTTTGTTGTATTACACACACGCGCAGTACAGTACGTAAGCAAAACTTAAGTACCGAACCACTAGTAATACCAGTTGAATCCCACCCCTGGGGTGCACATGTATGTGCTTTGGGCATTTGGTGCCAAAAAGGTTAGCCATCACTGCTCTACACCATTTTGGATAAATGGCTTCAGATCTCTTCTTAAAATCCTCCAATAATGGAGTACCCACAACTTCTAAGGCAATCTGTTCCACTGATTAAATGTTCTCGGTGTCATAAAAATTTTCCTTAGTTTTAGGATGGGTCTGTTTGATATGTTTCAAGTTTGAAGACCCCTGCTTCATATTTACACACACACACACACACACACCATAGTGCAGTAGTAGTGAAGGTGTTGGGCTAGGAATTGAGAGATCCAGCTTCCACTCTACCTCTGGGCCAAAAAAAAAGTTGTTTAAAATATCTCAGGAAAAAGTATATCACAACAATCATCCATCAAAACAAAAGAGAAAAAACAAAACAACAGCTAAATTGGGGAAAGGTTTGGTGGTGGCAGCAAACTCTTTTGAAGACTCCACAGAGGAATGTGATGCTTTCATGTTGGAAAGCCATAATAAACAGAAAGGAAAACCATTACAGCTAAGCCTGGATTTTAGCATCCATCAACTTCAAAGAAGAATAAAAAAGCATCATGAGACAGCATAAAGGACGTGCTATATGTTACTTGGTTGTTCAAAAGGTTTCCCCCCACACCTCTTGGTTGAACCAGGTTCTATTGAAATGAGGACTATCCAACTATGTTTTATAATTCAAAATATGTACAATATGTTTGACTCTTGTGTCTATTTCCTAATGCTCTAATAGATATCTAAATTTATCCTGTTCTGTTGCAGTTATTTCTGTCATACTTTTTATATGGGAGATTTCTCTCTTGGTCATTACCGGAAATTCTTGATTAAGACTGTGGTTGGTATCAAGGCATGAATTTGTCAATTTGAATTGCCTTTCTTGAAAACTTCACTTATCCCCCTAAGTACAGGTAGGTCCTTGATTTACGACACTAACGGAACCTGCCCATTACAATTTTAAGTCATGGTGGTTATAAAGCAGCTCTCCGTGCGACTGACCCAATTTTACAACCTTTCTGTGGCACTCATTCAGTGAATCCTGCCATTAAGTGAATCCTCAGTTGTTAAGTGAGCCCATTGTTCGCTATGGGGCATTTTTGCTAAACAGCAGAAATAATCACCAGGTTTTCTGCAAAAGTGTTGTAATCGAAGTTGAGCCACAAAGAAGAAAGCAGTTGAAGGTAGGACAAGAAGCAATGGATGGAAACTGATCAAGGAAAGAACCAATCTAGAACTAGGGAGGAATTTTCTAACAGTGAGAACACTGTGAGGGCAATCAACCAATGGAACAACTTGCCTTCAGAAGTTGCAGGGGCTTCATCACTAGAGTTTTAAGTAGAGATTGGACAGCCACTTGTCTGGAATGGCATGGTCTCCTTTTTGAACAGGGGGTTGGACTAGAAGACCTCCAAGGTCCCTTCCAACTCTTACGTGATCTCAAGACACTGCAAATGTCTGTAAATGCAGGCCAGCTGCCGAGTGCTCAAAATGCAGACAGATGACCTCAGGGAGGCCAGTCATAGGAACTGGGTCATAAGTACTTTTTGGGAGGTTGATCATAATTTTGAGCAGTCATGTTTTGGTGAAACTTACCTGATCTTCAGGCTGCTGACAAGAAGAGCCTGTATCCTGCTGAGAAAGCTCCGGATACTGCTTACCAGATAACAGATAATCAGAGTTGAAAGGGACCTTG
This sequence comes from Laticauda colubrina, assembly GCA_015471245.1. NCBI lineage: Eukaryota > Metazoa > Chordata > Lepidosauria > Squamata > Elapidae > Laticauda > Laticauda colubrina. The sequence continues at coordinate 3,450,459 of BLBF01000066.1, forward strand.
TAGGTCATCTAGTCCAACTCCCTCATAGCTTTGTAACTATCCTCCAAAGATAAAGTGAGTGATATGTTTGAAGGAAATTAAATCTCTTTCAAATCAACCCCAACTCCTGCTGACTTCAAAAGCCCCTGGCTGCATGTAGCTTGCTTGAAACCTGGCAACAGTGGCAGTCATTATCTTGTTTCAGGGTGTTTACAGTATTCAACTTCCCAGTCTAGTCTACACCTCTGGAAGCTTCTGATCAGTTCACAACCAAGTAGTAATCTGGTGGTTGATCTTAGCTGGCTTCAGAATCCAGAGAAGATTAGCCATGTGCTGCCACCTATTGAGACAGTCAGTTTAGAAAATGGAGTCTGTGCTTCCTTTTGTGGTGAAGAAGTTCAATTCCTGAATAAACTAGGTACCATAATAAATGGAAACTTTAGCTACTATGACTACTAACCTCGTTGTACTATGACTACTAACACTCTGTCAAAGACCTTGGAGTTCTCATATCGAATGACCAAAAGCCCCTGTCACACAGCACCAATGGATGGAAAGAGGATGTAAAACGGAGAGAAACACTTGCCATCCGTTGGTTAACGCGATGCATCCGTTCTGTACTCACTGCGTCCATTTTTCATACTCTATCCGTCCAGCATTCGTCTACTGACATTTCATCCGCTCAAAACGTTTTGAGCTGCACAAAACTTTTTCAGCCGAAAATGTATCCAACACGTCCGTTCTACATCCACTACGCATATGGGGAACATCCGTTATACGTCCGTCATCATCCATTACGTGTCCGCTATATCCGCTAGGCATCCGCTGTGCATCCGCGCAACTCTCATCCGCTCCAGTGGAAAATGGACACAGGGAGGAAGCGATAGGGACACGCAGCGTTAGTAGCACGGACGTAGAAATGATGAAAGCGGATGCAGCTCGCATACAAAGCATTAAAATGGAAAAAATGTTCACAGAGGGGATGTATCTCGGATATTTAGGATATCTACAGGATGCCCAGAGGATGCAAAAGGACACCTAGCGGAAAACCTATATTTCCTATAAAAAGAGGGAGAAATCACCTGGATCTCACTTTCAGTCCAGCAGCCCTGCGGTGCAGACCTCTTCAGCCTTCATCTGGCTCTTGCTCTTCCACAGCATCCAGTCATCTCCACCATGGATCGTCACACACTCCTTTTGGTAGCCGCCATCGTTCTACAACAGTGCAAAGCCCTCTACAGGCTCTTTCACCTGTTCTACGGGAAGAAAAGGAAGCGTCCAAGAAGTGTCTGGGTCCGAAGATGGATCGCGAGAAGAGCCGAGTACGGACTGTATAACAAGCTGATGGTGGAGCTGAGGAACGAAGACTTTCGTGCATTCCAGAACTTCATGAGGATGCCGCCAGCCATGTTTGACGAAGTTGTGGAGTGGCTGAGGCCCAGGTTGACCAAGACAAACACCAACTTCCGGCCCAGCCTGGACCTTGGGCTCAAGGTGGCACTGACTCTGCGCCACCTGGCATCAGGGACCACGTACAGGAGCATGCAGTACGCCTGGAGGGTGCCACACAACACCATCAGCATTGTGGTCAGAGAAGTGGTGCAGGCCATCATCGAAGAATACCTGGAGGAGCTCCTCCAGTGCCCCTCCACTGAAGAAGGCTGGAAGAAAGTTGCAGAGCAGTGATATCAGAAGTGGAACTTCCCCCACACCGTTGGAGCCATAGATGGGAAGCAAATGATGGCCTGCAAAGCTCCAGCCAAGTCAGGGTCCACTTATTTCAACTACAAGGGCTTCTTCAGCATCATCCTCTTCGCCATGGTCGATACTGACTACAAGTTCATGTACATTGATGCTTCAGGCAACGGGTCTGCTTCAGATAGCCAGGTATACAATACCAGTCACCTCAAGGAGGGGCTGGAACACAACCTTATCATGGGCTTCCCAGATCCAGACCCTGCCCAACGACACACAAGATGTGCCCTACTTCATCGTGGGAGATGACGCCTTCTCCCTCAGAACCTACCTCATGAAGCCCTACAGTTCCAGATACCTCACCCGTGAGGAGAGGATCTTCAACTACAGGCTGTCCAGGGCAAGGCGGGTGGTGGAGAACGCCTTTGGCATCCTGGCTAACACGTTTCAGGTAATTCTCACCACCATGCAGCATCACCCAGAGACCGTGAGGAACATCGTGGAAGCTTGCTGCATCCTGCACAATCTCATGCGCAACCGCTACCCAGTGTTGCAGAACAGGCTTGTGGACCACCAACAAGGCAATGGGAACATGGAGCCTGGTGAATGGAGGCAAAGGCGAAACCTGATAGACACTGTGGATGTGCAAGGCCCCAACAGAGCTTCACGTGACGGGAAGAAGCAGCGCAACCTCCTGAAACACTGGTGCAACTCCCCAGCTGGAGCAGTGGAGTGGCAAGACAGGATGGTAGATGCTTAATGGATGCTTCCTTGAGCCTGTCTCATCACACTGATGAGATTGTACCATGTATGTTGAGTGGCCCAACAGTGAATAGGGCATTTAATAAAGAGTTGTGTTTATGTTGAAATGTGTTGATGAATGATTTAATTGTTATTGATAATAAAGGGCCATATGTGTGGCAGCTGGGAGGGTGGACCATCCAGTCCCACTATGCTTGCACTGGAGGTTTATCTATCCCACAGCTATTACCCTTCCCACAGGTATCCCTGCCCATCCCACAGGTATCCCTGCCCATCCCACAGCTATTACCCATCCCAAAGGTATCCCAGCTATTACCCATCCCACAGGTATCCCTGCCCATCTCACTGCTATCCTTACCCATCCCACAAGCATGCAAAGGCTTAAACCATTTCTAAAAGTTTCCACCAAGACTTTATTTTCTAAAATAAATGAACCAAGTGTGTGAAGCAAAGATAAACTTTATTAATATCAAACTGTAAAAGCAAAATGACCCAAGTAAAGTGTCCCAAGCAAAGATAAACTCAACAGGTAGCAACCCAGTCTCTGGCACTCTTCTCAGTCACTCTGAGGTGTGCCCATTGTCTCAGGGTTGAAGGGTCCAGGTGCTGTGGAGGTGGCTGCTGCTGGAGTGCTGGTCTGAGGTGCCATTGGGGTGCCTGGCCCCGAGAGGACAACAGGGGATGGTGTGTGGAGGAAGCTTTCAGAGAGCTGGCTCAGTCCTGTGATGTTGAGAGCCCCTTCCTCCATGACATGGGGTGTCAGTCCCAAGACCGATGACAGATGTTCTGAGGCCAGGCTTGGCTGTGGGGTGGAGGAAGGAGGAGTGTAGTGGGGCTGTCTTGTCTGCAGGTGAGTGAGGTGAGGCGTGGGTGGCATCTGTGACGTGGGTGGCATCTGTGACGTGGGTGGCATCTGTGGTGTCGGTGGCATCTGTGGCATCGGTGGCATTCGATGAACCTGTGGCTGGACTGGGAAGGGCTGCCTGTGCTTCTGGAACTCCTGGTAGCTGTAGCCTTGGTAGGTGAGGGCCTGTGGAAAGCCTTGGAAGGTCTGTGACATCACCTGGGGTGGAGGAGCAGACCTGGACTGGATCAGAGCAGGTTCAGCTGGGTCTGGAGGGTTGTGAAGAAGACCGGTGATCCTCTCCTTTATCACCTGGTACTGTGATTCAGACGTGTCCATGAGAGTCTGTTTGATGTAGGTGAGGAAGGGCTTGCGGTTTGAGGATGGTATGTCGGTGTGTACCAGCTGAGAGAGGAGATCTACGCTGATTCTGATGGTGTCCCTGATCTCCAGCAGGACAGTGTGGCTCTGCCCCTTCGGTCTGGCTCTCTGCCTGCTTTCTGTGGAGTTGGAGCTGGGGGTGGATGTGGGTTGGTCTCTGGTGGAAGTGCCCTCTCCTTGCTCCCACTGCGTCAGGGGGTCCTCCATGCGCTCCGCCATGGGGAGTGCAGCTGTCGGGGGGGTCTCCGTCGTGGGACACTCCACAGATACCTGCCTGGACACAGGAGCTGACTCTTGGCTAGAAGAGGACTGGCTCTCTGTGGGCTGCCTGAGAGAGAGGGTTGTTAGAGGGGCTGCTCCTCGGTGGCGGATCTCACCCTCCAAGAAGCTGCACTTGGCCATCACGTAGGTCTCCCAGTCGGTGAGCTTGACCGCGCCCTGGCCAGACTTCTTGAAATGCAGGTTCCCGTACCTGGTGTGCATGTGCTTCCACCACCCGAGGAGGACCTCCGAAGTGTAGCCCAGGCTCTCCACCTTCTCTCTCCAAGCAGCCTGCTTCCTCTTGGTGTCTCGATAGAGCCTGTCTCCCTTCCGCCATAGGTACTCGTTCTCCCTCAGCCATTCAAGCACCTCATCCTCATGTTCCTCTTCGATGGAGTATTGCCTACTCTCCCGTTCTCGCGTATGCCTCTTCCTCCCTCTGGCTGGGCCATCTGGGCCCTCATCAGAGGGGCTTTGAGGTTCTAGGGGCTGCTCCACCACACCACCACCACCAGCAGCAGCAACAACAACAGCAGCAGCAAAAGCAGGACCAGCAGCACCAGGAGCACCAGCAGCACCAGCAGCACCAGCAGCACCAGGATCAGCAGCAGCACAGTAAGCACCAGCAGCACCAGCAGCACCAGCAGGACCAGCAGGACCAGGATCATCAGCAGCAGAGTAAACACCAGGAGGACCAGCAGGACCAGGAGCACCAGCAGCACCAGCAGGACCAATACCAGCAGAGTAAGCACCAGCAGAAGCACCAGCACTAGGAGCAGCGCCAGCAGAGTAAGCACCAGCAGAAGCACCAGCACCAG
>BLBF01000066.1:3455208-3540466 GCA_015471245.1 Laticauda colubrina
AGGAGCAGCGCCAGCAGAGTAAGCACCAGCAGAAGCACCAGCACCAGGAGCAGCGCCAGCAGAGTAAGCACCAGCAGAAGCACCAGCACCAGGAGCAGCACCAGCAGAGTAAGCCCCAGCAGAAGCCCCAGCACCAGAAGAGTCAGCCTGAGCAGCAGAAGCCCCAGCAAAAGCAGAGTCAGGGCCAGGGGGTGGGATGGTGGCCCTGTCCTTCTTGCCAGGGCTGGCAGCAGATGGCACAGGCTTCCTCTTATTCCCCATGGTTGTGAGGTTGCTTGCTGGCTGGCTGGCAGGCTGGCTGGCTGGCAGGCTGGCAGGCTGTGTCTGGAAGCAGGTCTTTCCTCTGAATGGTGACCTGCTTGCGAACTGCATCCTTTTATATCCGCGGGGCTGACGCAATGCATCCTCCCCGCATGTGCAGTAAATGCTTGGCATCCGCTAGGCATCCGCTAGGCTTCCGTGATGCATCCGCTGTATCCGCTCTGCATCCGCTCTGCATCTGCTCCTTCCGCTGCGCGTCCGCTTCGTTGTGCTCCCCTGGAAGCCCTGCGGATGTGCCATCCGCTTCCATCTGCTAGGCTTCCGTGGAGCATCCGCTTAACATCCTGGCTATGTCCTCCCCCCGTCCGTTCCTTTCTGTTGTTGTCCGCTCTGTTTATGCAAATTTGGGGCACTTTTGAGAGCAGATAACAACGAATGGAAAATTTTCTCATCCGCTGTATCCTTTAAAAATACTTTTTGCATCCGTCGGCCTATGTGACAGGCCCTTAACAGAATACCCTACACCACCAGACTTGAGATTCTAGGCTTAGACAACCTTGAACTACACTGGTTAAAGGCTAGGTCACACTGGCCGACGGATGCAAAACGTATGCAAAAAGGACACAGCGGACGAGCAAAATTTTGGGGGTATCTCCATCCATTGTTATCCGCTCTCAAAAGTGCCCCAAATTTGCATAAACAGAACGGACAACAGCGGAGAGGAACAGACGGTGGTAGTACGTAGCGAGGATGGTAAGCGGATGTTCGTAGGAAGCCTAGCGGATGGAAGTGGATGACACATCCGCAGGGCTTCTGGGGGAGAATAGCGAAGCAGACGCGTAGCGGAAGGAGCGGATGCGTAGCGGATGACGCAGATGCATCAAGGGTGCCTATAGGATGCATAGCGGATGCGTAGCGGATGCGTAGCGGATGCAAAGCGGATGCAAAGCGGATGCAAAGCATTCACTGCGCATGCGGGGAGGATGAATTGTGTCAGCTCCGCGGATATAAAAGGATGCAGCTCGCAAGCAGTCAGCATTCAGAGGAAAGACCTGCTGCCAGCGACATCTTGAAAGAACACCATGGTTCGACAGTCAGGGAAGAAGAGAAAGCCTATGCCTACTCCTGCCAGCCCTGGCAAGAAGGACAGAACCACCATCCCACCCCCTGGCGCTGACTCTGAAGCTGCTGGTGCTTCTGCTGCTGCTGCTGCTGCTCCTGGTGTTGCTGCTGGTGGTGCTTCTCCTGCTGGTGCTGCTGGTGCTTCTCCTGCTGGTGCTGCTGGTGCTTCTCCTGGTGCTGCTGGTGCTTCTCCTCCTGGTGCTGCTGGTGCTTCTCCTGGTGCTGCTGCTGCTGCTGCTTCTCCTGCTGCTGCTGCTGGTGGTGCTGCTGCTGTGATGGACCAGCCCCAAAGCCCTCAAAGCCCTGCTGCTGAAGGCCCTGAACCCCTGCCATTGGGAGGAAGAGGCAAGGCAAGGAGAAGGGAAAGAGGAAACAGTACTCCATTTCCGAAGACCATGAGGAGGAGGTGCTGGAATGGCTGAGGGAGAACGAGTACCTGTGGAGAAAGGGCCACAGGCTCTATCGCGACACCAAGAGGAAGTAGGCAGCTTGGAGAGACAAGGCAGAGAGCCTGGGCTACACTTCAGACGTACTCCTGGGAAGCACATGTACACCTGGTATGGCAAGCTGCACCTGAAGAAATCTGGCCAAGCCACTGTCAAGCTCACTGACTGGGAGATGTACATCGTGGCCAGGTGCAGCTTCCTGCAGGGTGAGATCCGCCACCGAGGATCAGCCCCTCTGTCAACCCTCTCCCTCAGACAGCCCACAGAGAGCCACTCCTCTTCCAGCCAGGAGACAGCTACCATGTCCAGGCTGTTGTCTTTGGAGGGCCCCACGGCAGAGACCCCCTCGACAGCTGCACTCCCCATGCCAGAGGACGTGGAGGATCCCCTGTCTCAAATGGAGCAAGAAGAAGCAGCCACCAGAGACCAACCCACACCAACCCCCAGCTTCACCTCCACAAAAAGCAGGCAGAGAGGCAGACTGGAGGGCCAGAGCCACACTGTCCTGCTGGAGATCAGGGACACCATCAAGACCAGCACAGATCTTTTCTCTCAGCTGGTCCACAGTGATATGCCATCCTCTAACCTCAAGCCCTTCATCACGTACATGAGCCAGACCCTCATGGACCTGCCCGAGACCTAGTACCAGGTGATGAAGGAGAAAATCACAGCACTGCTGCACCACCCTCCAGGCCCAGCTGAACCTGCTCCGACCCACTCCAGGTCTGCTCCTCCACCCCAGGCGATGTCCCAGCCCTTCCACAGCTTTCAACAGCCCCTCACCTACCAAGGCTACGATTACCAGGACTTCCCAACCCAGAGGCAGCCCTTCCCAGTCCTGGCCCAGGTACATCGCACGCCACAGACGCCTCACCTGACCCAGCTGCAGACCAGACAGCCCCACTACACTCCTCCTTCCTCCACCCCACAGCCAAGCCCCTCAACAGAAAATCTGTCTTCAGTCCTGTGCCTGACATCCTAGGTCCTTGAGGAAGGGCCTCTCAACCTCATGGGACTGAGTCAGCTCTCTGAGAGCTTCCTGAACACACCATCCCCTGTTGTCCTCTCGGGGCCAGGCACCCCAATGGCGCCTCAGACCATTACTCCAGCAACAGCCACCTCCACAGTCCCTGGCCGCTGGACAGCTGAGACCATGGACATGCCTCAGAGTGACTGAGAATAGTGCCAGAGACTGAGTTGTTACCTGTTCACCTTATCTTTGCTTAAAGACACTTTACTTGGGTCATTTTGCTTTTTTAATAAAGTCATACAATTTACTTAAGACAGTTATTAATAAAGGTTATCTTTGCTTCACACACTTGGTTCATTTTATTAAGTTAATAAAATGTTGGTGAAAACTTTGAAAAAAGGGTGAAGCCTTTGCATGCTTGTGGGATAGGTAAGGATAGTTTTGGGATAGGTAAGAATAGCTGTGGGATGGGTAAGGATAGCTGTGGGATGGGTAAGGATAGCTGTGGAATGGGTAAGGATAGCTGTGGGATGGGTAAGAATAGCTATGGGATGGGTAAGTATAGCTGTGGGATGGGTAAGGATAGTTGTGGGATAGATAAACCTCCAGTGCAAGCATAGTGGGACTGTATGGTCCACCCTCCGAGCTGCCACACCTATGGCGCTTTATTATCAAAAACAATTTATTAATTCATCAACACATTTCAAAATTAACAAAACTCTTTATTGATGCCCTATTCATTGTAAGGCCACTCAACATACATGGCACAATCGCATCAGTGTGATGAGACAGGCTCAAGGAAGCATCCATTAAGCATCTACCATCCTGTCTTGCCACTCCACTGCTCCAGCTGGGGAGTTGCACCAGTGTTTCAGGAGGTTGCACTGCTTCTTCCCTTCATGTGAAGCTCTGCTGGGGCCTTGTACATCCACAGTGTCTATCAGGTTTAGTCCTTGCCTCCATTCACCAGGCTCCATGTCCCCATTGCCTTGTTGACGGTCCACAAGCCTGTTCTGCAACACTGGGTAGCGGTTGCGCATGAGATTGTGCAGGATGCAGCAAGCTTCCACGATGCTCCTCACAGTCCCTGGGTGATGCTGCATGATGGTGAGAAGTACCTGGAACCTGTTGGCCAGGATGCCAAAGGCGTTCTCCACCACCCGCCTTGCCCTGGACAGCCTGTAGTTGAAGATATTCTCTTCACGGGTGAGGTATCTGGAACTGTAGGGCTTCATGAGGTAGGTTTTGAGGGAGAAAGCATCATCTCCCACGATGAAGTAGGGCACATCTTGTGTATCATTGGGTAGGAGGTCTGGATCTGGAAAACCCATGATGAGATTGTGTTCCAGCCCATCCTTGAGGTCACTGACGTTGTACACCTGGCTATCTGAAGCAGACCCGTTGCCTGAAGCATTGATGTACCTGAACTTGTAGTCAGCATCAACCATGGCAAAGAGGATGATGCTGAAGAAGCCCTTGTAGTTGTGATAAGAGGACCCTGAGTTGGGTGGAGCTTTGCAGACCACGTGCTTCCCATTTATGGCTCCAACGGTGTGGGGGAAGTTCCACTTCTGATATCACTGCTCTGCAACTTTCTTCCAGCCTTCTTCAGTGGAGGGGCACTGGAGGAGCTCCTCCAGGTATTCTTCGATGATGGCCTGCACCACTTCTCTGACCACAATGCTGATGGTGTTGTGTGGCACCCTCCATGCATACTGCATGTTTCTGTACATGGTTCCAGAGGCCAGGTGGCGCAGAGTCAGTGCCACCTTCAATCCAGGGTCCAGGCTGGGACAGAAGTTGGTGCTCAGCTTGGTCAACCTGGGTCTCAGACGCTCCACAATTTCATCAAACATGGCTGGTGGCATCCTCATGAAGTGCTGGAATGCACGAGGGTCTTCATTCCTCAGCTCCACTATCAGCTTGTCATACAGTCCAAACTCCACTCTTCTCCCGATCCATCTTCGGACCCACACAGCTCTTGGACGTCTCCTTCTTCTCCTTGCATAGAAAAGGTGAAACATTCTGAAGAGGGCTTGGTTCTCGTGTTGAATGATGGCAGCTACCATAAGGAGTGTGTGATGATCCATGGTGGAGATCAATGGATGATGTGGAAGAGCAAGAGCAAGGATGAAGAGGTCTGTACACCAAGGCTGCTGGACTGATAGTGAGATCCAGGTGATTTCCTCCCCCTTTTTATAAGAAATGTCGGTAGTCCGCTAGGTGTCCTTCCACATACTCTAGGCATACTCCAGACATCCTAAATATCCGAGATACGCCCCATATGCAAGCGTTTTGTCTGTTTTAATGCTTAATATACCAGATGCATCCGCTTACATCCTTTGTATTTCCGTGATACTAATGCTATGTGGACGTTCTATGTACCTTTCACTTCCTCCCTCTTTCCGCTTTCAGCTCCAGCGGATGTGAGTTGACGGGATGGCCAGAGGATGCCGAGAGGATACAGCGGACGTGTAATGGATGACAACGGACGTAGAACGTTTGTTGCCCTTATGTGTCGTGGATGTAGATCGTACGCGGCGGAAAGTTCATCCGCTCAAAAAGTTTTGTGCAGCTCAAAACTTTTTGAGCAGATGAAATAGCAGTAGACAGATATTTGATGGATAGAGTGTCTGAATCACGTACGCAGTGAGTACACAATGGATGCATCGCGTTTTCTAACGGATGGCAAGCTTTTTTGTCCGTTTTACATCTTCTTTGCATCCGTTGGTGCAGTGGGACATCGGCTTAAGATTGGACTTAAGATAGTACATAAAATCACATGTTATAACATCTTACCAGTTAATGAATATTTCAGCTTTAACCACAACAGCACAAGAGCACACAACACATATAAACTAAATGTAAACCACTCCAAACTTGATTGTAGGAAATACGTTTTCAGCAACAGAGTGGTCATTGTCTGGAACTCACTATCTGACTCTGTTGTCACCTGCTCAAATGCCCACTCCTTCATCCTCAAACTAAGCTCTGTTGACCTCACCCCATTTCTAAGAGGTTTGTAAGGGGTATGCATAAGCGCACAATCGTGTCTACCGTCCCTGTCCAATTATTAGTTCCTATTTCATGTATTTAAACATGTTTATTATTTCTATTATATTGTACAAATTTAACAAAATAAATAAAAAATACGTAGGATTAAGTAGATAATACAGGTAGCCTTCTACTTACAATCATTCATTTAGTGACTGTTCAAAGCAGGGGTCTCCAAACCTGGCAACTTTAAGACTTGTGGACTTCAACTCTCAGAATTCTCCAGTCAGCCAGCCCACAAGTCTTAAAGTTGCCAATTTTGGGGACCCCTGGTTCAAAGTTACAACAGAACTGGAAAAAGTGACAATGGGGTCCTCACACTTACTACCAACACAGCATCCCCCAAAGGTTATGTGATCAAAATTCAGGTAGTTGGCAACTAGCATGTATTTACAATGGTTGCTGTTGTCCTGGAGTCATGTGATCACCATTTGAGACCTGCCCAGCCAGCTTTTGGCACCCAACGCCAATGGGCAAAGGTGGATTTGAATAATAACTGTTAATAACTTAACATTGACCATTTAAAAATCATGGCAATTTTTTTTTTCTCAGGAACTTGCTCCCGGTCATGATCAGACTCAGAATCCAGAGCCTCCATGTTCTAATAGTGCCTATCTTTGATCAGTTCCAGATGATTCTTGGCTTGGGAGGGTCTGACATTTCACAGTCCTGCTGGAGCAGTTTCTTCACATTTGGAGTCATGGTCCAATTCCTGGATTTATGACAATCACCTACTTGTTCTATTTGTCATGACTGTAAGTTCAGGCACTTCATCTCATTGGCCAAAGTAGAGAATAAGTTAAGTGCAAGGTACTTTATGAAGAATATTAGCTTGGAAGAATCAGAAAGCCAGGTTAGGACTATCCTCCATGTGATCTGAATTACGTGCATATAGAAGGTTTCGTGTGATGATTTAACAGATTGGAAGGGACCTTGTAGGTCACCTAGTCCAATCCCCACCGAAGCAGGAGACCCTGCACCATTTCTGACAGATGGCAGTCCAGTCCCTTCTTGAAAATCTCCAGTGATGAAGCTCCCACAACTTCTGAAGGCAAAGCTGTTCCATTGGTTGGTTGCTCTCACTGTCAGAAAATTTCTCCTTATTTCCAGGTTGAATCTCTCCTTGTTCAGTTTCCATCCATTACTTCTTGTCTGGTCTTCAGTTGCTTTGGAAAATAGCTTGACCTCCTTCCTCTCTGTGGTAACCCCATGAGTTTGCTCCCTAACATTGTATCTTCATCAGCTTTGCTCACCGCATGATTGTCTTCCATTAAAACATTAAAACGGCATTTCCACAATAGTTAACATTTGGAGTCACTTCTTGGTGGTTGATGAAGGAAAAAGAACAAGATTGGGTTTTAACCCACAAATTGCACGTCAGGGAACCAATTATAGGATCAGAAAATCACTACATAGCAGCAACAGCAATTATTTTTATTATCTTTGGATTGATTCCACTGATTTTGCATGTGTTCTTTTCCTGATTTTGACATTTTTATGTTGTGATGAGTTAGAAGAAAATGTAACACAGAGTAAAAGTGATAATGGCAGTAATTAGGACAGTACAAAAGTGACTTTCCTGTGAAGAAAATTAAGTCTCAACAGTGATTTGATGTAATAAATAGAGAAAATAGGGAGTCCTTATATAACTAATACAGGTAGTCTTCAACTTACAATAGTTCATTTAGTAACAGTTCAAAATTACAATGGCACTGAAAAAAAGTGACTTATGACCATTTTTTATGCCTGCAACTGTTGCAGCATCTTCATGGTCACATGATCAAAATTCAGATGCTTGGCAACTGATTCATATTTATGATAGTTGCAGTGTCCCAGGATCATTTGATCCTTTTTTGTGATCTTCTGACAAGAAAAGTCAACGGGAAAGCAAACTTCGTTTATACGATCTGAAGAGAAACCAGAGTATCTCAGGACCAGGACAGACATGATATCAATCTTTCAATATTTGAGAGGCTGCCACAGAGATGAAGGGGTCAAGCGATTTTCTAAAGCACCCGAAAGCCAGACAAGGAAAAATGGATGGAAACTGAACAGTGAGAGATTCAAGCTAGAAATAAGGAGAAACTTTCTGACAGTGAGAACAATCAACCGATGGAACCGCTTGCCCTTGGAAGTTGTGAGAGAACCATCACTTGAGACATTCAAGAAGAGATTGGACTGCCATTTGTCAGAAATGGTGTAGGGTCTCCCACTTGGGCGGGGGGTTGGACTAGATGACCTATAAGGTTCCTTCCAACTCTGATTATCTGTTATCATTTAATAGCCACATTACTAACTTAACAACTGTACTGATTCTCTTAACAACTGTGACAAGAAAGGTCACAAAATGGGGCAAAACTCACTTAACTGTCTCACAGCAGCATAAATGTGGGGCTCAGTTGTGGGCGTAAGGACTACCTGTACAAACTAAGCCAATCTTTCAATATATTATTAAATCCAAACTATAATGAAATGTTGTTCCTTTGTTGCATGTTTTTTTCAATAAAAGCACATTTCAGAAATCAATAAGATAGACCAATAGATCTCCTGGATCTATTTAACATTACAATATGCATCTCTTCCCAACATCTCTGCTGAACCCAGAATTGACAAAGAAATAGTTCATCACGAAAAGTCAAATTCCATGTTTTGGGGAGTGTATTCAACCTCATATTTACAGTGTAACTACTGTATTATATTTTCTTGCCTTTGCCATGTTGTCTCCCGTGATGTTGCCTTCATGACAAACCATGAATGAAGCTAGGGTAAATTATTCTTACTGCATGGAGGGCTTTCCCCTCTTATCCTAACGCTATTGAAGGCCAGCCTGAAAGTACGCAAAAAAACCCACTAGATGTAATCATTTAATTATCTCAGAAGGAAGTCATCTGAGTGAGAACCAAAACACAGGCAAGATAAGGATAGGGTGGGGAAAGGTCCAGAAGTCTGACACTCCACCTCAGTGTTCCTCAACCTTGACACCTTTAAAATGTGTTGGCTTCAGGCTGGCTAGGACATTCTGGGAAATGGATTGCACACATCTTAAAGTGGTTGAGATGGAGTGATACTGGTCTACTCTGGCAAGCAACTGTTTTACTATGTTTCAGAGGCAGAGATCTTTCCCAGTACTGTCCCACAATTCATAATCTTTTCAACTGGAGATCATCGGAAATAAAATCTCTGGATCCTTTCGGTGTTGTACCCCTCACGGCCTGGCATCCTTCTGACAAGGATGTCCACAAAGACTCTTACAGAAGATTACAGAAGTGTTTTCATCCTGGTGAAAACTGGGAAATGGTTTTAAAAGGTGCCAAAGGTGTTTTTTTTCAAGAGGTAACTAGACTTTCTGGTTTTTCTTTGAAGGTGTTTCACTTCTCACCCAAGAAGCTTCTTCTTCAGAGCTGAAGTTGCCTCTTGAAAAAGCACCTTTGGGACAACCATGACAGAGATGAAGGAGAATCTCTCCATAGGTTTTATAAGGCGTTTTTCTCTTTCAGATCTGCAAACTACCATCCCTGGGGTGTCAGCAATGTTGCATACAATGTAGACTTTAAAGGGGCAGCCATCCACTGTGATGTGAAGCATGCTGGCTGAGGAATTCTGGGAATTGAAGTCCACACATCTTAAAGTTGCTAAAGTTGAGAAACATTGCTCTAATCAAACCCACCTGGGGTACAAGAAGTTTTCAATAAAGGCAAATCTGGCCCAGTGATCTAAAGTATTTTTTAAAATCTTGTTAGTTTTATTCTGCAGACAGGGAAGGAAAGATTGAGAAGAGTTAGCTTTCCATGATGCTTTTCCTCCCAGCAATAAAATGAAAATTATTAGACAAGTTACAAAATATTGTTACTACTGCCACACAGAAAAGTAGCTCTTTCTGACAGTTTTGCCCTTTTTGCTATGAATTTTTCTGGTTAGACTGTTAAAGGTTGGACATACTACTGAAATTGGTGACAAAGAAAAAAGGAGGTAGGGTAATTGCTGACTAGTAGGATTGGAGATTAACTGGTTTCTTTCTTACTTTTTCTAATTAGATAAGTCTAAGGTTGTGTCTTTTTAAAGACAGTCAAAGATGCTAGAGAACTATTGAAGCAATTTCACTGATAGAAAAGGAAGGAAGCCTTTTCTACATTGTATGATGTACTTTTTCTTACAACTACAGGTACTTCTTATGTCCACAGTCGAGTCCAACATTTCCATGGTTAAGTGAGACATTTTCTAAGTGAGTTTTGCCCCATTTTATTACTTTCCTAGCCACAGTTGTTAAGTGAATCATTGCATTTGTTAAGTTAGTAACATGGTTGCTAAATGAACCTGGCTTTCCTGTTAAATTTGTCAGAAGGTCGCAAAAGCTGATTATGTGACCCCAGGACACTGCAACCATCATAAATATGAGTCAGTTGCCAAGCACTTGAATTTTGATCACGTCACTGTGGGGATGCTGCAGTGGCCATGTGAAAAATGGTCATGTCACTTTTTTTCAGTGCTGTTGTAGCTTTGAACAGTTACTAAATTAAGTGTTGTAAGTCAAGGACTGCCTATAGTTCCTGGACACTTTTCTCTGCCTGATTTTAAAATCTGAACTACCTCATAATCTCAATAGGTGTTGCCTAAAAACCTAACCAGGATCAGATCATGGATTACCACAGAACATGATGCTAACTAGTACATGTATAATAGTTTGATCCTGAAACTTCTTGAAAAGCCTCATTAGTTTTGAAGCAAAAAAAGGATGTATCCAAAATATTAATACTAGTTTCTGATAATATTCACCATAATTTGTGTTAATTTAGAGGAAATCTCTAGAAATATTAGCAGCTTTGAGAAAAGTAGAAAAGGCAGTGTGTCAGGCAAAAAATCAAACACAAACATATATCTTTCAAAGACTGAATTCCCTCACATATTCAAAACATATCCAGATTAGAGTCATTTTTTCCAAAGTGAAGCTGCAAGATAAAAATTCTACAAATGTTAATGAATAAATATTTTGACAATTGCCTGTGCTGAATATATGTTAAAGGAAACTGGATTGGAAAAAGATGAGTGTGGTTTTAAATGGAAGGAAGAAGCATTAATAACTTTCACAATGCAATGACACTCTTCTATTAATTAAAAAAATAAGTTCCATTAAATTAAGATATACAC
The DNA here is from genome assembly GCA_015471245.1 of Laticauda colubrina. Taxonomy (NCBI): domain Eukaryota; kingdom Metazoa; phylum Chordata; class Lepidosauria; order Squamata; family Elapidae; genus Laticauda; species Laticauda colubrina. Next base: position 3,466,207 of record BLBF01000066.1, read on the forward strand.
TGCTCAAAAAAGCAAAGGGAACACAAAAATAAGACATCCTAGATCTGAATGAATGAAATATTCTAATTAAATACTTTGTTCATAACATAGTTGAATGTGCTGACAACAAAATCACACAAAAATTATCAATGGAAATCAAATTTAGCAACCCATGGAGGTCTGGATTTGGAGTTACACTCAAAATTAAAGTGGAAAAAAACACTACAGGCTGATCCAACTTTGATGTAATGTCCTTAAAACAAGTCAAAATGAGGCTCAGTAGTGTGTGTGGCCTCCACGTGCCTGTATGACCTCCCTACAATGCCTGGGCATGCTCCTGATGAGGTGGTGGATGGTCTCCTGAGGGATCTCCTCCCACACCTGGACTAAAGCATCCCCCAACTCCTGGACAGTCTGTGGTACAACGTGGCGTTGGTGGATGGAGTAAGACATGATGTCCCAGATGTGCTCAATTGGATTCAGGTCTGGGGAACGGGCGAGTCAGTCCATAGCATCAATGCCTTCGTCTTGCAAGAACTGCTGACACACTCCAGCCACATGAAGTCTAGCATTGTCGTGCATGAAGAGGAACCCAGGGCCAACCGCAGCAGCATATGGTCTCACAAAGGGTCTGAGGATCTCATCTCGGTTCATCATGGCACTCAGGCTACCTCTGGTGAGCACATGGAGGGCTGTGCGGCCCCCTAAAGAAATGCCACCCCACACCATTACTGACCCACTGCCAAACTGGTCATGCTGGAGGATGTTGCAGGCAGCAGAACATTCTCCACAGCATCTCCAGACTCTGTCACGTCTGTCACACATGCTCAGTGTGAACCTGCTTTCATTTGTGAAGAGCATAGGGCGCCAGTGGCGAATGTGCCAGTCTTGGTGTTCTCTGGCAAATGCCAAACGTCCTGCACGGTGTTGGGCTATAAGCACATCCCCCACCTGTGGACGTTGGGCCCTCATACCACCCTCATGGAGTCTGTTTCTGACGGTTTGAGTAGCCACATGCACATTTGTGGCCTGCTGGAGGTCATTTTGCAGAGCTCTGGCAGTGCTCCTCCTGTCCCTCCTTGCACAAAGGTGGAGGTAGCGGTCCTGATGTGGGGTTGTTGCCCTCCTACGGCCTCCTCCTTGTCTCCTGATGTACTGGCCTGTCTCCTGGTAGCGGCTCCATGCTCTGGACACTATGCTGACAGACATAGCAAACCTTCTTGCCACAGCTCTCATTGATGTGCCATCCTGAATGAGCTGCACTACCTGAGCCACTTGTGTGGGTTGTAGACTCCGTCTCAGGCTACCACTAGAGTGAAAGCACCACCAGCATTCAAAAGTGACCAAACCATCATCCAGAAAGCCTAGGAACTGAGAAGTGGTCTGTGGTCACCACCTGCAGAACCACTCCTTTATTGGGGATATGTTGCTAACTGCCTCTGCTTTCCACCTGTTGTCTATTCCATTTGTATGACAGCATGTGAAATTGATTGTCAATCAGTGTTGCTACCTAAGTGGACACTTTGATTTCACAGAAATGTGATTGACTTGGAGTTACACTGTGTTGTTTAAGTGTTCCCTTTATTTTTTTTGAGCAGCGTATATACATACATACATACATACATACATATTTGTTTTCTTAGGTTTTCGCGGGTACTTACATGTATGCTGTTCAGTTTTGTTCGGGTATTATCCCACATCATTGTAGTTGTACTTTTAAAGTTGTAGCAACGTTTCGGCAGAATCTCATCTGCCATCATCAGACTTCTGTATTGTGTTCGTCTGTGAATCAGACTCTTACAGTTGTTTCAGTTTTAAATTTGGGGCTGGCCTATTGCTGTGCCAGAATGGTTTTTTTTTTTTCATCCTGATTGGTTGGGAGTCTTGGTTTGTGTTTATTGGTCTTGGAGTTTGCTGTGTTCTGCTTGATTGGTGTTTCCAATATCTTCTGTCTGTTTTGTGGCTTTTTTTGTGTCTTGATTGGCTTGATTTAAAACTGAAACAACTGTAAGAGTCTGACTGACAGATGAACACAATACAGAAGCCTGATGAGGGCAGATGAGATTCTGCCAAAACGTTGCTACAACTTTAAAAGCACAGCTACAAGGACGTGGGAAAATACCCGAACAAAGCTGAACAGCATACACACACACACGCACACACACATATATGTGACAACAAATATAGAAAGCATCCTGAGAAGATAATCTGATGGTATAGTGTAGATAGCTTCTGCCTTTTTGGATTGATGATCAATAGTAAAGGAACTAGAAGTTATATACAACAGAGTAGCACTTGGTAGAACAGATATGAAGGCTTAGAAAATATATTTATTTATTCAATTTATATGCCATTCACTATAGATTCAGATGCCCTCGTGTATCTATACCTACAAAGATTAAACTCATGCAGGCAATGGTATTCTCTATGATACTCTTATGAAAGTGAAAATTGGATTTTGAAAAGGAAAGGCTATTTTACACTTCTGAAATTTGGTCTAGAAGAAGACTTCAGAGAAGACCGTGGATAGCCAAGAAAATAAATGGATCATCAGGTAAATGAGGTGTCTCCAAACTTGGCAACTTTAAGACTTGTGGACTTCAATTCCCAGAGTTTAAGTCCACAAGTCTTAAAGTTGCCAAGTTTGGAGACCTCTGAGGTAAATCAACTCAGAGTTCTCACTCAAGGTACACAAAGGCCCATGCTGAAAAGGTCACCTTTTGAACACTTTATGCAAAGACCAAACTCCATAATGTTTGGAAAAGGAAAAAGAGAAGCAAAGGATAACCAACAACAAAATGAATGAATTTGATTATGACAACAATGACTCGCAAGACAAGATTGCCGATTGAAGATTTAGAGAAAGGTCAAATTTATGATTGCTAACACTCAACACCAACCTGATGGCACCTAATCAGCTAACCAGCCAACCAGTTATTCTTCTCTTTCAGCTGCCTTAATTAACAACTGAAAAGAACTAAGAGAGACCAGATAATGAAATTGCTCTACATATCTGCATTCCTAGTCTTACCTCACAGCTAAAGCAATTACTGAACATAGAAATACAGGGAGGCCAAAGGCTCTAGTCTAGCAAATAGAATTCAAACAACCTCATATGCAATCATAACCAGACTCATATGCAATCATAACTCATGTGTAAATCATGAGTCTGGTCATGATTGCATATAATCTTTCCACATTTTCCCTTGTAAGTTGAGATAGGTTGGATATTGTTGTGTATTATTTTGAAAGCTGCCTAAGATTGGATAACATACTTTTTTAAAAGTAGAATTTATGTTAGCTTCATGTATAATTATTTGTTAAACGTTTGATCCTTTAGCGCTTGGCATCTAAAGATAATCTGATCTTGATAAGATCAGATTCTTATCAAGTCAGAATTGGAATGGGTTGAAGTTCTTTCAGGGGAAGAATTAAACTAATTGAAACCTACCTCAAATAGCGGCAATTTTATACAGATCAAACTCACTTTTTACAGTCAAAGGGATGCAATAAAAATCCAGCGGACATAGAAACCATTGTCTACTTTAGAACATGCTAAGTACCTACCTCCTCTTGGTCACTACAAAGACTTACACATCTGTTGTTTTTTTACATTAAAAATATGACTTGTACTATAAGTAATCTTTGAATTATGACTGTAATGGAACCCAGACTTTCTGTCATCAATCCAAAATCAAGGCACCCACACGAATGACCCAATTTTATGACTTTTTTTTTTTTTGCATCAATGTGGTGGTTGTTAAGCAAACCCGTTGTCTGCAGTGGACTTTTTTTGTTGGAAAGTGGAAGAAAAGACTGGTTTTCCATGAAAAACATTGTAAATTGTGGTCACATGACTACCGCATCAAGTCATTGTTGACTCTTAGCAACCACATAGATAGATTTTCTTCATGGCAGTCTCTCCCAAACCTGTCCTTCAGTGGTGGGATTCAAAAAATTTTACTATCGTTTTTGTGGGCATAGCTTGGTGGGCATGGCATAGTTTGGTGGGTGTGGCTTGGTAGGCATGGCAGGGGAAAGAAACTGTAAAATCTCCATTCTGTCAGCTTTGGAAGCCATATTGATATCAGATGCTCCCACGCTGCCACATCTCAGCCTGGGAACGTGGGAGGGGGGAATATATTGGAGTATATCTAGTTAGATATAATAACATTCTTTTTTCTGATTCAAGGTCAGGTTGTGTTGCGCATAATGGAGAAGAAGTCTTAAGTTGTATTAAGACAATTACGAATGGTAATTGGGGCATTTGATGTGATGATGGGTGCAGGGAGGATGGATTTTGTATTTTTTACTTATTGTAAAGAAGCCCAGAATTCCCAGATTCGGGATTCCACAGTTGTGCCAGTTTGCTATCCAAAATAAAAGGAACCTTCAAGAGATGTCTGTCTGGGTGGAATGGAGCGTTGCTAGAATGCTAACACATTCCCTCCCCACTCCTGGGGAAAGGTTACCACCGGTTCTCCAAACTACTCAAAATTTCCACTACCAGTTCTCCAGAACTGGTCAGAACCTGCTGAATACCACCTCTACTGTCCTTTCAAGTCTTCCGCTGTAATTGAGCCCATCCCCCTGGCTGCTGGTCTTCCCATTTTCTTTCCTTCCAATTTCCCCAGCTTTGGGGCCTTTGCCAGAAAGTCCCAAAGATGCTTTTTTGTTTTTTTCAAAAGGCAATAGATGTTTTAATTTTTTTTTTCCTTTTGAAAATGTTTTCCTTCTCATCCAAGAAATTTCTTCAGTTCTAACTACATTAATCCTAATTAAGTTAACCCTAACCTTAACTAACCCTAATTAGGAAGCTTCTTGGATGAAAAGCAAAAGTTTTCAAAGGGGGGGGGAATCAAGAAAGTCCAGTTGCCTTTTGGTAAAAGCACCTTTGGACAACCATGACCTGGATGATTGAGAATCTCTAGACATTTTCCAGACAGCTGGGTCTTCACATAATAGAGCAATAGCACTTTGACTTGTATACCGCTTTATAGTGCTTTACAGCCCTCTCTAAGCTGTTTACAGAGGAGGGTAATTTAAAATAAAATAATATTAAATTTAATTTAAAGAATCCAGATTAATTAATTAAATTTAATTTAAAGAACCAGAGAGAGAAAAGGCATAAGGAGAAAAACTGTAGCTAAATCTAGAAGAAAGGTAGCTTGTAAAAGCAATATACTTTCTTTTAAACTGATCTTGGTGCTGTGAACCAAGTTGTATTAAGACCATCTGGTTTCAAGTCCATTCTCAGCTACAACATTATAGAGCTAAACACAAATTTGATTCACATTTTATGCTAAACCCAGGTTTCTTGAATAAGTTATAGTTCTCTGGATTCAAACATGTTAAGTGATAATCTTTGATATACAGACTGAAGAGAAGAAAACTCAAACCAAGCAAATTCCATTATGGCTTAACTATACTTTTCCAGCCTAATCTACCTCTACAGTTGACTGTTGGTCCAGGCAAAATGCCAGTTGTGCTTCAAGGTAAATCAAATGCAAAATGATGCCTGTTGGCACCACACCCCTAGCCAGACACTCACTCACAGCCCAAACCCACAGCACAGCGTTGTTGTTATGGCGAAAATAGGAGGAGGGAAGTGTATTAAAAATGTTCACTACCATGAGTTGTTTATAAAAATAATAAATAAATAAATAAGCTTCATGCACACATTTATGCTCTTTGAGGTGGCAGTAGCTGACCAGGAGAAGAATTTTAGCGATAACTCAAGGTATAACTCAACTATAACTCAACCGACCAGGATATAGCCCTTGTTAGGATATTGAATTTAGTTAGGCTGTTGGTTTGAGCTCCGAGCTTGGCAATTTGGTTGCAAACATTTCATTACCATTCAAGGAGACATTGTCAATGTGTTTTAAGTTGTGTTCGTCTGTTAGAACACAGGTCTTTACATTTTGTTTTAAAGACTTGTGTTCTGACAGTCGAACACAACTCAAAACGCATGAACAATGTCTCCTCGAATGGCGATGAAACATTTGCAACCAAATTGCCAAGCTCGGCGCTCAACTCAACAGCCTAACTACAACCCAAGTTACCAATATTCAAATACATTTCATTGAATTTAGTAGCTGGGAAGAGTAAAGTGTACAAGAGGCCAGAATTCACATTAGTAGTTGATTAGTGAGAGAGCGCTAATTCATGCATGATGTAATCTACACTCTGATTGGTTGCTGTAAGTATAAAGGGGGAGTTTCCCTTTTTTCCCTCCTTTTTCTTCTGTGTTTTCTGTCTGCTTTACCTCATGATGTCCCTGCGTTCCTGACTATCGTATGTTCTTCCTTATCTGGATGATGGCAGGCTGCCGTAAATTTAAATGTGAAATATATCTATTTATATAAAAGCAAAATACCAGTCATGCATTATCACAAAATCTCCAGAACCATAAAGCCTACAAACTTGAAATTTGGCACGTATGTTCCTCTTGGCTTCTAGATGCTCACTAAGAAAGGATTTTTCAACATGACCATCAGAGCATTAGTATTCCCTATATTGTTATTAACATCCTCTGGTGCTAAGCAGTTCTACTCCCCCTCTCCACCTGAAAAGAAATATTTTCCAAATGCAAAACACAAGAAGAGGAGAAGAGTTTCAGTTTTAGTTTCACAGCACCAAGCAGCTTTGTTACAGAACAGTTGAGCTAAGCCACACACAGGCTCCTTGATGTCTCCTTGCTCACACAGCAAATAATGTTTCAGTTTCCAAACAGCCCTCAACTCTCTCAAACACTGAGAGGAAACCAGCCAGATGAATACTAATGGATGCTGGTAGGCAGAGGCAGCATTTCCCTCCTTATTTTCCTCCCTAAAAACAGTCCAATCCCAGTTTTGTAGCGAAGCACGGTTATCAAGCTAGTATTTGTATAAAGAAACCTCAAGTTTGTGTTAGTGTCTCTGACAATTCCATGGCAGTCCTCAATATCCAAAGGAGTAAGAGAGGAAGGGGGGAAAGGCTGCCTGTCTCCTATGTAGGACTCTTAAAATCAAACCTTCTGGCTATCAGATCACACAAAGAATATAGCAAAACTGGGGAACAAATGCACATATACAAACACAGCTCAAAGAATGAGATCGGAGGGAATAAAACAGCTCTTTTTGTATGATTTGGGAATTCTAGAAAATGGGATGACCTCATCAAGATCGCTTGAAACAGCCAAGGCATGACAAATGCAGAGAGATAGTTCTCAGTTCTTCTCAACAACTAAGACTTCAGAGCACTCATGAAATGTAGAAAGAATACAAAAGTGAATACCTTTTGATACAACACGTACTTAAACTGGAATTTGCAGCCCTGAGGAATTCATGCAGGACCCAGCCTATCAATGGCTGTTAATCTGAATGGCTCCGTATTACCCCTGAAACCTTAAACTGCAAACCTTAAATCTGAAGTTCTAGCCAGCAACAATGGAAGAGAAACGTTGCTTTCTTGTCTTGGGAGTTTCCTGCTGACAGCTGGTTATGTTGAACTTAATTTAATCTACTCAATTTAAGATAATGCCTGACTCCAACCCACTCTAATTATCACTGACTTGGATTTATTGATTTTATTCTGTGTATGTGGTCGCTAATCAAAACATCATCAAAAAAGGACAACAAAGAATGCTCTTTCTGCGCTAACCCAGAAAGCTCAAAGTGCCCAAGGAGCAGCTGATCCAGTTCTACAGATGAATTACTGAGTCTGTCATCTGCACCTCTATAACTGTCTGGTTTGGTTATGCAACCCAACAGGGCAGACACAGACTTCAGAGGATCATTAGGAGAGCAGAAAAAACAATGGCTACCCACCTGCCTTCCATCGAGGACCTGTATGCTGCACGAGTCAAAGAGAAGGCTGTGAAAATATTTACAGACCCCTCACATCCCGGACATAAACTGTTTCAACTTCTACCCTCAAAATGACCTTATAGAGCAGTGGTCCCCAACCTTTTTTGTACCAGGGATCAGTTTCACGCAGAAACACTTTTTCAAGGACCGGCAAAATCAATTCTTCCCCAATCGTAAAGGGTTTCTTACTATTTCTTTTCTAAAAACATATTTTTATACACATTTTAATAACGATTATTCATTCTTTGCGGCCCGGTACAAAATAATCCACAGACCGGTACCGGTCCGGGGCCCGGTAGTTGGGGACCCCTGCTATAGAGCACTGCACACCAGAACAACTAGACACAAGAACAGTTTTCCCCCAAACGCCATCACTCTGCTAAACAACTAATTCCCTCAACACTGTCCGACTGTTTACAAAGTCTGCACTACTATTACTATTAATCTTCTCATCACTCCTTATCACCCATCCTCTCCCACTTGTGACTGTATGATTGTAACTTTGTCGCTTGTATTCTTAACGATTTATATGGACTGTTTCCTAGTATGATTTGTTTGCTTATTTTGCCCTATGACTATTATTAAGTGTTGTACCTTATGATTCTTGACGAATGTATCTTTTCTTTTATGGACACCGAGAGCTTATGCACCAAAGTCAAATTCCTTGTGTGTCAAATCACACTTGGCCAATAAAGAATTCTATTCTATTCTCTATTCTAAGAGTCGACAACAACTGGAGGACACACATCACCAATTGAAAAATAATAACAATCTCACAATAGCAAGTAACTCCAAGTACAGGTAGTCCTCAATTTAGGACTACCTAAAAAATGACTAATGACTATTTCTCACACTTATTATCGTTGCAGCATCCCAGTGGTCACGTGATCAAAATTCAGGTGCCAGGCAACTCATATTTATGACAGTTGCAAATGTCCCGGGGTCATGTGATCCCTTTTTGCAACCTTCTGACAAGCAAAGTCAATGGGGAAGCCAGATTAACTTAAGCCAGATTAACTTAAGCCAGGTTAACTTCAACTGTGTTCCTAAACTTAACAACTGTGGTGATTCACATAACAACTTGGCAAGAATGTTGTAAAATGGGGCAAAACTCATTTCGCAAATGTCTCGCTTCGCAACAGATACAGTAGAACATCTGGTCATGAGCGCTTCTGACCACGATCAAATCAGGTTCCGACCAAAAAATTCACAATTTGTTTGAACCTGGTCACAAACACATACTCAGGTGGTGATCACATGCGACCCCTGACCCAGAAATTCCTGAAGACAAAACATTAGAAGATGAAAAAAAATCACCAAAATTATGGAACTAATTATGGTCGTGATCAAAGGTTCTACTGTATTTGGGGCTCATAACGTCAAAGATTATCTGTATAAAACAAGCCATATGTCAACTAAAAAGATACTTCTTTCGTGTTTTTAGCTGCCAGCAGAAAGGGAGTGGGGGAAAGCAGTGCATTCCTCAAATGCCTCAGATAATGCAGCCCAAAGCTGTCGGCTTACAAGAATATTACTGGAGAGTATGATTGATGACTCTTGGCTATGGATGTGTCCCATTGGAGAACATGCATCCAGGGGGTGGGGGGAAGACCAGGGTCAAGGGGGAAATGAATGGTGTATTTTAGTGTCGGCTGCACCCAGCTAATGCCAACACAGCATTTCTAATAAATCTTTTTTGTTTTTTACTCTGAGAGATGTGGCTAGAGACTTATGATTTGAATAGGGGTGGATTTGTTGGAGCCCTGACACCCTTTACAGAAAAAAACATGTAACAAAGAAGCATAAAATGCCAACTGAAGGCCAAACAATGGTAAATGAACTAAACCTCAGACGTTAGCCACTGTGGGAAACTGAACCCTTGAATAGATGGGTCATCCAAGATCCTATAGTACATCCTTACATTCTTCTAAGATTGATGGTAGGAGAACCTATTCATAGCTCACATGCTCACCCTCGTGGCCGAGGGTCATAAGGCAGGCTCTCTGACAAAGAATGTGCCAGCTAATAATCCCTTCCAGTGGCTGCAACCGAAAGCCAATAATTTCAAGGTTATTCCAATGATGCTTTTCTGCATATTTTCAAAGCTGACCGACTTTACCCCATGCAGCGTCCAAACTGAAAGCTGCAGCCAAGAAGCCAGATATGACTTAGAGTCATTATGCGATGAAAAGAAATGCACATTTTTTTCATTAGGTCAGAAAGATTTAACCGTTCTGAGAATTGGAGTGGTGGTGGCGGTGAAAATCTTACATCAAAATACCACACTGGGGGGTGGGGTGGGGTGGGATTAGTATGCAGCTGTATATTTATTCAAATCTCCTCACCATACTTATATCCGTAAGGTTTTTCTTATCAGAGTAGATATACAAATATTATCCTGAGTGGAAATATAAGGTGTAATGTTTCAAATGCCATTTGGACAATTTTCTACTTTTAATTGCTTTTGTGTTGGGTTTGTTTTTCTTGTGGCATTGTTTGCATCACTTCGAAATAGGCTCTGTACCTGCCTGCCTCTGAAGCATTGACTTATTTGAATCCAGACAGATCATTTCTCCTGATGTTGTGATGGTTTATCTAAAATTGAAACCAACCAACCAGCCTTCCTTCCTTCCTTCCTTCCTTCCTTCCTTCCTTCCTTCCTTCCTTCCTTCCTTCCTTCCTTCCTTCCTTCCTTCCTTCCTTCCCTCCCTCCCTCCCTCCCTCCCTCCTTCCCAGTGGTGGAATTCAAAATTTTTTACTACCGGTTCTGTGGACATGGTTTGATGGGCGTGGTATGGCTTGGTGGGCATGGCTTGGTGGGCATGGCAGGAGAAGGATGCTGCAAAATCTCCCATTCCCACCCCAGTCCAGGGGAAGGATACTGCAAAATCTCATTGCCTCCCTATCCCCCTGACCTGCTTTCCAGCTCCATTCTCCTGTGCAGGGCAACCACAGAAGACCCAGCTGATAAACTGGGACTCAGGAGGCAAAGAATAGATGGGGGCAGGGCAGGGCCGGTCAAAGGTGGTATTTGCAGGTTTTCTGAACTATTCAAATTTCCACTACTGGTTCTCCAGAACTGGTCAGAACCTGCAGAATACCACCTCTGCTCCTTTCTCCTATTTTCTCCACAATAACCTGGTAAGGCAGAGAGAGAGAGACAGACAGACAGACAGAGACGCACAAAGAGACAGACAGGCAGGCAGGCAGGCAGAGAGTCAGAGACAAGGACACACACACACACACACACACACACACACACACACACACACAGTGACTGGCCCAAAGTCCCTCCCAGATGACTTTCATGCCTAAGTCTGAACTAGAACTCACCATCTCCTGGTTTTTAGACCAGGATCTTCACTACGACACCGAATTGGCTTAGTTCAGATGTCCCTGATCTCGCAAGGCTTTAAACAAATTTAAATTTTATAAATTTAAACAAACCAATTCTGAAAATACAATTTTGCCTCAGAATGGAGTGCTGGATGGAGTGGATCACCTGATGTGTATTATATGTTCTTGTTGTGATATATGTTGGTTTCCCTTATGTGTGTGTTTTTTTTTTTAAATCTGTGTTTTGGTGTTGGACTTGCTTTAAATTTGTTACCACCCAGAGTCAGTACTAAGTTGTGCAGTTGTCAATAAATACATAGAAATCATAAACAAATTCTGCATCTCCTCAGTGGAAGTTGGTGCAAAGGACATGGTAGCCTTTTTGGTGAACTGGGACTTAGTTCTTTTGCTCTGTTTCCGGTCAATTTCACTATCACTGAATAAACTGGTTAATTGTTTTTGTTTAGATAAGCAGCAGGCTCTGAATTCTTATATCATCTTTGTTTTGTTCAGAAAACACACGAGGTAGACCGGGTTCCAACAACAAATACTTTATTCTTTAACTAGTCAGTAAATAGGAACACTTGGCTGAAGCCGAGGCCAGCCTTTTATACAGGCTGGCTTGCCTGCTTGCAGCCAATGGCAGTTGCTTAAATTTGCCGCCTTTCAGCAGCTCTTTGGATTGGTTCCTAGTGAACCAATCCAGTGTTTATTTTATTTGACCAATCAGGTTTGTAGATTTGGAGTCACCCAATTTACATATAGAACACCCCTCCCCCCTTAGTTCAGTCCTACGTGGTGACGTAGTCTCGCAGGTAGGCGGGGCTTTTCCGGACTCGACTTGACTTGCGCGGTTCATTCTTAGTGAAGACTTCGACCGGTTCGGATGGGGCTGCTGTGTCGTCCATTCTTCTCCCTGGAACCGTCTGGAAGGGTGAGTCAGCCATTTTACCGCCGCCTGAGTTTCTTAGGCTGGCGGTTTTGCCGCTCCCTCCCGTTTCCTCCGGGCAGGTCGAGCTGGCCTGGCTGGCCCCTTCCGATGGGCTCTTCACACAAGTCTCTCCAAACAGTGAGTCTTTTATTTGCTCTTTTTGTTCGTATGTTTCATTGGTTTTATTTTTTAACGGTTCTTTATTTAATTCTCGCATTTCCCCCCCCACCTTAGTTGGCAATTTGTCGGTTTTTTCGACGAATGGTTGTATGTCTGTGGTTCTTTCTATATTTTGGGATCGAAGCTGGTCTATGTGCCGCTTCCATTCCCTGCCATCATCTACTGTTAACCGGTAGGATTTGGGGCCTGTTATTTGGGTAATTTGTCCTGGTAGCCATACTGGGTCCCCAGTGAAGTTTTTGGCGTAGACTAAATCGCCAATTCCAAATTTTCTAAACCGTGTAGAGGAGTCGGGGGGGTTTTCTGGCATGAATTCTGGGTGCAATCTATCAAGGTGTGACCTTAGTTTTCTCCCCATGAGTATCTCTGCTGGGGACTTGTTGGTTGTGGTACTGGGTGTTATGTGCTGGAGTGTGAGCAATCAGTTAATTTTTTGCTGTACATCTCCAGTGTCCATTTTTTCTAACCCTTCCTTTGTAAATCGGACCATTCTCTCTGCCCTACTGTTTGCAGCCGGATAGGCCAGCGCGGTTAGGGCATGTCTAATACCTAGGGAGGTTAGGTATTGTTCAAAGTGTAGGCTGGTTAGTTGTGGTCCATTATCGGACACGAGGACGTCCGGAATGGGTGGCAAAAAGGCTGTCCAGTTGTTTTATTACTAATTCAGTTGTTGTTGATGGCATAATTTTTACTTCTAACCAGTTAGAATAGGCATCCACAACAATCAGAAAGGTATGTCCTTTAGTTGGACCAGCGAAATCGATGTGGATTCGTGACCAGGGGCCCCGTGGGATTTCCCAATCTCTAATGGGTGCTTTGGGTGGGGATGCTCTAATTGCTTGACATTTGTTACACGAGGTTACCCAGTATTCTATGTCCCTATCAATACCCGGCCACCAGACATAACTTCTAGCAAGGCTTTTCATTTTTACAATCCCCGGGTGACCTTCGTGTAGCATACTAAGTACCCTAGGTTGTAGTTTGTTAGGAATAACCACCCGATCACCCCACAGTAAACAACCTTTTTGAATAGAAAGTTCGGTTTGTCTGGTCCGGAAAGGTTTAAAGTTTTCAGTTTTTTGATTTTCCGGCCAGCCTTTACCTACCCAGTTAAGAACACGGGCAGTCAAAGAGTCTTTTGCGGTGGCTCTGGCGACATCATACGCTGATATGGGTAGATCGGGGCAAGTCTCTATTTGTAGCGTTGTCATCGCTGGTGCCGGGTCTTCTTCAGTCGCTGGCAAGGGTGCTCTGCTTAAAGCGTCCGCGTGTGAAATTTGTTTCCCCGGTTGGTGTGTCAGAGTGTATGAGTAGGCTGCTAGGAACTCTGACCATCTCGTCATTCTTGGGGAGAGGATATTTGGTGTAGGTTTGTTTCCCGCCAAAATTCCTATTAGCGGTTTGTGGTCTATTTATAGATAAAAAGATAAGACACAGGATAAACAGTGACCTTGGAGGGGCTAAAGAGTACTAACTTTGTTGGAAGTCACTTCTTTATATTTTTCCTTTCTTTAATATATTCAAACTTTTTTTTGCTTACATTTTTTCCTCTTTACTTTTTCCTTTTTTCTTTCTCTTTCCTTTTCAATTTTTACTTACCATTCTATTTTATCTTAGTTTGTATTTGATTTAACAATTAGATTAACAATTATAATCAACATCCTTTATTTATGGGGAAAAGATTAAAATACAAAACACCAAAATATATAAAAAAAAAAACCACATAATAACAAAAACATTAAAAACGTTGTTGTCTTAAAAACAACAACATGATATCCTCCCTAACTGAATGCTGATTGGTATAATACAACAATTTAGCTTCCCACCTCTTGAGAAGCAGGGCAAAATAATTTTAAACTGTTAAATTACTAAATATACTTACAAATTGTTCGCCTGTCATTGGTAAACTATATGAATAACAAAGTAGTCAACAGAAAAACAACAACAATAATGAACATATATAATCAACATTCTTAAGAAAAAGTATATATAACAAAGAATGATTGATACCTTAACACACCCAGATAAGAAAACAGATATGAAGGGCCACTCTGTTATCTTCACAGGAAACATGTCACAAAACAAGTATGCAGAACCAGTTTTACCACTCAAAAGAGGCAGGTGCTGGTACATCCCATCTTTTGAAAGATAGCACCCACTAAAACTGGGGCAGGTGGGCTGATTTTCAACACCAACAACAGATCCAAGCCATCACTTTGAATAATTTTATTTTGTGAATTAGATTGATCAGCAACCTGGTTACAGTAATCATCCCAGGAAGATTACAGCGCAGATCCAAGCTTGAAGGATCATGGCTTTGGCTTCCAAACACAATTATAAATAAGATCATTTATCGGAAGAAGCAGTTCATTAAAGAGCTTCACCGCAGATAAATTATTTGTGTTGTATTGTGTGTGAAGCAAGCTGCTACTGAGAACTTGCAGCTTGGAAGTATAACACAGAAGAATGTTTCTCAATCTTGACAAATTTAAGATGTGTGGGTGTTGAAGCACACATATCTTAAACTTAATGTCAACCGTCCTGTTAATATATGCAGCAAAAGAATCTCCTGGGACATTTTTTTTTTTTTGACCAAGGGTATCACTTCACAGATAGATCCATATAGCACAGAAGTACAATGATAACACAATTATTTTTCCCTTTTCTGGCTCAGGAGTTCTGGGAGTTGAGTCCACAGGTCATAAAGGGGAAAGGCAGCATAGTTCCCCACCCCTGGTTTTGTGGCTTGAAAAGAGCAATTCAGATAACAGATAACAGATAATCAGAGTTGGAAGAGACCTTATAAGTCATCTAGTCCAACCCCCCACCCAAGCAGAAGACCCTACACCATTTCTGACAGATGGGAGTCCAATCTCTTCTTGAAAGTCTCAAGTGATGGCGCTCCCACAACTTCTGAGGGCAAAGCTGTTCCATTGGTTGATTGTTCTCACTGTCAGAAAGTTTCTCCTTATTTCCAGGTTAAATCTCTCCTTATTCAGCTTCCATCCATTATTCCTTGTCTGACCTTCAGGTGCTTTAGAAAATAGCTTGACCCCTTCCTCCCTGTGGCAGCCCCTCAAATATTGGAAGACCGCTATCCTGTCTCCCCTGGTCCTTCTCTTCCCTAGACTAGCCAGGCCCGATTCCTGTAACCGTTCTTCAAATGTGGAACTTGATTGAGTTCTGGTGCTCTCTGCTTTTTTTCTGCTGCTTTGTGCTTTGTGCTTGCAGCACAAAGTTCAAATATGGATTATAATGTTGAAGGGTAATGTAAGCCTCTTACTACATGTGAGAATTTAAGACCTTCTTTTCATCCCTTCCTGATAAAGGGGTCTTAGAGAGCTGATTATTTCTGTAGCCTGAGAAACCTCTCTGGAAAAAACTCAGAAATCCCCAGGAAATATTGCAACTACCTCTCTTCTTGCAAGCCTCCATCAACGTCATGTTAAGCATCGAAATGACGCAGTCTGCTTCACCTATTGGATGGCTAATGTGGCATGCGAATATTCTGTCATCAGAAAGAGATAATAATCAAGCAGACGCCTCTGGCCTTTGCCTTAAAATTTCTCAGTCGGGCCTCCTGCACCATTTTGTTTTTGGGGCCCTGCCAACTACTGCCATAGCAACTATCTCTCCTGGTTGCCATAGGTTTGTCAAGTCAGATTCCCTTGTTGTCATGGCAACGGAATGACTTCACACTGAGGAGTAACTTTCCATCCCCTTTTGATGGGAACAGGATGCAGTCGCTGATGGAGAGATTAGGGTACCAAATATGAGGAAGAAACTTCCTCTGTACATCCTAAATATATGTTCTGCTGAATTTAAAGAAAAATCACTCGGGGTAGAAAAATACTACACCACAAAGGTGTAGTATTTACACCACAAAGGTGTAGTATTCCTCCACAAAGGAAGAATTGTCCTAAAATTCCTTAATATTTTATCACGGGAGTAAGGAGATTAATTGTTGTGGTTCGCTGGCAGCCAGTGCGGACGGCAGAAGTATTGGACAGTGAGGACGAAAAGGAACTAGTCAGGGAGACTGGCGAGGACTTGGATGAGGGTCCTGCATCCGATGCAGGGATGGGGCCAAGACTATCTGGGAGTGGGGTTGTGCCGTCCAGACAGTTTCGAGCTAATGGGATTTGGGATAGTGAGTTAGGAATTGAGAGCTGTCCCCTTAAGGGAATGCATCATGGTAAATGTAGTTAAGGTATCCTGGGAAATGTAGTCTGTGTCATGTGACCACATCTGTAATCCTGATTGCTCATTAAATTGACCCTCGATGGGTTGGGGGAGGCTGCCTCACTCTTGCCTGAATCCATTACCATGCAGCTGCTTCAATCATCATGGGGATGAGAGTTTATTATCTTTCTACATCATAATGCAGATATGCAAAGGACTGGACATTAAGAAGAACCTCTTCATAACTGTGAGTTGATAAGGATGCCTGATGAACCAATAAAAAAGACTTTGTATGGATGCTTTGTGGAGTTGCTGTCTGCTTTATAGCCATCCTTCAGAGCTTTCAGAGCCTGGCAGCAGCGAACAGAGGACCTCGGGGAGCCTGTTCCCAGGCGCAGAGCTGCTAGAAGGCGAGAGCAGCTGAAGCAGAAGGGGCGACTTGGGAGTAAGGCTGGGAGGTGATTGCCCCTCCCATCAGGGATAAAAGTCAGTCCTCAATGACGAAGAGCTTTGCAGGAAGCAAAGCAGTTCAGTAATCTCTGAGTCCTTCGTGAAGCTCTGTACTCTGGTCATTTTTTTCTAGGTTTTGGGGTTGGTTTATGTGTTGGAAGAAAAATCCTTCTGGGTTCAGTTCCAAATGGGAAAAAAGACACTGGAAACATGGAGGCTGTTTGGAAAGTTTAATGGTGGACAGGAGGACCACATGGCTTGAAGCTCCAAAGTGAAAAAGAAGGATAATCACATGCTTCAAGGTGAAGGAAGAGATCAAAAAAAGGCTGAGGTGCTGAGCCTGGGTTTTATATAACCTTTGTTGGGATTTGAATTGGAGTTTGTATTCTGATTGGTTGTCAGACTCCCATGAGGCCATGCAGGGGCAACTCTATATGTTGTCCTGAGTTCCAGGTTTGGTTGAGCCTTGCTGGATGATGATGCACTGAAAAGGGCTTTTGGCAATTGCTATAGCTTTACCTGGAGATCTTTGTTATGTCAAGTATTTTGGCCCAGGCCTTGATGGCCCACCCATTAACAAAGGTGGGGGTGAGCTTCTACTTCTGAGGTGAGTTTCTGCTCTTGAGTTTCTACTCTTTTTAGGGGAAATATTCTGCCCTTTTAATATTTCCTAGGATATTTCAATTTTCTGGGAGAGTTGTGGGTGCTAACTTCCTACATATGTTGAGCCTTAATTGGATTTCTGTTTCTTGGCAGGCATTCTACAGCAGTGGTACCAGGGACCAGTTTCATGCAGAAACACTTTTTCAAGGACTGGCAGAATCAATTCTTCCCCAATAGTAAAGGGCTTCTGAGCTTTAGCTCATATAAAATATATATTTTAATCACGATTATTCATTCTTTGCGGCCCGGTAGAAAATGATCCACAGACCGTTACCGGTCCGGGGCCCGATGGTTGGGGACCCCTGTTCCACAGCACCAAAAAGCGTACTTTTATCTGGAGGAACTGAGTATAATGAGTTTTGGCTCAGAATGCAAGTAATTCCCAGCATCGCATTAAAAAAGGTTTTACTTTTAAATTCAGTTTGTGTTTTATTAAGTTTGACGAAGCTGGGGTTAGAACAGTAATATTCATCAGACATATATAACTGTAGACATGCAATGAGGGAATAACTAAATTATCTCTTGATTTTACAAAAAAGGTGTGGAGGGATCTCACTGACAGATCTTGCTGAAAACTGGAAGTGAGAAAGCTAATGCACAACTGGACCCCACATTTATGCTGCTTAGTGGGGCATTGTGTTTTGCCCCATTTTACAACCTTTCTTGCCATGGATGTTAAGTGAATCACTGCAGGTGTTAAGTTAGTAACACGATTCTTAAATGAATCGAACTTCCCCATTGACTTAGTTTGTCAGAAGGTCACAAAAGGTGATCATATGATCCCAGGAAACTGCAACGATTAAAAAAAGTTCAAATTTTGATCATATGATTTTGGGGAAGCTGCAACAGTTGTAAGGGTGAAAAATGGTCATAGGTCACTTTTTTCAGTACCATTGTAACTTTGAATGGTGACTAAAAGTATTGTTGTAAATTGAGGACTACCTGTAATGTGGAGTATTCTTTCCCTGTCCTTGTGTTGATGCCAGGGGATTAATTCAGAAAGCAAAGTGGATTTAATATGACTTCACTGATCCATCCGTTTCTTGGAAGTCTTTTGAATGCTTAGATAATCTTCAACTTTACACAAGGGTCTACAAACTTGGCAACTTTAAGACTTGTGGATTTCCACTCCCAGAATTCCTGAGCTAACATGACTGGAGGAGGAATTCTGGGAGTTGAAGTCCACAAGTCTTAAAGTTGTGAAGTTGGAAGACCCCTGACTTTACAACTATTTGAAACTGGGGGTTTTTAGGACCCAGATTTAAAATTCCGACAGTCACCCAGCCTCACAGTCATAGGACTGGGTGTCAGACTGCCAGATCTGCTTAATGACCACATGATTCACTGAACAATTGCAGCGATTCACTTAACAACCATGGCAAAATAAAGGTCACGGAATCAGATACAACTCACTTAACAGTCTCCTTGCTTATCAACAGAATTTCTGGTCTGAATTGTTATCGTAAGCCAAAAAATACCTATAAACTCCTTAATTCCACATGCCACTTTGGTAAGTATCAATGTATTGGTAATAACAATCAATAAGCCTGCAGTTCTATTCACCTCAACTTCCACTGTCCACTCCGCTCAGCACAGCTCAGATGGAAACGTAGGTATGCCCCTTTTAATTATAATTTAATTTCTGAATACAATGCATTGAGTTTTATAATTTTGGGGGATTCCTGTGCAAGAAAAAATAATAATAATAGCAAGAACAGCTACATATGTGGGAGGAAATTCAGCTGTCTCTTTGTGTGACCAGAAGGTGATGCTAGAATTGTGTAATTCCATTTTGTGTCTCGCATTCTATTTTGATCACATTTAAAGAAGCAGATATATAACTATTTTTAGTATTCCTTGCCAACTTGAGCTATTCTGGGATTAAGATTTGAGAGACATTTTTGCAATCAGGAGTTTCTTGCCTCTTGCACAAGGGATGTTTCCACATCCGTAGTTTTCCCACTCTTTTTGATCCCAGTCCAAGGAAAGGAGACGATTAATGAAACCCAAAAGCAGATCAAGGTGTTACAATCAAACTCTAGTGTGACATTCTGACACTTATTTGTGCAGGTAGTCCTTGACTTATGACCGGTTGCTTAGCGACAGTTGTTGAAGTTTCAACAGACCTTTCTGGGAATATTTATCAGCCACCTCTACGTGGCTACCAGGCTGCTCCTGAGTCCCAGCTGATCGGCTGGGTCTCCTTTGGTTGCCCTACACAGGAGAACGGAGCTGGAAAGCAGGTTAGTTTGGTTGGGAGGGACTGGGAATTTTTCAGTATCCTTCCCCTGCCAGGCCCACTAAGCCACCCCCACAGAACCAGTAGTAAAAAATTTGAATCCCACCACTGATCCGATAACCTCGAAACTCTTGAGGATAGAAATGGAACCTCAGGAGCAAGCCAAGTTCTACTCCACCCAATCAAGAGAAAGGTGGACCAACCCAAACAAGTGTTCCTGGTAGTGTGATTGAACCTCTTCCTGCAGTCACCCATTTTTACTTTTTGGCCCCTTTGGGAGAGCTTTCCCAAAAGAGAGCTTTCGTTGCAATACACACACAAAAAAACAAGCAGAATTGGACCCTTTTTGACCATATGTTGTGAACACCCCTGTAAGCATCCATGTGCTTTGAGCCGCCACAGCTCTCAAAACTGCCAACATCCTCTTACATCCAATCGAATTGAAAAAAAAAATACATAACCAGCACACACTTTTCCTCATTCACACTTTCAGTTTTCTTTGTGTCCATTGTCCAGACCAGGGCAGACCATGCTGGCTGGAGAATGCTAGGAGTTGAGGAATTCTGGTCCAAACAATTGCTGGAAAAACAGAAAGTGGGAGGTAAAGGAGGAGAGGGAGAGGGAGAGAGACAGGAGAGAGAGACAGGAAAGGGAGAGAGGAGGAGAGGGAGAGGAATGGGGAAGAGAGGGAGAGGAGGGGGGAGAGAGAGAGAAGAGACAGGAAAGGGAGAGAGGAGAAGCGGGAGAGGAAGAGGAGAAGAGGGAGAGGAGGAGAGAGAGAGGAGACAGGAAAGGGAAAAAGAGGGAGAGAGGGAAAGGAATAAGGGAAGAGAGGGAGAGGAGGGGAGAGAGAAAAGATAGGAAAGGGAGAGAGGAGGGGAGGGAGAAGAATGGGGGAAAGGAGGAGAGACAGGAGAGGGAGAGTGTGAGATTGCAGGAAAAAGAGACTTGAGACAAGCGTGACTTTCAGCTCTTTATTAGGTTCCTGGAATCAGCCTAACTGCGGAGCCGCGGCAGCCTCTTTTATAGCGGCTGCTCGCGGCTCACGGCCAATAACGGCTCCTTGAATCTCCCGCCGCTCAGGCGGACCAATCACGGCGGGAATTGTTGACCAACCACCATCCCTTGAAGAACCAATCATATTGTAGTCTTTGTGGACCAATCAGAAAAGGGTATTTCAAGTATGCTAATATAGAACAGAGAGAGGAGGAGAGAGAGAGGGAGAGGAGGGAGAGAGAGAGAGAGAGAGGACAAAGTTGTTAGGGAGAAAGGAAGCTGTCCTGCTGGATGGATTATTCCTGTGGTTTGTTTGGTTTGTTTTTAATCTCAGGTAGCTGTGATGCTGGCAGGATAACTTGACAACATTGTCACAATTTCATAATCGTTTCATAGCTGTAAAAAAGAGGTTGTGCGTATGAGAGAGATGGGCTTCTTTGACAAAATGATGTGAAAAATTGAGCCTAATGATAAAAGGAGGAAAACCAAGCTAACCAGTCGCTTTCCAGGGCTATGAAACTGATTAAGGTCAAATTAATTGATAAGGCTGTAATCTCCTCTGGCTTAGGTAGGTTGTAGTGGACTCTGGCCAGGGACTGGAAAATGTGGGAGGTAGGAAAACAAAACCTACAGAAAAACAGTCTACAACCAGTCTTAATGTTGCAAAACAAAACATATATATTTCCTCTGAGTTTGGATAAACTGGGTTTAAACTAGAAAAAATATCAACACAGTCTTTGGAATGAAGCAATGTAACTGGAAAGGGATGGGCAGCTTTAGAGCCAGAGATGAGTGGTATGAAGTATGTATGTGATGGAACACAGATATGAAAAGCTGTAAGATATTAGATGTGACTAAATAGCTGAGAAGGTGTATGGAAGGTGTATGGCTTTCCTGTGGAGACGGAATCTAATACTTTTCATAATTTCACCCATTTTCATTTCCATCCTGGAGTAGGCACTTATTGCCTAGTCTGAACCTGTAGCTTTTGATAGAAGATAAATAATTGCATAAACATGTGATTAGCAGGCTACCTAACTGGTGGCCATTTGATGTTGAAGCTCCAGGAGCAAAATAAATTAAGAGAAAGAGTGATTTGTTACATTGCAGTCTTTCAATCATCCATTTGCCAACTCAACAAGCCGACTCAACTTAATAGCTCCTTTCTTCGACACTTCAGAAGAAAGCCAACACAAAGATTCAGGTCAACATGACTTTTATTCTTTTGGGGAACTTTGACCTGATATTACATGGTGTTCTTTAATAATATAGAAGATCTCTGCATATCATGGATGGTGAAGTCCATCACGACCTCAATCTGTTTTGTTAGGTCCTGGTTTGGGTGCCTCAAAGGGGTGTTCAATCACTTCTGAAAGACAAATAAAGACCAAAAGGTCAGAGGTCAGGAAAGAACAAGAAGTAGATTTATTGAGTAAGAACATTTACTAGGTGAATGAGAAAGCTCAAAGCTATTGGTTCATTCTAGGAGAAGAGTAGGAATAGGAACTTGGGAGCAAAATGATTGCATTCTCTACCCCAATGTTTTCTCAATCTTGACAACTTCAAAAATGTGCGGACTTCAAGTCCCAGAATTCCCTAGCCCCAAGACTGGCTGGGATATTGCCAAGATTGAGTAACAGTGTTCAAGAATTCATTAGGAATGAAAGAAACTAGAAGCTTCACTGACAAGCTGTTATGACCTCTCTTCTTTTGTGTTTTGTTTATTCTGGGATTGACTTCATATACCCTGTATAGCTGTAATAAAATGGTAAATAAGGAATTGTTCATTTTGTGTCAAGGTCATTGAGGTTCATGAGAATTCTACTCATCAAGGACCATAACAAGAATAAATCCAAGCATCTGCCACATTGAATGACTCTACTTCAAGTGCAGACCTAATCCACCAGATAGTTGTACAAAGTTGTTACAGGCTAGGTTCATCTGTTGTGCTGATCCATGGGTTTATTTAGTTATGACTTCCTGACTAAACCGTTGTTGTGGTTTGACAGCAGCCGGTGCAGACAGCAGCGGAATCGGACACTGGGGAAGAAAGAGGATCAGTCCGGGAGTCAGGAGAAGATTCGAATGAGGATCCTGTATCTGATGCAGAGATGGGGCCAGGACCATCTGGGAGTGGGGTGCTGCCTTCGGAGCTTCCAGAGTCTGGCAGCAGTGAGGCCGAGGAACACGGGGAGCCTGTTCTCAGAGTGCGTGTGCGCAGAGCTGCTAGAAGGCGAGAGCGTCTGAGACAAAAGGGGCGACTTGGGAGTAAGGCTTAGAAGTGATTGCCCCTCCCATAAGGTATAAAGGACAGGCAAAGGTGATGAAACCTTTGCAGGAAGCAAAGTCATTTGTTCGGTTCAGATTCATTCTTGAAGTTCTTTGTACTTCGGTTGGTATTTTTTTCTAGTTCATTTAGACACTTCTGTTATTGACAGCATTTCACAGGAAAAAAAAAGCTGGGTGCTTATCTCAAGGGACTGTTTGAGATTCATTACCGACTGGGAATGAAAATAATTCTCAGCGTTGCAATAAAACAAGACTTGTTTTTTAAATAAGTGTGTGAGTAATTAGGGTCTCGGAAGCCTTGGTCAGAACACTCATAGCTGGCTGAATTCCCAAAATATGATAAGCTAAAACCAAGAAATGACATGACATTTTAGCTGAATATGTGACTTCAGCTGAATATGTGACTTTAAAATAAAATGGGATGCTCATTCACAACTTATACCCATTTATCACCCTACACTGTGGATGCCCACAATTAGACATGTTGGAGCTTGCTGTGGGGAAGCAAGATACCAAGATTTGCAGAAGGGCTATGGCCAACTGTTTCATTATGTCACCACTTAAGACAAGGGTCTTCAAACTTGGCCAGTTTAAGACTTGTGGACTTCAACTCCCAGAATTCCTGAGCTAACATGACTGGAGGAGGAATTGTGGGAGTTGAAGTCCACAAGTCTTAAAACGGTCAAGTTTGAAGACCCCTGACTTAAGTGAGATAATGACTTCATTGGCCTGCCTGTTGCCTGCCCTGGAGGCCATTAAGAGTCACACAAGGAGGGTGTTGAATCCATATCCATGCCTCAAACCCTGAAGAAACAGGACAGCCTGTAAAACCAATTCAATGCATAAAACAGATTCTGAAACGTGGGAAGACTTATCTTTTGATAATTGAAGGCACCCTGATGTCAAAGCACATCTAGTAAATTATATTATCGATGCACATGTTTTAAGATACAGTGGCCTGCTTAACTTCATTTGGCAAATCTCTGCATTTTCCTCCCTTCATGTGCTTTTCAGTGCAGCTGGAATTAACCCACACCCATACAATATTTTTTTAAGTCAGCTGGGCCCCTGAAGATGCTTGTCAGAGTTCATTTCCAGAAACGGCCTCCCCCAAAAGGGGATCCCCTGAGCCCTTTTGGTCAAACTACAAGTAAGATGGTGAATTATAGTATTTTTTTTTTTTTTTTAAAAACTGCATTCTTAAAAATAACATAGTCTTTTTGTATGCTTTGTTAATGTGTGGCTGCCTTGCCATCCTCCTCTCCCATTCCTTGAAAATGCTGAAATGGCTACTTCACCAGGATTTATTTATTTAGCGTATGGTGCTAAATAACTTAACCGGAATAACACAGCGGGATAAATCAAGAGCTAATCATAACAGGTCTTCAAAGCAGTTTTGCATAAAGCTTTATTAAGGCGGTGTATAGTATAAATAAAGAGGCATTTTTCAACAGCCCTTTTCTTACCTTTGGTCTTCTCAAATATCCTTTTAATGGTCCTCAGAACCGTCCTTACGGCATTGGCAACACAATCCATGTTACACATCTTGTCAGCTTGTCAATTACAGCACCTGCAGGTAGATATGAAGATGACATGCTACCTGGGCTGGGTAAATCTGGACAACCAGTAGATGTTAAGGAAGAAATACAAACCACTCTTGCCACCATCCATCCAGTGGCCAGATGGCCCTAGGAAGGAACAAGAATGGTTCCACAGCAACCAAAACAAGTGTGTATACAGGGCAGTCCTTGACTTACAACCATTGGTTTAGTGACCATTCAAAATTACAACAGCACTGTAAAAGTGGCTTATGTCCATTCTTCAGACTTATGACCCTTGTAGCATTTTCCTTTTTCTTGATACCTTTATGAGGTTGTACAAAATGTTGGATGTGAGCAACAAAAGATTCTTCCTTCAGTTTTGTGCCATACTAGAAAATTGCCTTGATTTATTTATTTTGCTGTATGTCAGATTGTTATAAAAAATACAAAATATAGGGCTATTAAAAAAAATAAAAGGGCGTTCCACCTTCCATCAACTTGCTTCACTTCGCTTTTGCCAGCCCTTAACATCCACCACCAGTTCAAAAATTAAGTTACAAGGGAAAGCAAATAAAAAGGAAAGCAGTAAAAGCAGAAATCAGGACGGTTCCAAAGCATACAGGCTTAACATTAAGGTATGGTAGTTAGTCCTTGACTCATGACCGTTTGTTTAATGACTGTTCAAAGTTATGACAGTGCTGAGGAAAAAAAATTACTTACAATCGGTCCTCACCTTTATGAGTGTTGCAGTGTCCCTGCAGTCACTTGATCAAAAACCAGGCGCTTGGCACCCAGTATGTATTTGTGAGGGTTGCGGAATCTTTGACCTTCCAAAGTTGCTTCTGACAAGCAAAGTCAATGGGGGAAGCCAGGTTCACTTAAGGACTGCATGATTCACTTAAGGATTGCAGTGATTTGCTTAATAACCAGGGCCCAAATTTTGTAGAATTTGTCATTGTAGGTTGAGGACTACCTGTATAAAACAGGTCAGTCATGTGACTGACACAATTTTACAAGGCTTTCTCAGTGGTTGTTAAGCAAACACCACAGTTGTTAAGTGAATGTATTGTTTGCTACGGCACTGAAATGTTTGACAAAACCGCTGTATAATATGATGATGGAACCATGGGACACTGCAAATGTCGTAAATGGGTGAGGAGGGCAATCGCTGGAACTTCTGACCTGGGTTGTAAGTCCTCTTTTTCAAGTAGGTCATAACTCTGAATGATTGCTAAACATCCGGTCATAAGAAGAGGACTACCTGCACCTCGCATTTCCTTCCATCCTATTTTCCTCACAACTACCTGTGAGGTAGGTTGGGCTGACATCGAAGGACAAGCCCATATCAGCCAGCTAGCTTTCATGCTGAAGGTGGGAGTAGAACTCACCACCTCCTAGTTTTCAGCTCAACATCCATTACACCCAGCTCTATTACTCTATTTTTCTTCATCAGTTATTGATGAAGTGTTTCCACTGCCATGCTTGCATGTAAGTTGTTCTCCCTAACTTCAGGTGCCCTTTTATTGATATAAAGGTAGCAATTCAGGAACAGTAGTAGGTAGGCCCAAATGTGCTTTTCCAAAATGGCAAACTGGAGTTTCTTGGTTTCTTTCCCTGAAAACAATTCTGAGAACTGAAGAAGCTTCTTGGGTGAGAAGCAAAACCTTTTCAAGGACAAAAAACCAAGAAAGTCCAGTTGCCTTTTGGAAAAAAAGCACCTTTGGACCAGCCATGGATGACTGAGAATCTCCATAGACAATAGTACCACATATATAGGAATCATAGAAAGTTAACAGCATCATCCTATACATATTTATAGTTTTTTTTTTTTTTGTTAAATTAAAATAGGTCCTCCTTCCAAAAGAAGTGCCTGGAATTTAAAATCTTAGAATCTAAAAACACAAAAAGTCAGGGAAGAAGGGCTTGTTGTTCGTCAAACAGGATTGTTACCTCCATGACTTACTTACACACATGCAAAATCCATGTCAATACCGTCTCCATCAGTACAGAGAAATGACAGCAATCCAGACTAAATTATAAAGGAGCATCATATCTGCCCCTTTAGAAGCCCCCTTTCAGCTCTCAAGTCCTCCAAAGGGGTCAAGTTTCAAGACCAACATCCCAACTAATACAGCACTAGATCTGAGAAAAACAGGTCAGCATTCCTTGTGAATGTATTTAAAAGTTCCTGGTGGAGAAGAAGTAATTATATGTCAACTGTTTGTCTTCGCTGTACCTCAAACTGATCGAAGAGATAAGGGATAGGTGTGCCCTTAACTGGAAGTAATTGATAAAAATAATGTTGCTGTTATCAAGAAGAAAGTTTAACCTAAACTGGTCCTCCTGTAATGGTCTTCCTGGAACACTTTTGTCCTCATTCTGGGGACAAGCAGCACCATGAATCTGTCTTGTAGAAGCCTTTTCCTCAATGGTGATATGCTGCCGGTTTACACCGGTTCTAACGATCTGGTAGCACCAGTCAGCAGTTCGCCTTGCCCACCCGCCACGGCTCTTTCCTGTCCTATATTTCCTTTGTTTGTAGCTCAGCTGATAGGCATGGCAGATCAGACTGCCGCACCTCAGCTCTTTTACTCACCAGTACTAATAGTAAGGTAAGTTTTCATGCGTAAAATTGCCCATTTTAGAACACTCCGCAGGTACGCAAAGTGCACCTCCGGGCACGAAGCGCCCCCCCCACTGAACCAGTAGTAAAATATTTTGAATTACACCACTGCTTTTCCTCCTCTTTCTCCAAATAATGACCCATCATGAAGGACTTCTACCACAGTGATATCCTACCTACATATTCAAGATTCAACAATTCACCTGCTATGAGATCCAAATCTTTGGGTGTCCTTCTTTGTCTTCCTGTTTATTTATTCTTCCCAAGTCCTGTATCACAAGTTTTAGTGATAACAATTAGCATCAGAATCAGATATCTATTCTCTAATTACCTAGCTAGATGCTTCCTAAACAAACATCCACACCTGGCACTTTAGTAGCTAAAATGCCTTGCAGGTGATGTAGCATTTTGTTCACCTCCCAAAAATGTTTCTTCTTGAGAATTCAGGGAGGGGATGTTCAAAAGGGGAGTGGAATCTCCACTCCCACCTCCAATATAAATGCACCCTGTAACTACCACTCTGCACTCCTGTTCCTCTGCCACTAATATCCCCTTCTGCTTTCCATTTACTGAACATTGTTTTAGGAGAAGGAAAGCATTTGGAAGCATTAAAGGGTAGTAAGAGGATTGGAAGTAGTAAACAGACTAAAGATGTTTATGAATCCTCACTATCCCATATTTTAGCATCTGGGCTGTATTTTCTTTCTTTGCTTTTGTAAAAGGGGAAACAAAAAAAATAAGCAATGATGCAATGCAAGGGCTTATCACAGACTCTCCTAATAAAATTATATTACTGAGAGAGAAGGAAGGAGGAGGGAAGGAGAGAGAGGGAGAGAGAGAGAGAAAGACAGATGCAAGGAACAGGGCCATGTATAAAGAGTCCTTGGAGCTCTCTGAGCTTGGTGGTTTTCTTACAGATGTTTCATTATCAAAAGTAGCTTAACATCATCAGAGCTGGTGCCTCATAGGGAGTGGGGCTAGGTTACACTATCAGGACTAGCACTGATGATCTTACAAGTTTAGATAATGAAATGTCTGCAAGAAAGCAACCAAGCTGAAGAGAGCACTAAAGATTCCTCATTTCAACCCTGAGCAACAAATATTATCCTTCATTGGATCATATATAGTATTGCAGGCTGACTCTGCTCACTGCCAGCAGTTCGATCCTAACTCAGGTTGACTCAACCTTCCATTGTTCCGAGGTTGGTAAAATGAGGACCCAGATTGTTGGGGCCAATATGCTGATATTGTAAACTGCCCAGAGTGCTGTAAAGCATTCTGAAGCGGTATATAAGCCTCAGAAGTATATATAAGTGGTATATAAGTCTAAGAAGTACTATTGCTATTGCCATCCTTTAGAATGGAAGCATGATAGAAAGTTTCCAGCCAACTGATCATTTCACTCCTGCAAGTCTGCTAATATATATCCTATGTATGAAAAGCAAAAACAGCCTTTCCTCTTTATATCTTTTAATCCTACCTTTATTATTTTTATAAATAACTAAAGGTGGCGAATATACATCATATTCCTTCCTCCTCCTATTTTCCCCACATCAACAACCCTGTGAGGTGAATTTGGCTGAAGGAGAGAGACAGGCCTAAAATCACCCATGCAGCTTTGATGCCTAAAGTGGAACTGGAACTCACCATTTCCTGGTTTCTAGACTGGCGCCTTAACTACTAGACCAAACTGGCTTCTTTGCCAATAATCTGATGTTCTTACTTATCCATTCCACTTTGAATAAAAACCCATCTGCTCCTTTAGTTTTGTACAACCACAGCTCTCTTCTCCCTTCAAGGTTTCAACTTACTCACAAAGGTTGTCTTCACTTTTCTGGAACTCTTCTCCTTCTGATGTCCTGGAGAATTTTAGATGGCTTATGTACCCAGCTTCTGGGTCCATCCATCCTGCCCACAATGGGGAGGGAGCAATTACACATGTGTGCAATCAATTGCCTCTTTCACAATCTCTTTGAAGGAGAATAAACTGATCTGACTAATCTCCACTCACTATAACC
Source organism: Laticauda colubrina (assembly GCA_015471245.1). Lineage (NCBI taxonomy): Eukaryota > Metazoa > Chordata > Lepidosauria > Squamata > Elapidae > Laticauda > Laticauda colubrina. The sequence goes on from BLBF01000066.1 coordinate 3,495,484, forward strand.
TGCTGACAATCTGTGGGTGAGGAAATATTTTAATTTCAATCTTGTCGTGACCTCTTTGGGGAGAACTGGAATGTATTCTTATTTGATGCTTGGTGAGATCAACGCAGACACACAAAAAGACTTGTCCAAGATAGATCCAAGTCCTTTTCAGGCCTTTTATTGAATGTCTGAAGGATGCAAATTGGAAAAGGAACAGATGCCCATGCTGGACCCATTCTCTTCCCTTGATCTCCATTTATTTAGCTATCTGTGCTGTCTGGGGCTCCCCTTTGTTAAAGTTATAGATTGCATGGAGAAGTTCTCCAGATCATGCCAAAGATAGTGCTCTTCACTCATCTTGAAAATGTTACAAGCGTGAAAATGTATAATCTCCCCATTGTCTATTCATATCCAGTCTCTCTTGTCTCTTTCTTTTCCCATTCATTATAGACACATGACTTTCCTCTAAGGAGGATCTTGGACATTCCTTTTGGATGGTTTCAGAATAAGAGTGAAAAGACAATAGCAGGAAGAACTACACAAGACTTAAAATCATCTCCCTGATGGCCTGAGAATGAGATGAAGGCAATATGTCAACAACAAATATTGTGATTCCTAATTTTACAATTGCAGCCTTTGATTGTATGTACAAGGGAAACTTTTAACTTTACCTATAATTATTAAAGTTTTTAATATGAGCAATATTAATGTTAATTTGCATAGTTATCTCTTTACCTTTGTGGTTCGCTGCCTAATTTATTGGCATGATAAGGTAGCTCTTGGAAGATGTAAAATGAAGCTGAGAATTTGTAGACCAAGTTGGGAAGCCATGAACTCACTGGAACTCACCATACCTTTGAGGAACTGATTTCCACTTGGAAATGTTAGATCGTTGAAGGATCCAGTAAATGGATTACTGAGCGACATGACAGCTGTCTTCTGCTACATGATGGGCTGCCACGGAGAGGTGGGGTGTCGGATAAGCAACAGGTGGAAACTCATCAAAGAGAGATCCAACCTCGAGCTAAGGAGAAATTTCCCGACAGTGAGAACAATTAATCAATGGGACAGGTTTGCTTTCTGGATTTACGGGGGCTCCAACATCAGAGGTTTTTTAGAAAAGATTGGACAACCATTTGTGTGGGATGATATAAGGTTTCCTGCCATGGAGTTAACAAGAAGACCTCAATGTTCCTTCTAGCTCTATAAGTCTATGTAGGTTACACGTGGTTCAAAACCATATCATCAATAAAGCATGTCAGTGTTGGATTAACAGTTGATTGCTACAATAACCTGGCTCTAGAGAAAGACTCATAGTCAGCTGAGGGCCTTTCTTGATTGCTGTGCTGAATTACCCTCCACCCACCCTTGAGTTGACAGGAACACGGCAATCGTGGAATATGATTTCTCACAATTGATCTCTGTCCTACTTTGGTTTCAACTCATTGGATTTATTTCTAAGGTATAAGATGACAAACCCTACCCATTTTCACACATTGGGAGACTACTTTTGGATTACGATAGAGTAAGGGATCGGTAGATCTAGGAGATGATGGCAATAGGACCTATCTGACTCATGAGCTATGGAGGAGATGGAGCCAACACCATGAGGTGCAGCAGAGAAGATGTTGATAGAAGTATTTGTGCTATAGTAGGATACACTGGAAAGACCTCAAGAGGCACCTGTTCCTATAGCCTATGTCAGGGGTGGAATTCAAAAATTTTTACGACCAGTTTTGTGGGCATGGCTTGGTGGGTGTGGCTTGGTGGGCATAGCAGGGGAAGGATACTGCAAAATCCCCATTCTCACCTCACCCCACTAACCTGCTTTCCAGCTCCATTCTCCTGTGTAGGGCAACCAAAGAAGACCCAGCCAATCAGCTGGGACTCGGGAGGTGGAGAATAGATGGGGGCCGGGCCAGTCAGAGGTGGTATTTGCCGGTTCTCCAAACTACTCAAAATTTCCACGACTGGTTCTCCAGAACTGGTCAGAACCAGCTGAATCCCACCTCTGGCTCACACTGACTGCTTTAGTGACTCCATCTAGCCGCCTCATCCTCTGTCATCCTCTTCTTCCTTTGCCCTCAATCATATCCAGCATTAGGCTCCTCTCCAGTGAGTCCTTCCTTCTCATTAGGTGGCCAAAGTCTTTGAGTTTTATTAATTTATACTGCTTCATAATCAATGTTTATATAAAAAGTAATTTTGTTTGAATCAACTCCTTTTCTCATACATAGAGGGCCGGACCCATATGCAGGTAATCCTCAACTTATGACCACAATTGAGCTCTGGCTTGATGAGTCAGTTGTTAAGTGAGTTTTTTTTGTCCCATTATACGACCTTTCTTGCCACAGAAAGAAGCCTGTGAATTTTGATCATGCTACCATGGGGATGCTGCAACGATCATAAGTGTGAAAAATGATCATATCAGTCACTTCATTAGTGCCATTGTAACTTTCAGTGGTCACTCAATGAATAGTTCTAAATCAAGGATTACCTGTATCTGAAGCAATAACCTCCATAATTCTCCCACAATCCATCTGCTAGAAAATACATGAAGAGACATAAATCTATCAAGTACATCTGTAGGAAATGACTATGGATGAAACCAAATTCCTGCTTGCACAATTAATTTGTGAAATTTCTGTGTGTTGCACAAATGTCTAAGTTTGTCAGACATCTTGATGAAAGGATCCAGGAGTTGTACCTCTTGAATTTCTGGATGGATATACCCCTACTAGCTCAAGGTTGAGGTGAAAGTCCCCATCTAAAGTGTAGATTGCTAGGCCGTGACTTGTAAAGATATTGTGATACATGAAGCTGAACAATGTGTTTGTTCGTTTTCCCTGCTGCAGAAGTTTAAATCCTTGTATTTTCACCTCCAACCAAAATGACATTTTATTTATTTGTTTGTCTGTTTGTTTGTTTACCTATTTACTTTCTTATTTATAAATGAAAAAATTTGGCTGCCCACCCAGGGGTGGGTTGCTAGGGGTTCGAGCCCCTCCCTAAGATTCTGTGCACTTTGGAGAGCCCCCAAATCCCACTCCTAGCTGGCCCTGCCCACCCCTCCCCTCCCCTCACAGGAGTCCCCACATGGCCCATTCCTTCCCTCTCTCTTTTTTCCTTTCTCTCTTTGTTCACCTCCCTCCGTCCCCCCTCTTCCCCCTCTCCCTCCTTCTCTCTTTTTCCCTATCTCTCACACTCTCTCTTATATAGCAGACATCCAGAATTCTCCAACCTGGACGTCATAGCCGTATTTAACTATAATTTATTGAAAAAAACTCTCCACAATTTGTTGGATTCACACAACCTGCTAAGCTACAGGTACTCCTTGACTTAGGACCACAGTTGAGCCCCACATTTCTGTGGTTAAGTGAGGCATTTGTGAAGTGAACTTTGCCCCATTTTACGACCTTTCTTGCCCCAGTTGTTAAGCGAATCACTGCCATTGATAAGTTAGCAACCCGGTTGTTAAGCGAATCCGGCTTTCCCCTTTGATTCTGCTTGTCAGGAGGTTGCAAAAGGGGATCCCGGGACCTTGGGACACAGCAATGGTCATAAGTACGAACCTGTTGCCAAGCATCTGAATGTTGATCACATGACCATGGGGATGCTGCAAAGGCTGTAACTCTGAAAAACAGTCATGTCACTTTTTTCAGTGCCATTATAACTTTAAATGGTCACTAAATGAACAGTTGTTACGTCGAGGCCTATCTATGCTCCATAGCTTATGTTACCTATAAACCCTTTTTGTGGGAGTTTCTCGTTTCAAATTAAAGTCCATTATTCTGACACAAAGCCCTTGATTCTGGCTTTGATCTATTACCTCACAAATCTTTATGAAAGAAGCCTTGCTATTTTTTAACCCCAGGTTTGAAAAGAAGAGACAACTGTTAATTTCATGTAATTGGCTCCTTTAAAAAGCTGCATCTTTTTCAGGCATAAATAGAAATCTAGAGGGAAATGTGCTATTTTAATGAACAGCAGAAAGTTTGTTTTCCAAATTATTTTTGAAGCTTTTACAGCCCTCTTAAGTAGTACCCCTCTATGTCAAAAATAAATACCCTTTCAACATTATTGGTGATATGTGTGTTCTCTAAGCAACTACGGTACAGCTGTTTCCTGGGAAAAGAGCTCTAAAAAATGCGAAGTCCTCTAAAAATTTGATTAAACAGCAGAAAAATTGTAATTAAAGTTAATGCTTTTTTTCTTTTTAACCAAGAAGAAGATTGCATCACAAAACAGAAATTAACCATTTTCAAAGAGTGCAGCTGCTTGTGGTTTGACTCAACTGCCGCTAAAAATTGGTGGATCTTGTTCCATTCGGAAAAACGTGAGGTAGACCGGGTTCCAACAACAAAGTCTTTATTTGAAGTACAGTTGCAAAACGGAACATTGGCTCAAGCTGCGGCAGCCTTTCATAGTATTTTCTCTGCCGGCTTGTAACCAATGACAGGCATTTGATATTTGCTGCCTTTGAGCAGCTATGTGGATTGGTTCTTTTTTAAACCAATCCCCCTTCAAAATATTTGACCAATCAGAACCTTGCATTTAGGAGTCTACTATTTTATATACAGAACACCCCTCCCCTCCTGGTTTAGTCCTACGTGGTGACGTAGTCGTGCAGGTAGGTGGGGCTTCTTTTGACTGGACTTGCGTGGTTCATTCCTGTTGAAGACTTCGATCGGTTCGGATGGTGTTGTCGTCTCTTCGGTCTTTCTCCATGGAACCGCCTGGAAGGGTGAGTCAGCCATTTTACTGCCGCCTGAGTTTCTTAGGCCGGTGGTTTTGCCGCTCCCTCCTGGTTTCTCCGGGCAGGTCGAGCTGGCCTGGTTGGCCCCTTCGACTGGACTCCTCTCGCTCGTTTCTTCTAACTGTAAGTCTCTTGTTTGCTCTTTTTGTTATTTATTGTATTTGGTGTTTAATTTAAACGGTTCTTTATTATTTTCTCGTATTTCACCCCCCTCTTTGGTTTGATTTTCGTCATTTTTTAAAATTAGTGGTTTTGAGTTTGTGTTTCTCTCAATGTTACGGGACCGGAGCTGGTCGATGTGCCGCTTCCATTCCCTGCCGTCATCTACGGTCAGTTGGTAGGACTGGGGGCCTGTAATTTGAGTAATTGTTCCCGGTAACCATAAGGGGTCCCCGGTAAAATTTTTTGCATAGACTAGGTCGCCTATTTCAAATGTCCTAACATGGTTTGAGGAATCGGGGGGGTTTTCTGGTGTGTAGTTTGGGTGCAATCTGTCTAGTTGCGACCTTAGTTTCCTCCCCATTAGTAGTTCTGCCGGACTTTTGTTTGTTACGGTACTGGGTGTGATATGCTGAAGGGTGAGTAGTCGATTTATTTTCTCTTGGACATCCCCAGTGTCCATTCTTCCTAACCCTTCTTTTGTAAATCTAACCATTCTCTCTGCCCTGCCGTTCGCAGCCAGATGGGCTGGTGCGGTTAGGGCATGTCTTATACCTAGGGAGGCTAGGTATTGCTCAAATTGAATGCTTGTTAGCTGTGGCCTGTTGTCAGACACTAAGATGTCCGGCAGGCCATGTGTTGCAAAAAGTTTGTCTAATTTTTTGATAAGGGTTTCTGTTGTTGTAGATGGCATAATTTTAACTTCCAGCCAATTCGAGTATGCGTCCACATCAAAGAGAAAAGTATGTCCCTTAGTTGGACCCGCAAAATCGATGTGGATTTGCGACCAGGGGCCCTGTGGTGTTTCCCAGTCCCTTATGGGTGCCTGTGGTGGGGAAGGCCTATTTCTCTGGCATTTGTTACATGAATTTACCCAGTATTCGATATCCCTATCTATACCCGGCCACCAGACATAGCTTCTAGCAAGGCTTTTCATTTTGACAATTCCAGGGTGGCCTTCATGAAGCATGTCGAGTACCCTCGTTTGTAATTTGGAGGGAATGACCACCTGATCCCCCCACAACAAACAACCTTTCTGAGTTGAGAGTTCAGTTTGTCTGGACCAGAAAGGTTTTTTCATTTTCCGGCCAGCCTTTACCTACCCAATTTAGTACGCAGGCAGTCAATGGGTCCTTTGCGGTGGCTCTAGCGACATCATTTGTAGATATGGGCAGATTTGGGCATGTCTCTATCTGCAAAGTGGTCATCATTGGTGCCGGGTCTTCCTCTGTAATTGGTAACAGAGTTCTGCTCAAAGCGTTAGCATGTGAGATCTGTTTCCCTGGGCGATGTGTGAGAGTATACGAGTAGGCTGCTAGGAATTCTGACCATCTTGTCATTCGCGGGGATAAAATGTTCGGTGTTGGTTTGTTTCCCGTCAAAATTCCAAGTAACGGTTTATGGTCCGTTATTATTACAAATGATCTTCCATATAAGTATTCGTGGAAGCGTTTTACTCCGGTGACGATTGCTAGGGCTTCCCTGTCCAATTGACTATAATTTCGCTCGGCTTTAGATAAAGTCTTTGAATAGTATGCGACGGGTGCCTCTCTTCCGTCTGGCAATTGGTGGCTCAGAATGGCACCGACTCCGAATGGTGAGGCGTCGCAGGTTACCGTCAATGGCAGAGTGTTGCTAAACTGGATAAGAACGGTGTTTGATGTTAATAAGTCTTTTATTCCTTGGAAAGCTTTTTTTTCTCTACGCCCCCATGTCCAAATTGTTTTCTTGTCCAGTAATCGATGCAATGGTTCCGCTATTGTGGCTTTTTGGGGTAGGAACACATTATAAAAGTTTATCAGTCCCAAAAATGCCTGCAGCTCAGTTTTATTCCTTGGTTCTGGTGTGTCTTTTATAGCTCTGACTTTTTTTTCGGTGGGGTGTATGCCCTCTCCATCAATTAAATAACCTAAAAACTCGACGCGATCAGTCATTAGGCAGCACTTTTCTTTCTTTACTTTAAGGCCAGATTCTCTGAATTTATTTAGGCCCTCTTTGAGTTTTTTTTTAAGCTGTGTTGCATCTTTGGCTGAAATTAGGACGTCGTCAAAGTATGGCATGACCCCTTTTATGCCATTTAACAGGCGTTCCATGAGGCTCTGGAAAACGCCTGGGGCTACGCTTACTCCAAATTGGAGTCTGTTACATTTGAATGCCCCTTTGTGTGTCACTATTGTTTGTGCTTCCGCCGTTAAGGGGTCTACTGGGAGCTGTTGGTACGCTTGTGCTAAGTCTACTTTAGTTAAAACTTTTCCTCCCCCAAGAGAGTGCAGTAGGTGTTGCACAACTGGCACCGGGTACGCGCTCTGTTGCAATGCGTGGTTCAGGGTAGCCTTGTAGTCGCCACAGATTCGAACCGACCTGTCTGGCTTAATTGGTGTCACAATTGGTGTTTCCCATCTAGCCTGGTCAACCGGTTCTAAAACCCCTTGATCTTTTAATTTATTTAGTTGTTCCTCTATTTTTGCTTTTAAAGCAAAAGGAACCCGTCTGGCCTTTAGTCTTTTAGGGGTTATCTGTGGGTCTAGACTAAAAGAAATGGGGGTCCCCCGATACCTGCCTAGGGAGCCGTCAAAGACGTCCTGGAATTCTTGGATCAGGTCTTCTTCCCAGTAGGTTGCGGTCACCCGGTCTACTCTGGTCATCCCGATGCCCAATGGTGCGAACCATTCGATACCCAGGAGGCTTGGTCGATCTCGGTCGACTATTGTTAATGGTAGTACTGCGACATGTTGCCTGTAAGCGACTTGAAAATGTCCCAGGCCGATTACAGGAATTCGGTTTCCCTGATAATTTTTGAGGGTTAGTTTTTGTCTCTGGAGTTCCTTAATTTTGATGTCTGGAATTAGTTTTTTGAGGGTGTCCCATGACACTATGGATAGGAACGATCCAGAGTCAACTTCCATTTCGCAGGGGCTGTCTTCAATTTTTACAACTATTTTTACTTTTTTCCCGCTTTCCGTCTGAGCGCTTCCGATAGTGAAAGTTTGGTATGCTTTCTCCCGGTTAGTGGCTTGCCTGTTTCGCTGTCACTTTCTCTTGGAGAGTCTTGGCTCAGGCTTTGCTGGGGAGTCGTTTTGTCTCTTTGGGCTGTAATTCTTTTTGTTTCTGCAGACTTTCTCGATATGCCCCCTTTTCTTGCATGCTCTGCAAATGGCATCGAGGAATCTGCAATCAGCTCGGGGATGGTTTCCCCCGCAGCCAGCACATTCCCGCCGATTTCTATTTTCGCGCCCTTTCTTGTTAGCGTATAGGCGGTGGATTTCGTCATCTTCCTCCCCGGATTCTGATGTCTCCTCGAGTTCTTCGTAATGAGTGGTTGTGGGAGATTGTTTTTTTCCTCTGGCCGCGCTTTTTTCATCGTTGCTTGCATTCATTTGTTTCATCTTATCTGCCGATTTTTTGGTAGCTTCAGCAGCCGAGGCTTCTGCAATAGCTTCGGCTACTGATATGTTGGGTTTGTTCAGTAGCTTACTCTGTATAGTTGAGTCTCTTAACCCCAATATCATCGCTTCATCTAAGTTAAGAAACTCGCATGCTCCCCCTATTTGGCGTAGGGTGGCTACAAAATCAGTGATGGTTTCGCCTTCTTTCTGGTCTCTCCAATAAAACTCATGCCGCTTTATTAGGTTTGACACCACCGGTGCATAATGGGCCTTTAATGTTCTTTCGAGCTCGGTCCACGTCAATTGTTTGACATCTCGGGGCTTTGCCAAAGCCTTGGCCATTTTAAAAATCGCGGGCCCACAGTGTGTCAAGAAAATGGCTCTTTTTCGCTGATCTGAGATTTCCTCCATCTCATTGCTCTCCAGGTACATCTGGAAACGGTCTTCGTAAGATTCCCAATCTTCTTCATTGGGGTTGAAGGGTGCGGGCGGCGCATTGTTTCCGGCCATTGCTCTTTGTCTGGCTTGTCTGTCACTGCGTGCTCAGTCTCGCGTTTAGGACGATCCCACCTTGGTCGCCAATGTTCCGTTCGGAAAAATGCGAGGTAGACCGGGTTCCAACAACAAAGTCTTTATTTGAAGTACAGTTGCAAAACGGAACATTGGCTCAAGCTGCGGCAGCCTTTTATAGTATTTTCTCTGCCGGCTTGTAACCAATGAGAGGCATTTGATATTTGCCACCTTTGAGCAGCTATGTGGATTGGTTCTTTTTTAAACCAATCCCCCTTCAAAATATTTGACCAATCAGAACCTTGCATTTAGGAGTCTACTATTTTATATACAGAACAGATCTGAATTTAATATGCTTTGATTGTCAAGGGTAAGAATGACATTTGGGCCTAGATTCATCTGGTTTAGAGACAAGGAATTAGGATAAACATTTCACATCCATGGCTTTGAGAAATCTCATCATCCCAGGGTCAAATTTAATATAAATGAAAACTTCAACTTGTTAAACTTGCTCCAAAAGTTTGGGAGCTTGGTTGTAATGACCAACTGCATAATGAATTAATTTTGTTATATGGAATGTGGATTTGCAACTTCCACATGATTATCTACAAGGTAAGCTTTTAGCCTGAAATTAAATTTTCTGTTTTTAATCCCAACTTTTATGAGCTATGGTGGCCAAGGGGTAAGGGTGCATGCAGTACTGTAGGCTACTTCTGCTGACTGTTGGCTGCCTGCAGTTTGGCAATTCAAGTCTCACCAGGCTCAAGGTTGACTCAGCCTTTCATCTTTCTGAGGCTAGTAAAAGGAGGACCCAGATTGTTGGGGACAGGGGTGGGAATTCAAAAATCCCAGCAATCGGTTCGCTGCCCAGTTGCTGAATGGGCATGGCCATGGTGAGCGTGGCCTTCTGGGAGGGCCATTTTTCACCATCCCTGAGCCTCTGCATGAATCCTGCACTTACCTGCATCCAAAAGAGGCCACATGGAGACTCCTGGGAGATGCAGGATGGGGTGGGCAGGGCTAGCCAGTCGGTTCAACAATCGATTTGGTGAATCAGATGTAAATTTCACATCCGGTTCGCTCAACCCGGTCTGAACTGTGAGCAGAACCGAAGCCATGTTGGATGGCCCATTGAATTGAATAAGGAAGTATGTCTCAAAACTCAGTAGTTCTGCTAAATAAGAAAGTGTTCCAGTTTGTGCACAAGAGAAAAAAACAAGATAAGGCTAGAACAATGGGGAACTGTAATAAAGTGCTGCGATGTCAGAAACCGTATAACTACTTTTGCTAGATAAGGAGCTAGTATGAACCTTCGAAATACATGTATCAATTTGAAAACAGAAAGAATGTGAGCCAAGCCCTCGTAAGAGGGGATAAAAATGCTGCCTGAATTTTGCTCTGTGTTCCTTCAATGCCTGAGGGGACCCGTCTCTGCAGACACGTGAATAAAACCTTGTTTTCCTTGGATCAACGAATCTTTTGGTGGTTTTTTATCTGCTTCCACCTCACAATTTGGCGCCCAACGTGGGGCCCAACGGAATTTCGGCTGGAGAAAAGGGACTGGGTAAGTGTGGCGCCACCGCCTCCCATTGTAGAGGGGCCCCTCCCTTGTCTCAGTTGGATCCCGGGGTAACTGCACTCAGCAGACGATCCTTGGAAACAAGAGAGAGAGAAGCCGGCCTGATACTCTGGGAGTATCGTTGATCACCTGAAGTGGGGACGCCCACACTCCTTTCGTCTCCAGGAGACCAGGGCTGTATCAGGTGTGTATGTTGCCTTTTGGGATAGAAGAAGGGATATACTGTCCTTAAACTCTGGGAATCCAGCGACTGCTGGAGGACAGTGTAAATCCCTGAGTTGGGAATCTCTGGGAGATTGTTGGCGGGCAGCGTGGAGAATGGGAAAGGGACAAAACAAGTGTGAGACGTTCCAAGAGGGAACGGGTATTGAGATAGAAAAGACCCCGAGAAGGCTGATTCCGACTGACTCCCCATTGCGTCAACGACTACAACAATGGTCGTTGCCCCATCTGAGGACTTACACTCGGAGTCTAGAGAAAAAGAAAATGATCTACCTATGCCAAAATAGGTGGCCAAAGTATCCCCTAGTAGACCCCGAGTTTCCTTACCACTGGGATCCCGAAGGGAATACCAGCACGTACTGGATAACTCAGTTGAAAGAGTATATAGTGAAACACCGGATGAAGGAGCAAATACCCTATGTGGAGGTATGGTATCATGCTCACTTTGAAGGTCCAGTTCCACCAGAAACAGAAGTAGGACAGTTTGTCATCAAGGTGGAGGAAAGTGAAACTGAGGACTGGATGGGGAGTCCACCGGCATCGGCTCCGGCAGTCCCGGCACCACCGCCCCTGCCGGCTCCAGTTGCCCAGGCTCCACCTCCACCTGCATATCCAGGGCTCAAAAGGGAACTGGCTCAATTAAACAAGGACCTAGAGAATTTGCCTCTAGGAGGAAGGTCGGCCAATCCCGTGTTGACTTTCCCAGTCAGAGAAGTCGCAAATGGCATGAATGCGCAGGGGAATCCAGTCACCGTTTTCGTGACTGTCCCCATAAAATCTGCTGAGTTACGGGATCTGAAAAAGACCCTTCTGAAACTCCATGAGAGTGCTCATGGAGCATTGTTTCTGGGGCCCAATGAATACACATACCAAGAACTGATGTATATTCTTGGACACCTTTTCACCCCCGAAGAGAGGAACCTCATTAGGAGGGCAGCAATGGCTACCTGGAAAGGGAGAGCACATAGAATGGGAGGAGGGAGATAGTGAAAGGTGGGAAGAGCTGAAGAAGGCTTTGTCAACCGCTCCGGTTTTAGCCTTGCCAAACCTGAAATTACCGTTTCATTTGTATGTGACGGTGGCTCCGGGAACAGCAGTTGGAGTTCTTGCCCAAAAGAGGGGGGGGGCAGTACCAGCCGGTAGCCTCCTAAGCAAGGGTTTGGAGCCGGTTGTGAAAGGATGGCCAGTTTGTGTTCAGGCTGTGGCAGCAACAATGATGTTGGTGGTGGAGAGCAAAAAGTTAACCTTTGGGGGAGCTTTGGTGGTGCATTCGCCTCATCAGATCAACTCAGTGTTGAGCCAGCTGGCTACCACTTGGATGACCGAAGGGAGGATATTGAAGTATGAAACCATTTTGAGAACCAGTCCTGATGTGGTAATAGGGACAGACCAGAATCTAAATCCAGCAGTTCTTGGAGGGGAGAAGGCAGGCGTGGGAACCGGAAGACCATGATTGTCTATTCCAAGTGGATCTCATGACGAAGGTTAGAGAGGACTTGGAAGAGACTCCTTTGGAGAAGGGAGAGAGGTGGTTTATAGATGGATCTAGCAGGGTGGAAAATGGAAAGCGAAAATCTGGGTTTGCAATAGTAACCAGGGAAGGTGTGGTAATAGAGAAAGGGTCACTCCCAGCTGCTTGGTCAGCTCAGAAATGTGAATTGTTTGCCCTGACCAGAGCCTTGGAATTGGCTGAGGGGATGGAAGTAACGATTTGGACTGATTCCAAGTATGCATGGGGGGGGGTGCACACGTTTGGGAAAATCTGGAAAGAAAGAGGGTATATCAAGGTGGATGGGAAGCAAAAAGAGCAAGTGCAGTTAGTAGAGCAAACCTTAGAGGCATTGCAACTCCCCAGCCAAGTATCAATTGTCCATGTGAGCGCACATCAGAAGGGAAACACACCAGAGGTTGTGGGAAACCGATGGGTGGACAAATGGGCGAAGGAAGCTGCAGGGGAGATAGAGTTGGTAATGGTATCTATACCAATACTGGAAAAGGAGGACGAGAGGGAGGAATGGGAGCCAGAGAAAAAGGAAAAGTTGGAGAAAGAGGGATTTGTCAAAACCCCAGAAGGATGGAAGACGTCAGAGGGAGTCAAAGTGGTGTCCCCCATTGTTATGAGGGGAATATTGGAGAAAGTTCATGAAGGAGGACATTGGGGAACGGAGGCCTTGGTCATGTCCATTAAACCTCACTATTGGAGTCTGAGGATGTGGACAGTAGCTCAGAGCATCTGCTGGAAATGTTTGATTTGTTTGAAAGTAAATAAGAAAGCGGCACGCAAGAAAGAGATGGGAGGGCGACCCTTAGTGGGTTGGCCTTTTCAGAGAGCACAAATTGATTTCACTGAGTTGCCAGAAAAGGGGGGTTGGAAATACCTGCTTGTGATCAAAGATCAACTAACGGGATGGGTAGAGGCTATCCCACTAGAAGAGCCACAGCTCCCACAGTAACCAAGATCTTACTAGAACAGATTATCCCACGATATGGAATGATGGAAGCAATAGATTCAGACAGAGGAGCTCATTTCACCCAAAAGGTTCTGCAAAGGGTAATGGAGGTGGTGGGGGTGAAATGGGAATTACACACGCCATGGCATCCTGAATTCAGTGGAAAAATTGAAAAAGCAAACGCGGAACTGAAGAAACACTTCACCAAACTACAACTTGAAAATGGCTTGCCATGGACAAAGAATCTTCCCTTAGCTCTGCTCAGGATCAGAACTTGTCCAAGGAAAGACACAGGGGTTTCTCCTTTTGAAATGCTGATGGGGAGACCCTATTTGGCCAAGCTAGGCAATCCCATACCAGAGTTCAGGGACTTGTTCCTTCGGAAATATTTGCTGGCACTGTCTCGGTCTTTGCTTTCTCTTCACAAACAGGGAGTGTTGGTGCAACGACCACCTTTCGCTGGTAGCCAACACCCACACGAGTCTGGAGACTGGGTCCTGATAAAGACTTGGAGAAGAGAAAAACTGCAACCTAGCTGGGAAGGTCCGTACCAGATGCTACTGATGAGTGAATCTGCAGTCCGTACTCGGGAAGGAGGCTGGACGCATTACAGCAGAGTCAAGAAAGCACAGGAACCAGAAAAACCTTGGAAGGCAATCCCAGTGGACGGTCAGCCATTAAAGGTAACCTTGAAGAAATAGCCAGCAGAAACCACCATGGAGATGTCGGCTGAACTCTGGAGAGGACTATTTGTTGCAACTATATTTACATTAATACATCAAAGAAGTTCACAGTATATTGGACCTGCAGGAGACTTGGGAACGGACTTGTGGGATGACAATGTGTTCATAAAGGATCTCAAGAAGTTCTCACATTCCTTGAACATCACCAATTGCTGGTTATGCATGCACCTGCCAGGAAGAACAGGTGAAGGATTAATCCTACACGCAATTCCACTTGATCAGAACAGACTAAGACCACAGGGGCACGGGACAGAAAAATATGGTGTAGAACGAAATATAACAGGAAGGATTTTTGTTCATTTAAGAGAAACGGCGTATGTGTGTTTTAGGAGAAATGAAACTAGAGGGCTCCATTTAGGAGATTGGGAAAAATGTAATAAGACTTTTGATATGCCATCATCCTGTAGTAACTATAGCTATACCAAGAGTTATCATAAATTAGATTATTTTAATCAAGATCAGTATCAGATGTGTATGCATTTTGAAGAAATGATCAGTTGGACCCGAACATCACAACAGACCTATGTTATGGAAAACTTTAGGTGGGTATTTTGTGGGAAATATGCATACAGGGAGATGCCACCTTACTGGAGTGGCATATGTATACTCGGGTATGTGATACCGGTGATATATAAACTTGATGGCTTTCCCCAAGGCCGGATACATAATAAAAGAGACTCAGAATCTGGCCTTACCCGGAGACTCTGGACCCAAATCTCCCGTGGTATAATAACACCATTGGGAGTAGCCATGAACTACCGAGATATACATATTCTAAATAACTTCACGGTAACAATGTTCAATGATACAATAAAGAATATTAAAATGATTAACACCGAGCTTTCTGAAGTAAGACAGGTTGCTCTACAAAATAGGTATGCTTTAGACATTGTATTAGCTACAAAAGGGTGTGTGTGTGCTCTGATTCATTCACATTGCTGTGTATACATCCATGATTTCCAACCCAATATTACAAAGACAGTAAAAGTAATGGAAGAAGGTATTCGCTCTAATCCATTATCACAAACAGGTGACTCCTCATTGCCAGACCTGTGGGGAGCACTATGGTCTTGGCTTCCCAGTTCCACTTGGTTTAGATCTACCATAATGGGAATTATATTGATTATTATATACTGTGTATTGTTGTGTTGTTGTGTTCAGTGTCTCCCTGGTGCAATAACAACGTGTGGGAAGATAGGGAAATCCTTGTTCAAGATTTGAGAAGAAGCGGGAAGCAGAACCTCTAATGATGTATCAGAGAGAAATCACTCTGGAAGAAGCAGAGGATCTGCTCTTTGAGTTTGAGACAAGAGTGGAAAAAGAAAAAAAGGGGGGATTTGTGAGCAGAACCGAAGCCATGTTGGATGGCCCATTGAATTGAATAAGGAAGTGTGTCTCAAAACTCAGTAGTTCTGCTGAATAAGAAAATGTTCCAGTTTGTGCACAAGAGAAAAAAACAAGATAAGGCTAGAACAATGGGGAACTGTAATAAAGTGCTGCGATGTCAGAAACCGTAGAACTACTTTTGCTAGATAAAGAGCTAGTATGGACCTTCAAAATACATGTATCAATTTGAAAACAGAAAGAATGTGAGCCAAGGCCTCGTAAGAGGGGAAAAAAATGCTGCCTGAATTTTGCTCTGTGTTCCTTCTATGCCTGAGGGGACCCGTCTCTGCAGACACGTGGATAAAACCTTGTTTTCCTTGGATCAACGAATCTTTTGGTGGTTTTTTATCTGCTTCCACCTTACAGAACCGACTTAATCCTACCCAAGGTTGGGGCCCATATGCTGACTCTGTAAAACAGCTTAGAGAGGGGATGTAAAACATTGTAAAACTGTATATAAGTCTAAGTGCTATTGCTATTAAAATTGAGGAACGGTATGCTATCCAGAATTGGCTGATTGGAATAGCCTTTAAGCTCCATAGGCCATGGCCTGTTTGAAACTGGGCCACAGGAGAAATGGGCAAGCACGTGCATGTAAAGCTCCAATTGCATGAGCGGCAGGCAAGTGAGTGGAAGTATCCTCCACTTGCCTGTGAAACTTTATTTGTACAAGTGGAGAGTGCACACACACAGTTTACATTTGGAGTTTGTACAAGTGGAGAGTGCACGCACGCAGTTTACATTTGGAGTTGTGAGTACCTGTGCCTGCCACTCACATGCTCCCTCCTGCCGGGCCAGGCTGCCAAGCTCAAAATGTTGGGGACCGCTGCCATAGGTGACTAAATAAACTTACTCAGTGTTTTTAAAAGGTGCACATTTCATGAAGCAGTGGTCCTCAAACTTATGATTGTAACTGAGACCAGAATTTTACTTGTAAGTGGCCAGACCCAATTTTTCAACCATTTTTACAGCAATCGTTAAAGCATATCATGCAGTCCTAAGTCCAAATCATAGAGTTGTTAAGCACCTTGTCTTGCTTTCTGGTGTAACTTCCAAAGCACCAAAAAGCAAGAGAAGAAATAATGGATGGAAACTAATCAAGGAGAAAAGCAATCTGGATTTAAAGAGAAACTGCCTAACAGTGAGAACAGTTAACAAGTGGAACAGCTTTGCCTTCAGAATTTGTGGATGTTTCATCACTGGAAGTTTTTAAGAAGAGACTGGACATTCACTTGTCTGAAATGGTATAGAATCTCCTCGGGGTGGGCTTGAAAAATTTTAGCAAAGGGTTCTCTGCCCGATTGCTGGATGGACGTGGCCATGGTGGGTGTGGCCTAGTCGGCCTCCTGCACCACCACGTGGAGGGGGGGTGTTTTTGCCCTCCCTGGCTTCCGGAGGCTTTCCTCAAGCCTCTGGGAAGGCAAAAATGGCCTCCCTGGGCTCCAGAGGCTCTCTGGAAGCAGGAAACAGGCCCATTTCCGCCTTCCCAAACTTCCGCAAGGCCCGGTTTTCGCCATCCCCAAGCCTCTGCACTTACCTGCATCCAAAACGGGCCATGTGGGGATTCCTGGGAGGGGAGGAGTGGGATGGGCAGGGCCAGCCAGGAGTGGGATTTGCAGGTTCTCCAAACTGCCCAGAACCTTAGCTAGGGGTTCTCCTGAACCTGTGCAAACCTTCAGCAGCCCGCCCCTGAATCTCCTGCTTGAGGAGTGGGTTGGGCTAGAAGACCTCCAAGGTCCCTTCCAGCTCTTATTCTGATTCATTAAATATCCATTCTCCCAAATGGGCATTAAATTGTGGTCACAGGACCATGAGGACACTACAACCCGTTGTATGTGTGAACTGGTTGCCAAGTGCACAAAATGCATTCATGGGACTACAGGGGAATGATTTGCAATGCCCGGAAGTGGTTTCAACATCAAACAGTTGTTAAATGAACGGTTCGTACATCAAGGACTTCCTGTAAGTCAGCTTTAGGGAACATTCTTTACAGGATCTAGTAATCCAGGGGCATCAGGGAAGGGGGAAGGAAAGGATGTGTTGTGACATCACAGTGCAAACTTTCACCCTGTTTGAACTTGCATTGTATTCCATGGGAATTTGTAATGTGCGAGACTGAGATGCAGTCTCATTTTGTCAGTTTGCATCACTGTTTATAGTGGGTGCTTCTAAAGGCCATGTTATTTCATGCTGGAGAACAGCAATAGCACTTGGATTCATATACCTCTTTACAGTGCTTTACAGCCCTCTCTAAGCTGTTAACAGAGTGAGCATTTTACCCACTTCAGAAGGGATGCAAGGCTGAGTCAACCTTGAGCCTGGTGAGATTCGAACTGCCAAATTGTAGGCAGGCAGCAGGCAGCAGAAGTAGCCTGCAGTATTGCACTCTAACCACTGCGCTGCCAATGCTCTTTCTCAGAAAGAAAACAAGATTTTATGAGTGGAATAGTGTTCTGTATGTAAAGTGGATGACTCCAAATCTACAAACCTGATTGGCTAAGAAAAAGAACACTGGATTGGTTCACTAGGAACCAATCCAAAGAGCTGCCAAAAAGGCGGCAAATCCAAAAAACTGCCATTGGCTGCAAGCAGGCAAGCCAGCCTGTATAAAAGGCTGGCCCCGGCTTCAGCCAGGCGTTCCGTTTTACTGACTAGTTATAATAAAAGTATTTGTTGTTGGAACCCGGTCTACCTCGTGTGTTTTCCGAACAAAACACTGGCGACGAAGGTGGGATCGTCCTGAACAGAGAAACCTGCACGTGGTGATAAGAAGTCCAGATTACGACCAAGATGTCTGGAAACAACGCACCGCCCGCACCCTTCAATCCCAACGAAGAGGATTGGGATTCCTATGCTGATCGCTTCCAAATGTACTTGGAGAGCAATGAAATGGAAGGCATTTCCGAGCAACGCAAGAGAGCCGTGTTCCTGACGCACTGCGGGCCAACAGTGTTTAAAATGGCAAAAGCCCTCGCGAAGCCCCGGGACGTTAAACAATTAACATGGACAGAGTTGCAGAGACTCCTCAAAGCACACTACGCTCCGATGGTGTCTAACTTAATAAAGCGACACGAATTTTACCGCAGAGACCAGAGAGAGGGAGAAACCGTCGCCGATTTCATCGCTGCCCTCAGACAAATAGGGGGTGAGTGTGAATTCTTAAACATAGACGAGGCAATGAGAGATTGCGTGGTGTTAGGCCTGAGAGACTCGACCGCACAGAGTAAAATGCTCAACAAGCCCAACATCACCGTTACCGAAGCCATCGCGGAAGCTACAGCCGCTGAAGCCGCGAAAAAATCTGCAGTAGCCCTTAAAAAGATGAACACGCACAGCGATGAAACACCAGCCAAAGATAGAAAGCATCCTGCCACCACGACCCACTACGAAGAGTCGGGCGAAAAAAATGAATCGAGCGAAGAGGACGACGAGGTCCACCGCTTGCTCACGAACAAAAAAGAGCGCGAAAGGAGAAATTGGCGGGAATGCGCTGGCTGCGGAGGAAACCATCCACGAGCCGAATGCAGATTTCTCGATGCTATCTGCCGACATTGCAAAAAACGAGGACACATCGAGAAGGTCTGCAGAAACAAAAAATTCTACAGCCCGACGAGACGCAGAAATTCCCCAACACGAGCCGAGCCTAAACGAGCCAAAAGAAAATGGCAACAAGAGAAGCGAGCCAATACACACCAAACTGTCATTATTCAGAGCTCCCAGACGGAAAGTGGGAGAAAAATTAAAATCATCGTGGAAATCGAGGGAAAACACTGCAAGATGGAAGTGGACTCGGGGTCCTTCCTCTCCATGATATCGTGGGACACAATTAAACAGTTAGTCCCAGGTATCAAAACCAAAGAATTGAAGAAGCAGCACCTAACCCTCAAGGACTATCAGGAAAACCAAATCCCTGTGATTGGCATGGGACATTTCCGAGTTGCCTACAAAAATCACATCAAGGTGCTTCCACTGACCATAGTCAACCAAGACAGACCAAGCCTCCTGGGCATCGAGTGGTTCGCGCCATTGGGCATCGGGATGACCGGGGTCGATCGAGTGACTACAACCGGCTGGGAAGACGACCTCATCCGAGAATTCCAGGACGTTTTTGACGGCTCACTGGGCAAGTACCGGGGAAACCCCATTTCTTTCAATTTAAACCCCCAAATAGCCCCACGAAGAATAAAAGCCAGGCGAGTTCCTTTTGCACTAAAGGCAAAAATAGAGGAACAGCTGGACAAATTAGTAGCCCAAGGGGTGTTAGAACCTGTGGACCATGCCAAGTGGGAAACGCCTATCGTCACACCCATTAAACCTGACAGGTCCATCAGAATCTGTGGTGACTATAAGGCTACCCTGAACCACGCATTACAACCAAGCACATACCCGGTGCCAGTAGTCCAGCATTTGCTGCATTCCCTGGGAAATGGCAAAGTTTTCGCCAAACTCGACTTGGCACAAGCCTATCAACAACTCCCAGTGGACCCAGAAACAGCAGAAGCGCAGACTATAGTCACCCATAAGGGCGCATTCAAATGCCACCGGCTCCAATTTGGAGTAAGCGTAGCCCCTGGCGTCTTCCAGAGTCTGATGGAACGCCTTCTAAATGGCATACAAGGAGTCGTTCCCTGTTTCGACGACGTCCTAATCTCGGCCAGAGATGAAACACAATTGAGGAACAGACTGAAAAAGGTTCTGACTAAGTTTAGGGAATCTGGCCTCAAGGTTAAAAGAGAAAAGTGCTGTCTAGTTAAGAACAGCGTCGAATTCCTGGGCTACTCAATAGACGGAGAGGGTATCCACCCCACAGATAAAAAAGTTAAGGCGATAAATGACGCTCCTGAACCAAGAAATAAAACAGAACTACAAGCATTCTTAGGATTAATTAATTTTTATAATGTGTTCCTGCCAAACAAAGCCACTATAGCAGAACCGTTACACCGTCTGCTAGACAAAAAGGCAACTTGGACTTGGGGTTACAAAGAAAAAAAAGCCTTCCAAAATATTAAAAGATTGCTAACATCAACAAACGTTCTCATCCAATTTAGCGACACTCTGCCATTAACAGTGACCTGCGACGCTTCACCATATGGAGTAGGTGCCATCCTGAGCCACCAACTACCGGATGGCAGAGAAGCACCCGTCGCATATTATTCTAGGACTCTATCAAAAACCGAGCGGAATTATAGCCAATTGGACAGGGAAGCTCTAGCAATTGTCGCTGGAGTAAAACGATTCCACGAATATTTATATGGGAGGACTTTTCGAATCATAACGGATCACAAACCGTTAATGGGGATTTTGGCAGGAAACAAGCCAACACCTAATATACTGTCCCCAAGAATGACGAGATGGTCAGAGTTCCTGGCAGCTTATTCCTACACTCTGACACACCGGCCAGGGAAACAAATTTCCCATGCGGACGCGTTGAGCAGAGCGCCCTTACCAGCAACTGACGCAGACCCGGCACCAGCGATGACAACGCTACAAATCGAGACTTGCCCCGATCTACCCATATCGGCGTATGATGTCCCCAGAGCCACCGCGAAAGACTCATTAACTGCCCGCGTTCTTAGCTGGGTAGGTAAAGGCTGGCCGGAGAATCAAAAAACTGAAAACTTTAAACCTTTCCGGTCCAGACAGACTGAACTTTCTATCCAAAAGGGGTGTTTGTTGTGGGGTGATCGGGTAGTAATCCCTGCTAAATTACAGCCCAGGGTACTTAAGCTGTTACATGAAGGGCACCCGGGAATGGTTAAGATGAAAAGCTTTGCCAGAAGTTATGTGTGGTGGCCGGGTATTGATAAGGATATAGAGTATTGGGTAAGCTCATGCCACAAATGCCAGGCAATTAGACCATCCCCACCAAAGGCACCCGTTAAGGACTGGGAAACCCCTCGAGGACCGTGGTCAAGAATACACATTGACTTCGCGGGTCCTACCAAGGGGCATACCTTTCTGATTGTCGTTGATGCCTATTCAAATTGGCTTGAAGTAAAAATTATGCCATCAACGACAACAGAAGCTGTAATAAAGAAACTAGACAGCCTGTTTGCCACCCATGGCATACCGGACATTCTCGTCTCAGATAACGGGCCACAGCTAACCAGCATACCATTTGAGCAATACCTAGCCTCCCTAGGTATAAGACATGCACTAACCGCGCCGGCTCACCCGGCTGCGAACGGCAGGGCTGAGAGAATGGTCCGGTTTACCAAAGAAGGGTTGGAACGAATGGACGCTGGAGATATCCAACAAAAAGTAAACCGTTTGCTCACACTCCAGCACATAACGCCCAGTACTATAACAAATAAATCACCAGCAGAACTACTCATGGGGCGAAAATTAAGATCTCACCTGGATAGGTTACACCCAAATTTTACCCCAGAAAACCCCCCTGACTCCTCAACACGGTTCAGACAATTCGAAACAGACGATTTGGTATACGCAAAAAACTTCACCGGGGACCCGGTATGGCTACCAGGGCAAATTATCCAAATTACAGGCCCCAAATCCTACCGAGTAAAATTAGACGATGGCAGGGAATGGAAGCAGCACATAGACCAGCTTCGATCTCGAATTATAGAAAGAACCACAGACTTACAAACATTCACAAAAAAAACCGGCGAAATGCAAACCAAGGTGGGGGGGGAAAGGCGAGAAACAAATAAAGAACTGTTTAAAACTAAACCTAACATTCAAATAAATAAACCTAACATTCAATACGAACAAAAAGAGCCAACAAAAGACTCACCGTTTGAAGAGACCCGCGGAAAGAGACCATCGGAAGGGGCCAGCCAAGCCAGCTCGACCTGCCCCGAGGAAACGGGAGGGAGCGCCAAAACCGCCGGCCTAAGAAACTCAGGCGGCGGTAAAATGGCTGACTCACCCTTCCAGACGGTTCCAGGGAGAAGGACGGACGACACAGCAGCCCCATCCGAACCGGTCGAAGTCTTCACTGAAAATGAACCACGCAGGTCAAGTCGAGTCCGGAAAAGCCCCGCCTACCTGCGAGACTACGTCACCACGTAGGACTGAACTAAGGGGGGAGGGGTGTTATGTATGTAAAGTGGATGACTCCAAATCTACAAACCTGATTGGCTAAGAAAAAGAACACTGGATTGGTTCACTAGGAACCAATCCAAAGAGCTGCCAAAAAGGCGGCAAATCCAAATAACTGCCATTGGCTGCAAGCAGGCAAGCCAGCCTGTATAAAAGGCTGGCCCCGGCTTCAGCCAGGCGTTCCGTTTTACTGACTAGTTATAATAAAAGTATTTGTTGTTTGAACCCGGTCTACCTCGTGTGTTTTCCGAACAAAACAAATAGCTTTTGCTATCTACCTTTATGTCTAAGAGTGAGAATAAGAATTGGTAATTTTTAATGTTTGGGTCTCTTGTATATCGAGGTAGCAGCCAGTTTTTCAAGAGGCAACTGAACTTTCTTGTCTTTCTTTGAAGATGTTTCATTTCTCATCCAAGAAGTTTCTTCGGCTCCGACTGGATGGTGGGGAATGGGAGGATTTATACTCCTTGCAGACAGCGGGTCATTTGCATTCTTTTTATAGAGTCATTAAGGCCACTTGGAATTTTATCTGTGCCATCAGGGTCACCTGAGTGGTGCAAGTAGACGTGGAGCCTTCTTGGTACTGTTGAAATGAGTGTGTGGTAGACTGGAGATAGATGATATTGTATCCCTCCCCTTCTGTTGAGAGGGGGCTGTTCAATTTTGACATACAGGGACTCTTTGACCCCTCTTTCAAACCAGCGGCCTTCTTTGTCCAAAATGTAGACTTTGCTATCTTCAGAAGAGTGGTGTTTTTCTTTTAAAAGCAGATGGACTTCTGATGGGCTGTTGTTCTTTTAGAGTTTTAGAATTCCTCAACCTCAACAACTTTAAGATGTGTAGGCTTCAATTCCCAGAATTCCCTAACCACCATGGCTGGCTGGAGAATTATGAGAGTTTGAAGTCCATACATGGCTGACTAGAGAATTATGAGAGTTTGAAGTCCATACATGGCTGACTAGAGAATTATGAGAGTTTGAAGTCCATACATGGCTGACTAGAGAATTGTGTGAGTTGAAGTCCACACATAGGTGGCTGGAGAAATGTAGGAGTTGAAATCCACACATCTTTGAGAAACACTGTTTTAGACTCTCTCTGACAAGGTGGCAGATCCCTGGCAGGTCCCATAGAGATCTAGACATTCTAGACATTCAAGATGTTTAGACATTCAAACTATCTCGTTGGAAACATGTCACCAATCTAAAATTACTTTTACTACCATTTGTTCTCAGTAACATGCTATGCAGGCTCGCCTATGAAGCTGCTACAAGGCCCAGATTTTTGTGAGCATCACTTTTTCTTCCTGTTGATTGACTCTCCAAGGCTTGCACCACAAGGCCCGGCAGTACCAATTAACATCAGAATGGAAGATTTAGTCTCCGATCATCTTGAAATGGACTTCCCTAGTAAACATTCACGCCCTCGTACCTTAGCATCTAAATTATCACAGTCAGGCAACTATGCAGGTGACGTAACCTTTTGGTTGCTGGAATTCTTCTCAGGAATTCTGGAGGTTCTTTCTCCATCAGGCTGGGGACATCATAAAGGCCACTGCACACACACACACGTCTGCGCACACTTCAAATCTCAACAAACAAATGCTCTGTCTTACATATTGGCAAAAAAAATAATAATCAGAAAATAAAATACAAGCTGAATAGTCAAGACCATGTTGATGATCCAAACTCTGTAAAGGACCTTGGAGTACTCATCTCTAATGATCTAAGTGCTTGAACGCACTGTAATTACAAAGCCAAAAAGGCATTAAGAGTTGTTAACTTCATCCTGAGTAGCTTTTTCTCTGGTAATATCACACTACTAACTAGAGCATACAAAACATTTGCTAGATCAATACTCGAAAACAGCTCATCAGTCTGGAACTCACATTACGTATCTGATATTAACATAGTTGAGAAAGTCCAGAAATATTTCACAAGAAGAATTCTCCATTCCTCTACTCGTTGTAGAATACCTTATGCCACCAGACTTGAAATTCTAGACCGAGACAACCTAGAACTACACCGCCTTCGGTCCAATCTAAGTATAGTATATAAAGTTATACATTACAACGTCCTACCTGTCAATGAATACTTCACTTTCAACCATAACAATACAAGAGCACACAATAGATACAAACTCAAGGTAAACCACACCAAATTTGATTGCAGGAAATACGACTTTTTTCTTATATGTATCCATTTCATGTATTCATAACTATGTTTATGCTTATACCTATTATCTTGTAAGCGATTGACAAATCAAATAAATCAAATCAAATCAATCACCCTCTAATCCAGGGGTGGGGAATTACGGCTCTTTTACAATCTGTGAATGTCAATTTTATGCTGGCTCAGGAATTTTGGGAGTTGATGTTCACAAAAGGGCCGTAATTCCACATCCTTGCTCTAGTTCTTCTCTTTCCTTTCCTTCTCCTCTAATATTCTTTTCAATAAAAAGGCACAAAAGCCCTCAAGCTCTCTTCCTATGATTGCCTCACACTTCCACATTATTTTCTTGGCAACAACTCAGAAGTGGATTGAATCTGAATGTCTCTGTCTGCATGTGCAGATCTATGTGCCTTCAACTCAATGTTTGGTTACTGCCTCAATTAGTCCCTGCAGGGTTTTTTTATTTTTTGGGGGGGCAATATTTCAGTAGTAGTTTGGCATTGCCTGCTTCCCAGGGCTGTAAAAGAGGGACTGACCCAAAGTCACCCAAAAAACAGAGTCGGAAGAGACCCTGGAGATCTTCTAGTCTAGCTGGCTTCATGTCTCAGGCAAGGGCTAGAACTCAGAGCCTCCCCATTTCTACCCTGATGCTTTAACCACTGTACCAAATTGGCTTTCTGTCTGAAATAGATCGCAGTACTTAAGCAGCTAAGTTTGGTTTTGCAACCCAACAGGAGAGACACAGACTTCAGAGCAGAGGTGGTATTCAGCAGGTTCTAACCAGTTCTGGAGAACCAATAGTGGAAATTTTGAGTAGTTCAAAGAAGCAGCAAATACCACCTCTGACTGGAGATTTTACAATATCCTTCCTCCTGCCACGCCCACCAAGCCACGTCCACAGAACCGGTGGTAAAAAAAATTTGAATCCCACCACTGCTTCAGAGGGTAATTAGGACTGCAGAAAAAACAATTACTACTCACCTCCCTTCCATCGAGGACCTGTATGCTGCACGAGTCAAAAAGAGGGCTGTGAAAACATTTACAGACTCCTCACATCCCAGACACAAACTGTTTCAACTCCTTCTCTCAAAACGATGCTATAGAGCACTGCACACCAGAACAATTGGACACAAGAACAGTTTTTTCCCGAAAGCCATCACTCTGCTAAACAAATAATTCCCTCAACTCTGTTCAACTATTTACAAAGTCTGCAATACTATTACTATTAATCTTCTCATCACTCCTTATCACCCACTTGTGACTCTATGACTGTAACTTTGTCACTTGTATCCTTATGATTTATATTGACTATTTCCTAGTATGATTTGATTGCTTATTGTACCCTATGACTATTATTAAGTGTTGTACCTTATGATTCTTGACTCTTGACAAATGTATCTTTTCTTTTATATATACTGAGAGTATTTGCACCAAGACAAATTCCTTGTGTGTCCAATCACACTTGGCCAATAAAGAATTCTATCTGTTCTATCATAGTGTTAGGAAGCAAAGTTTTCATTTGTAGAAAAATTTGATAGGAAAATTAATTGCAAGAAAGGGTTTTTTAAAACATTGGAGGATTGCTATAGTTTATAATACTATATATCTCTATATATGTGCATCACAATCTTGTTTCATATCTACAACAGAGCAGCAGAAAAAAAAATCAGGATTATATATCTCCATAGCTCCACCAGTAGCCGAGTTGTTGAAGAAAATGTTGATTATCATATGGCAGACTATATTTATTAAAAGTGGAATTGATAAAGGATGTGTTTTTAATGTATCATAATTGTAGTGTGGAAGCAGATGTTCTGATTGATAAAAAATAAAAATACAAGTTTTGCAAAGTTTACTTTTCTGCCATGAGGAAAGAAGCAGTTTGGAAAGTTGTTGGGTGAGCTGCTGATGAATCCATCAGCTGCATTCATCTTCTCTACGAAGGCAGAATAAGTCGCTAATTCAGAAGCAGAATAATTTCAAGGCAACCTTAGGTAGTTCTCAATGTACAACCACAACTGTGCCCTAAATTTCTGTGGCTAAGTTGTTAAGTGAGTTTTGCCACATTTTATGATCTTTCTTGCCACAACTGTGAAATGAATCACTGCAGTTGTTGAGTTAGTCACACAGTTGTTAGGCTTCCCCATTGACTTTGCTTGACAGAAGGTTGCAGAAACTGATCACGTGATCCCCAGGACATTGCAACCATCATAAATATGAACCAGTTGCCAAGTGTCCGAATTTGGATCACATGACCTGCTGCAATGGTCTTAAGTGTGAAAAATAGTCATAAGTCATTCTTTTCAGTCCAGTTGTAACTTCAAATGATCACTAAATGAACTGCTGTAAATTGATAACTACCTGTATTCTATTTTTCTCATTATATAAATGTATCCCTTTTCTAATTCAGTTAATTTCAGGGCAATGTCTAGTAATATCCAGGTACCCCTGTAACCAACTTATTTTCCTCACCACTTATCCAGATAGACTGGATTATTGTACGAAGGCTAAGAAATCAAACAGTGGCATAGTGGTCAGAGTGCAGTACTGCAGGCTACTTCTGCTGATTTGCCGGCTGCCTGCAATTTGTCAGTTCGAATCTCACCAGCCTCAAGGTTGCCTCAGCCTTCCATCCTTCCGAGGTCAGTAAAAATAAGAACTCAGACTGTCGGGGGCAATAGGCTGACTTTGTAAACAGCTTAAGAGAGGGCTGTAAAAGCAATGTGAAACAGTATATAAGTCTAAGTGCTAGTGCTATTGCTAAAGCCCCTGTCCCACTGCACCAACGGATGCAAAGAGGATGTAAAACGTTAAAAAAAGCTTGCCATCCGTTGGAAAACACGATGCATCCGTTGTGTACTCACTGCATACGTGTTTCATACGCTCTATCTGTTGAGTATCCGTCCACTGAGATTTCATCCGCGCAAGAAGTTTTGAGCTGCACAAAACTTTTTGAACGGATGAACTTTCCGCCACGTACAATGTACATCTGCGACATATACGGGAAACAAACCTTCTATGTCCATTATCATCCGTTAAACGTCCGCTGTATCCTCTCTGCATCCTCTGGCCATCCCCTCAACTCACATCCGCTACAGCTGAAAATGGAAAGAGGGAGGAAACGAAAGGTACACGGAACGTCCACATAGCGTTAGTAGCACGGAAATAGAAAGGATGTAAGCGGATGCATCTCGTATATAAAGGATTAAAACGGACAAAACGTTTGCATCTAGGATGTATCTCAGATATTTAGGATGTCTGGAGTATGTCTAGAGTATGTAGAAGGACACCTAGCGGACTACCGATATTTCCTATAAAAAGGGGGAGAAAATCACCTGGATCTCAGTATGAGTCCAGCAGCCGTGGTGTATAGACCTCTTCACCCTTGGTCTTGGTCTTCCACATCATCCATTGTTCTCCACCATGGATCATGACACAGTCCGTATGATAGCTACGCTCATTCATCACCAGAACCAAACCCTGTTCAGACTGTTTCACCTTTTATATACAAGGAGAAGAAGGAGATGTCCAAGAGCTGTGTGGGTCCGAGGATGGATCGTGAGAAGAATGAGTTTGGACTGTATGACCAGTTGATGGTGAGGCTGAGGAATGAAGACCCTCGTGCATTCCATCACTTCATGAGGAGGCCACCAGCCATGTTTGACGAACTTGTAGAGCGTCTGAGACCCAGGTTGACCAAGCAGAGCACCAACTTCCGTCCCAGCCTGGACCCTGGACTGAAGGTGGCACTGACTCTGCACCACCTGGCCTCTGGAACCACATACAAAAACATGCAGTATGCGTGGAGGGTGCCACACAACACCATCAGCAAAGTGGTCAGAGAAGTGGTGCAGGCCATCATCGAAGAATACGTGGAGGAGCTCCTCAAGTGCCCCACCACTGAACAAGGCTGGAGGAAACTTGCAGAAGAGTGGTATCAGAGGTGGAACTTTCCCCACACCGTTGGAGCCATAGATGGGAAGCACATGGCCTGCAAAGCTCCAGCCAACTCAGGGTCCACTTATTTCAACTACAAGGGCTTCTTCAGTATCATCCTCTTTGCCATGGTTGATGCTGACTACAAGTTCATGTACATCGATGCTTCAGGCAACGGGTCAGCTTCAGATAGCCAGGTATACAATGCCAGTGACCTCAAGGATGGGCTGGACCGCAACCTCATCATGGGTTTTCCAGATCCAGACCCCCTACCCAATGACACACAAGATGTGCCCTACTTCATCGTTGGTGATGACGCGTTCTCCCTCAGAACCTACCTCATGAAGCCCTACACTTCAAGATACCTCACCCGTGAAGAGAGGATCTTCAACTACAAGCTGTCCAGGGCAAGGCGGGTGGTGGAGAATGGCTTTGGCATCCTGGCCAGCAGGTTCCAGATACTTCTCACCACCATGCAGCATCACCCAGAGACCGTGAGGAGCATGGTGTAGCTTGCCATACCAGGTGTGCATGTGCTTCCAACATCCCAGGAGTACATCTGCAGTGTAGCCCAGACTCTCTGCCTTGTCTCTCCAAGCTGCCTGTTTCTTCTTGGTGTCACGATAGAGTCTATGGCCCTTTCTCCACAGGTACTCGTTCTCCCTCAGCCATTCCAGCACCTCATCCTCATGCTCCTTGGAAACGGTGGACTGTTTCCTCTCTCCCTTCTCCTTCCCTTGCCTCTTCCTCCCTCTGGCAGGGGCTTCAGCAGGTCCTTCAGGAGCTTGAACAGCAAGGCCTTCAGCAGCAGGGCTTTGAGGGCCTTGGGGCTGGTTCCCCACAGCAGCAGTAGCAGCAGCAGCAGTAGCAGTAGCAGTAGCAGCAGCAGCAGCAGCACCAGGAGCACCAGCAGTAGCAGCAGCAGCAGCACCAGCAGCAGCACCAGCAGCAGCACCAGCAGCAGCACCAGCAGCATCAACAGCTTCAGAGTCAGTGCCAGGGGGTGGGATGCTGGTTCTGTCCTTCTTGCCAGGGCTGGCACGAGTAGGCACCGGCTTCCTCTTCTTCCCTGACTGACGAACCATGGTGTTCTTTGAAGATGTATGTGACAGCACGTCTTTCCTCTGAATGCTGACTGCGTGCGAGCTGCATCCTTTTATATCCGCGGAGCTGACGCAATTCATGCTCCCCGCATGCGCAGTGAACGCTTTGCATCCGATATACATCCGCTCGGCATCCGCTTTGTTTCCTCTAGGCATCCGTGATGCATCCGCGTCATCCGCTACGCATCCGCCCCTTCTGCTATGCGTCCACTTCGCAATTCTCCCCCGGAAGCCCTTCGGATGTGTCATCCGCTTCCATCCGCTTCCATCTGCTAGGCTTCCTATGAACATCCATTTAACATCCTTGCTACGTACTACCCCCGTCCGTTCTTTTCCGTTCTGTTTATGCAAATTTTTGCCACTTTTTGGAGTGGATGACAATGGATGGAGCCACCCCCGAAAGTTTGCTTGTCCGCTGTGTCCTTTATGCATACGTTTTGTGTCCGTCGGCCAGTGGGACCTAGCCTTAAACCTTGGAGGATTATGTTAACATACAGATCCCGAACCACCAGTCCTGAACTGGAACAGGTCCATGGTATGCCAGAAACCAGGCCGTGTAAACAAGAGAACGCCCATCCATGGGAATGCACGCAAAACCACTCCCCCTCCAGTCTGCAGAAAAACATCTTTCCACCGAATCGTTCCCTGATGCTCAAAAGGTTGGCGGTCACTCAGTGGTGGGTTTCAAAAAGTTTTCCTACCAGTTCGGTGTAAGTGTGCTCTTTGTGTGCGCACAGCATTTGCAACTCACCTTTTGCTGCAAGCCCTGTGTGTAAAACAGCTGATGTGCAGCAATCGGCTGTGCCGCGCGAAGCAACTGAGGTTGAAAAGCAGGAAACAAAGGTCAGTATAGAGCTGGGGCAGTGGGAGGGCCTAGCAGCTGATTGTTGGATCTACTGGTTTGGCCAAACTGGGCTGAACTGGTAGAATACCACAACTGGGACAACTGAATTAGCATATGTTGGGTGTGAAAGATCAGGACCACATGTGAACTTCCAGTTAAACTGATTTATTACTAATCATGCTTAGGCACTGCAATCTACCTAACTAATGGTTAGCACTCTCTTGGCATTAGGTAAGAGTCAACAAAACTGAAGAGAAGTTGGACATAATCTGTTTGTAGTTACATAGAGATTCCAGGCTGATTCCTCTTTTGACTCTGCCCCAGGCTCTGTTACTCCTACAAGTCAAGAGTTGAGAGTTGGCAATAGCCTTTGTCTTTACCAAATCCACTTCTAAGTAGAACATGTGCAGTTGGGAGATAATCAGGAACCTGAATCACTTGCCTGTGGCTGGTGGACTGAAAGATCTCCAGAACAACAGTCTTATTCCTTCCACCAAGTTTTACACCACATAAAGGCATGCCCAAGATTTGACAATGAAAACTTAATTGCAGTTGCATGTAATGGGTTCTGATGTGGAAAGTACAATGTGACTGGGCAGCACCTTCGGACATGGCAACAGAGGAATGGAATTGGCAATACGACCAACAAATGACATGCCTGAAATTTTCTTTAGGAAGTTCCATGTGGTCCCTGTGATGACTGGGGACGTGGCACATAGGCAACACAGTCATATAAGCAAGGAGAGTCCCTTTATTATCTCCAACTTTGCCCCCAATGTCCAGGTGACCTTTGGCTGGAGAAAAATTCTCCCAGGAACAGCCTTTAAGGAGGAAATTCAGTCTGAAAACAAAGTACATACAAACTGTAACTAAAAATCCAAACAAACCACGCTGCAGTAATTAACTTGACAGGACAGAAGAAGGAATTGCAGACTTGAAAACACAGCAAAACACACAAAGTTGAGAAGATGCCAAAAACACAGATAAGCCTCAATTTGCTCCCAACAACTTGCTATGCGCAGCTTCTCTTTTTAAACACTGTGTTCCCAGCTGCACCTAATGAAGGGAATCAGGGGCCTTTCCTCCCCCGTAAGCCCCACAACTCACATTACTCCCTTCTCTGTTCCTCCGTGCATGCCCTAGGATGAAGAGGGGGTGGGCCTGGGTCTTCCTCTGAATTTCCTCTGCCTTGCTGTACTTCTCCCCTGCTCTGCCCACCTGGTCTTTGCCCTTCCCCAGTTTCTTCCACAGCCAAAGGAACCACACTCCCACTCTCTGTCAGCTGCTTGGCCTCCCCCTCCAAATCAGATTCTGATAAGGACATGATAGTCCCTTTCAATCCATAAGTCACTGAATCTAAGGATCAAAGAGAGCCAGTAGGCAAACAAATCAACCAGAGTTCTCATTTAAGGTACAAATGATGAGGTTTAGATTGTCCTCCCACACGATGAGAAGCTCCAGGTCTCTGGAAAATACTCTGATGCAAAGAAGAATGGATTGAACAACAATAAGGGAACAGTCGGGATGGAATCAAGTTATGGCAAATGGGATGGCAATGTGTGCACCATTGGAAGACCTGGTTAGGGACAGATCCTCAGGAGAAAAATCAATGCAGTGGTCCCTAAGAGTCAACACCAACTCAATGGCAGATAGTAAATCTTGAACAAGATAAAGTGACAGAATAACAGAGTTGGAAGGGTCCTCAGAGGCCTTCTAGTCCAATCCGCTACTCAAGCAGGAGACCCATTACCATTTCAGACAAATGCTTGTCCAATCTCTTCTTTAAAATCTCCAGTGACAAAGCACTCATATCTTCACAGTAGGTATAAAGTGACAATAGACATGAAGTGATGGGAAAAAAAATTATGTAATGAGTAGGTTTTTCCTCATTAATTCTGTTGGTGGGAAGACCCAAGTAAGCCCTGGCTCAGGTAATCAGTTAGCCCTTGTAATTAATGGTTGCCGAGCTGACAGTGTAATCAATCAATCCAGAATCATAAATCTAGGATTCCAAAGATTTGAATTTTTTTTTTATTCTAAAAGAGCCTGCAACTCAGTTGGGAGGATTTTTTTTTTAATTATTGTGTTCTGACCCAGAACCATTTTAATCCATGCTGGTTGTGAGCGTTGCTGAGTCATTTGCGTGGGCAAAACATACTGCAATTTATTGCTGAGTCATTCGGAAGAATAACTGATCCGTTCAGTGATTTGACTCATTTCAGAAAATAAAATGTTCTGTTCTGAATTAGAGAGAAAGGAAACCATAAGAAAAACTGCCACTGTGTTTGTTGCAAAACCTACAGGGCAAAAACACTTGCTCATTGCAGTTTATTACCATGTATGTTTACATAAAATTCATACAAAAATGGCACCCACTTAGGAAGTTTGTAGATTTTTGTTTTGTTTTGTTTTGTTTTGTTTGAGAGAAGATTTTGTAAGGAGTTTTTTGTGAACTAGGAGGAATGAAAGATGTAGGCAGTGGGATTCAAATTTTTTTACTACCGGTTCTGGGTGAGTGGCTTGGTGGGCATGGCTCCATTCCCTCACCACTCCTGGGGGAATGTTACCACTGGTTCTCTGAACTCCTCAAAATTTCCACTACCAGTTCTCCAGAACTGGTCAGAACCTGCTGAATACCGCCTCTGGTCTATCGGTTTGTTTCCTTGGCTGTCCACGGTGTTATCAAGAGTCTTCTCCAACACTAAAGTTTCAAAGCCAGTGTGAGTTTATAGCTTGAACATTAAACTTTACTTCATGCTACTGCCCCATAGAACACCAATGCTCCATGGGGCAGGACAAAGTAAGCTATAAACTCACAAAGATGAATGTGTGGGTGAACCTATGGGCCAATCCCAAGATGCAGATAGATACCAATAATAAAGATATAATTAGCGATAAGAAGAAATAAGGGAAGGAGGTTCACCTTTCTTCTATTCTAAAGCATGCTTGTTATGCTAAGAAGGACTAAAGGCCCATATTTCAATACATCACCACAGCGGGTTTTATTGAGACAAAAGTCATGAAAATTAAACATGGTTTCAGCCTTGCAAGATTGCTCTCACCTTATCCGGACAGGAAGCACACCTAGAAAGACTAGCTTTATTGTAAGGTTACTGTTAAGAATTACCAAATATTTTATTTATTTATTTTTATTTGTCAATTGCTTACAAGATAATAGGTATGAGTAAAAACATAGTTATGAATATATGGATACATATAAGAAAAATAAAAAACAATATAAAAGAAACAATAGGACAGGGATGGTAGGCATGTTGGTGCGCTTCTGCATACCCGCTACAGACCACTTAGGAAAGGGGTGAGGTCAATAGTAGACAGTTGAAGGTTAAAGTTTTTTGGGTATGGGGAAAAAAACCACAGAGACAGGTAGAGTATTCCAGACATTGACCACTCTGTTGCTGAAGTCGTATTTCCTGCAATCAAGTTTGGTGCGATTAACCTTGAGTTTGTGTCTATTGTGTGCTCTTGTGTTGTTATGGTTGAAGCTGAAGTATTCATTGACAGGTAGGACATTGCAATGTATGATTTTATGATTTTATTTTTTTTTGACCCCTGAAAAAACGGCTAGGCTGTCTTTTCAGGGGTGACTTAATTTCTTCCCCCACCTAGAGTGGCCCACACACATATAGACCTAGAGTGTCTATATACACACCTAGAGTGGCCCATACCTTGCTGCTAGGCCGCTTCTATTGGCCAATGAAAGCTCCCCAAAGGCAGAGTCCCCAGCTACTTAAGGGCGAGGCGTGGCTGCCTATGTCCCCTTGCCTTTAGGCAGTCTGTTTCGGGCGATCGAAGCTCCCCAAATGCAGTCACCAGCCACTTCGATCGGCCGGTAGAAGCGGACTCAGGGCGAGTGCACACACACTCCCCTCGCTCCAAGGCCGCTTCTACCGGCTGATCGAAGAACCTGAAAAAAAAATTCTTTTTTTTTTCTTTTTTTATTATTATTACTATTTGGCTTCTTTTTCCCTACTATTTTTATTTGGAATTGCAATTGGTTATCTCACAATTGGATTAAGGTCTAGAAGAACCTGAAGATTTTGAACTGTTTGAAATGAGTAGGAAACTTACAGCTCCTGGTTCTTCAACTTCCGCTTCCTCCTCTCCACCATCTGGAGGACAACGTTCAATACAGACAATGTTAAGGCAGGAGAAAGAACAAGAAAAAGAAAAAGTGACCCTGCAGATGATTATGCAAGGAATTCAAAACATTCAAACAAGATCAGAGAATACTGAAAAGAGAATAGAGAACGTCAAAAAAGAACAGAGAAGATTAAACAAAGAAAAGGGAAAACCGATGAAAAAGTGGAGAACATCCAACAAATGATGATGAACTATGATGAGAGACTACTAAAAATAGAAGAAGATAAACAAAGAGATAAGAAGATTGGAGACATTGATAACAGATTAACTGTGGTTGAACAAGATAAAAGTGGTATGCTGCGATGGGAGATGGATAGATCAGAATTTTATCTTATATTCCAAAACATAGAGGAAGAAAATGGACAAAATCTAGCTGAGATAATGATAGAAATATTGGCTGAAGCTTTGGAAATAACTGAAGAGAAGATGATGGATGGAATAGATGAGGTCTATCGAGTTTTCACAAGATACACAATGAGAAATAGCCTACCAAGAGAAGTTTACATCAGATTTACAAAGAAAGCCATAAAAACACAAATATTGCAAGTGGCAAGAGAGAAAACATTGAAATATAAAGATAAGGAGATTGTGGTTTTGAAACAAGTACCCAGAAGAGTGAGAGAGATGAGAAGAGAACACCAATTCTTGACCAAATTGCTACTTAAAAAAGAGGTGAATTATAGATGGCTGATCCCAGAAGGTTTAATGTTCACATGGCAAGAACAGAGATACACAATTGACTCAATTGAGAAAGCTGAATCATTTTACACAGAATTTTTCAGAGGGAAAGAGGAAGAGGCAGAAAAAGAAATTTCACAAATTGAATTCCAAGAGGACTGCCAAATGACGACTGAAAAAGAAGAAGGTGCAGTAGGTGGAAAGGAGGAAGCCAAAGAACAACGTGAACCAAGATCCATGAGAGCTGCCAAACCTAATTATAAAATATAACCATGGAAGAGAAAAAATTGATTACAATTAATATAAATGGATTTAATTCAGCCATTAAAAGAAGGAAAATTTTCCATAAATTAGAGAAATTAAAATTTGATATAATCTGCCTACAAGAAGTACATATCAAAAAGCAATATGAACAATTGTTGATACAGCCAAAACTAGGGAAAATATTTGCCTCCTTGACACAATGCAAGAAAAGAGGAGTGGTTTTATATATTAAAGAGACCATTCCAGCGGAATTGATTTATACTGATGACGACGGAAGAATACTAATGGTGGAAATAATGGATAATAATATGAAAACACTCCTGATTGCAATCTATGCCCCAAATGACAAACCAGAAGAATTTTATAAAAAATTACATATGAAAATAATTGAACTGGACTATGCTAATATAGTTATGATGGGAGATTTTAATGGAATTGTAGACAAAAAACTGGACTATACAGCACAGAAAACAATAAAGCAAAACAGAAAGACTCTCCCTAAATCTTTCTTTAAAATGGTAGATGAAATACACTTAAAAGATACAAGGAGAGAAAGAAATGCTAAAACTAAACAATACACTTTCTATTCAAATAAACATTTATCATGGTCCAGAATAGATATGATATGGATGTCAACAGAATTGTTAACTAATATTCAAGAAATAAATATTGAAACAAGTACTTGGGCAGATCATAATCCACTTACAATTAAATGGAAAGGAGAAAGAAGAAGATCTAGATGGACGTTAAATAATACTATTTTAAAGGAAAAAGACTTCATACAGTGGATAGAGGAAGAATTGGCTTTTTTTTCCAGAGAAAACAAAAAAGAAGATACATCAGTTCAGAATTTATGGGATACAATGAAGGCATATACCAGAGGCTTGGTAATAAACTATACAAGGAAAAGAAATACCATGAAAAGATTAGCCTCTAAGACATGAGAGGATGAGTATAAAGGACTTGAAAAAGAGCTACAGAAAATGCCACAGAAAAAGGACATCAAGTTAAAAATGGACATAACTAAACATAAAATAGGTCTAATAGAAAAAGAAGAACTAGCACAGAAAATTAGAGGTGCTAAACAGAACTACTTTGAAGATGCAAATAAACCAGGTAAATGGTTTTCGCATATAAATTGAGAAAAGAGAAAGAATCAAGGAAAATATTGCAATTAATAGATGACTGAGGTCAAGTTTGCTCTGGTAGTAAAGAGAAGAAGGAAATCATTCGAGAGTATTATGGGAAACTATACACACAAGAGAATATTGATGAGAAAAGAGTTAAACAGTATTTACAGAATGCTGATTTACCCCAGATACCTAAAGAGATTGAAACAATGTTAGAAAGCAATATAAAGATGATGGAGTTAACTGAAGCACTCAAGAAGCAAAATAACGGAAAGGCACCAGGCCCAGATGGACTTCTGGCAGAATTTTACAAAACATTACAAGAATCATTGAAATTTCCATTGCTAGAAGTTATAGATGAAGTTATGTTAAAGAAGAGGATACCTAAATCATAGTCAGAAGCTTTTATCACACTTGTTCCAAAAGAGGAGATCGATCCATTACAAATCAAGAACTATAGACCTATTTCCCTACTAAACGCAGATTATAAAATCTTTGTTTCAATATTGGCAGAAAGACTAAAAAAATACTGAAATAATTTTATACATCCTGATCAAAATGGATTTCTGTCAAAGAAACAAATTAAAGACAATATGAGAATAATCTTGGACACTTTGGAATACTATGAGGCACATCCTGAAAAACAAGTGGCTCTGATATTTCTCGATGCACAAAAGCATTTGATAATGTGAATTGGCGATTCATGTTGTTTCTGCTGGAACAGATGGGCTTTATGTTCTGTTCGCGGGAATGAGACTCAGAGATCAGCATAACTTCAGCTCTTTTATTTAGTTCTGAAAGTCTGTTCTAACCAGGAGCCGTGGCAGCTCTTTTTGTAGAGAGCTGCTTGCGGATAGTGTCCAATGACGGCTACTTGTTTTTCCTGCCACTTGAATTGGCCAGTCATAGCCCTGCTATGATTGGCCAATCAGCATTGAGAAAAGTAGCCAATCAGTGTTGCTTATTTGTTGTCCAATAGGAATAGCCTGTTTGAAGTATGTTAGTATGGAACACCCCTCCCCTCTTGGTACGGTCCTACCGTATGTAGTCATGTAAGTAGGCAGAGCTTCTAGGTTGCCTAGTTGACCTGCGCAGTTTAGTGGTGTCGTCGTCTTCAGCGGGTTCAGACAGGATTGCTGTTTCTCCTGTCCGTCTCTGTTGAACCTCCTGGAAGGTAGAGTCAGCCATGCCGCTCCCGCCCGGCCTACTCGGGCAGGTAGAGTCAGCCCGGATGCTCCTTTCCAACCAAGCATCCAGGTCTACTTGTGTTTCTTGTTCCTCGCCAAAGACTTCAGTGGGTAGGTCATTGTTTTTGTTTGCGTTTATTTGG
This sequence comes from Laticauda colubrina, assembly GCA_015471245.1. NCBI lineage: Eukaryota > Metazoa > Chordata > Lepidosauria > Squamata > Elapidae > Laticauda > Laticauda colubrina. The sequence goes on from BLBF01000066.1 coordinate 3,533,330, forward strand.
GAATGTTTTTTATTGTGATTATTTTGATTTTCTGCGGTTTCTTTTTCTATTGGGGAGGTTTCTTTTTCTACCGGAGGAGTTTATTTTTCTACCAGAGGGGTTTCTTTTCCTACAGGAGGGTTCCCCCCCCACTTATTTATTACTGAGGGGTCTCACCCCTCTCTGGTTGGTCTGTTGCTGGTTTTGTGTAATTGTTGTGATGTTGTTGGTGTGTGTGTGTGTTGTTCTTCATGTCTGAGTGTGTCGGTGGTGCGTTGTAGTGTGCATGACCGTAGTTGGTCAATATGTCTTTGCCAGGTTCGGCCGTCATCTGTTTCCATTCTGTAGGACCGTGGTCCAGTTATCTGTGTAATTGTTGCCGGTACCCACAACGGTTGGCCGGTGAGTTTTTTTGCATATACTAGTTGTCCTGCTTCGAATTTGCAATACTTGCTCAAGGAATTGGTTGGTTTTTCGGTGGCGTATGTTGGGTGTAATCTATCTAATTGTGGTCTTAGTTTTCTGCCCATCAGTAATTCTACTGGGGTTTTATTTGTAGTGGAGTTTGGTGTTATGTGTTGTATTGTGAGCATTTTTTCAATTCTTTCTTGCATGTCCCTGTGTCTAATTTATCTAATGTTTCCTTGGTATACTGGACCATGCGTTCCACCTACCATTCGTTGCCGGTCGACCCAGTGCTGTCAGTGCATGTCGTATGCCATTTTCTGCTAGGAATTTTTTGAAGGGTAGTACTGTAAATTGTGGGCCGTTGTCAGAGACGAGTACATCCAGTAACCCATGTGTAGTGAATAGCTTTCGCAGCTGTTTGATGACTGCTTCGGTGGTCGTAGAATGCATGATGCTTACTTCTAACCAATTGGAGTAAGCATCTACTATGATTAGGTATGTATGCCCTTTTGTTGGCCCCATGAAGTCTATATGTATTCATGACCAGGGACCCCTTGGTGTTTCCCAGTCCAAGACAGGGGCTGAAGGGGGTGCAGGGTGGGAGTTTTGACATTTCCCGCAAGTTTCTACCCATTTCCCAATATCTTTGTCCATCCCTGGCCACCATACATAGCTCCTGGCCAGGGTTTTCATTCGCACGATGCCCGGGTGGCCTTCGTGCAACATACACAATACCTGGTCTTATAATTTTTCTGGTATTATGACCCGATCACCCCAAAGTATATACCCTTTCAGTAATGACAGTTTGGTTTGTCTATTCTTATACGGTTTGAAAATAATGTCTGTCGTGTTTTCCGGCCACCCTTTTCCAAACCAGTTTAAAACTTGTAACAATGTCTTGTCTTTTGCAGTCATTCTGGCGATGTCGGCTGCGGTTATTGGTGGGTTTGTCAAAGTCTCGATTTGTAGGGTGGAAGTGGTTGGTGCCAGGTCAGTCTCTATGTCTGGTAAGGGGGCGTGGCTCAAAGCGTCGGCGTGCGAAATGTTTTTTCTGGGCCGATAGATTAGGCTATAGTTGTATGCCGCCAGAAATTCGGACCACCTTGTCATTCTCGGTGACAGTATGTTAGGGGTGGCTCTGTTTCCAGTGAGTATACCTAAAAGGGGTTTGTGATCGGTCACAAGGGTAAAAGTCCTACCGTAAAGGTATTCATGGAAACGTTTTACGCCGGATATAGCCGCCAATGCCTCTCTGTCCAACTGGTTATAGTTCCTTTCAGTTTTTGAGAGGGTCTTTGAGTAGAAGGCAATGGGGGCTTCTCTTCCATCCAGCAGGACATGGCTAAGCACGGCCCCAACACCAAACAGTGATGCATCGCAGGTAACTGTAAGCGGTAATGTCTCATTGTATTGCATCAATACCGTGTCAGAGGTGAGGAGGTCCTTTATCTTCTGGAACGCTGTCTCTTCACGTCGTCCCCAGGTCCAGACGGCTGATTTGTCTAAGAGTCTATGTAGAGGTTCCGTGGTAGTTGCCTTCTGTGGCAGAAAGATGTGGTAAAAGTTTATGAGTCCCAGAAAAGCTTGTAATTCAACCTTATTTTTTGGTCTAGGCACCTCTTTGATTGCCTTGATCTTTTTTTCTGTGGGGTGGATGCCCTCTTTATCAATTTGGTACCCCAGGAATTCAACTTTTGATGTGGCCAATTTACACTTTTCTTTTTTTACCTTGAGTCCGCTTTTTGGAACCTTTGCAGGACCTCTCTGAGGAGGGTTTCTAATTGTCTCTCATTGTTAGCTGAGACGAGCACGTCGTCAAAATATGGGACTACTCCTTTTATCCCTTGTAATAATCGCTCCATTAGGCTTTGGAAGACCCCAGGGGCTACGCTGACTCCGAATTGTAATCTTGTACATTTGAATGCTCCCCTATGGGTCACGATCGTTTGGGTCTCTGCTGTTTCAAGGTCTACTGGAAATTGTTGGTAGGCTTGGGCAAGGTTGAGCTTTGCAAAGACCTTGCCCCTTCCCAGGGAGTGTAGTAGGTGTTGTACTATTGGAACAGGATATGCACTTTGCTGTAGTGCATGGTTCAGGGTAGCCTTGTAGTCTCCACAAATTCTCACAGACCCATCTGGCTTAACTGGGGTCATGATTGGAGTCTCCCATTTAGCATGGTCAATTGGTTCCAGGATGCCTTGTTCTATAAGTTTGTTTAATTCTTCAACAATTTTGGGTTTTAGTGCGAAGGGGACTTGCCTCGCCTTCAGCCTAATTGGAGCTATGGTTGGGTCTAAATTGAATGAGATAGGGGACCCTCAGTACTTGCCTAACTTTCCGTCGAAGACGTCCTGGAACTCTCTCATCAGGTTCTCCTCCCAGTCTGCATCGGTGATGCGGTTAATGCCGGTCACTCCGATTCCTAGGGGTTCGAACCACTCGAGTCCCAATAGGATCGGTCGGTTCCGGTCTACAATGGTTAGCGACAATATTTCTTGGTGTTCTTTGAAGCTTATCTGGAAATGTCCAAGCCCGACTACCGGTATTCTGTTGCCTTGGTAGTCTTTTAAAATCAGTGCTTGTTGTTCTAATTCGGTTTTGCCGATGTGCGGTACTAGTCTTTTGATGGTATCCCAGGATACCATTGATAGGTACGATCCAGAATCGACCTCCATTTTGCATTCTTGCCCCTCGATTCTGACGGCCACATCTACCTTTCGGCCATTAGTCGCATTGGAATGGCCGATGGTGATGGTCTGATGCATTTCTTCTTTCCTGTAGCTCTTGATAGGCCGTTTCCCTTTGCCTTCGTGATTTTCTCAGTTCCACGTCGTCCTTTCTTTCTGTCTCAGGGGTGTATTGTCCCTTCTTCTGGGGCTGTAGCTTCTGCAGTTTCTGCATACATGTGCGATGTGGCCCCTCTGTTTGCAATACCGGCAAACGTCGTCTAAGAACTGGCACTCCAAACGGGGGTGGTCTCCTCTGCAGCCAGCACACTGGAACCCCAACTTACGACCATTTTTCATTCACTGCTCTCACTCAGCATGGAGCCTGTGGATTTCCTCTTCCTTGTCCTCATCGATTCCGGATGATCCGCTGTCTGTGAAACATGTAGCAGTCTTGTGTGTGCTTTCTACTTTCTTCTCAGTGCCCTAATTTGTTTCAGTTGATGTTTTTGGCGGGTTGGCGTTCATTTGCTGCATTTTTGCTGCTGATTTTTTGGTTGCTTCTGCTGCCGTGGCTTCAGCAATAGCCTCGGTAAGGGTGATCTTTGGTCGGGTCAGCAGTCAGCTTTGTAGGGTAAGGTCTCTCATTCCAAGTACCACGCGATCCCTCATGGCTTCATCCATGTTCAGGAATTTGCATGCTCCTCTGATGGCCCTGAGAGTGGCTACAAAATCTGCAATGCTCTCACCTTCCTTCTGGTCCCGTTTATAAAATTTGTGTCTCCTGATGAGGCTGGAGACAGTCAGTGCATAGTGAGCCCTCAGCAGCTTCTCCAGGTCCGGCCAGGCCATTTGCTTAACATTGTCTGGTTTTGCTAGTGCCTTGGCCATCTTAAACACTGTGGGCCCACAGTGTGTTAGGAATACAGCTCTTTTGCGACTGTCCGAGATTCCTTGCAGGTCGTTACTCTCCAAGAACATGAGGAATCTATCGATGTAGGATTCCTAGTCCTCTGCTGCTGGGTTGAAGGGTGCGGGTAGCGAGTTGGTTCCGGCCATTTCATTTGCTCGGTTCTCGATGCCACGTGCCTGACTGATCTCTTTCTCAGAATCCCATCTTCGTCGCCAGTGTTCTGTTCGCGGGAATGAGACTCAGAGATCAGCATAACTTCAGCTCTTTTATTTAGTTCTGAAAGTCTGTTCTAACCAGGAGCTGCGACAGCTCTTTTTATAGAGAGCTGCTCGTGGCTAGTGTCCAATGACGGCTACTTGTTTTTCCCGCCGCTTGAATTGCCAATCATAGCCCTGCTATGATTGGCCAATCAGCGTCGAGAAAAGTAGCCAATCAGCATCGGGCATTTGTTGTCCAATAGGAATAGCCTATTTGAAGTATGTTAATGTGGAACACTTTACTAAAAAAATTATTCAAGCAATAGAAGCTATAATATATCATGAGCAAACGGCAAAGGTTATGATAGAGGGAGACCTGCAGACTCTATTGATATGAGAAAAGGAACAAGACAAGGGTGCCCACTGTCACCTTTGTTGTTTGTGTCAACTTTGGAAGTGCTAAATAGAAATATTAGTATATAGAAAAGTATATAAAAGGAATGAAAATTAAAAAGGAAGAATTTAAGTTGCAAGCATTTGCAGATGACCTGGTTTTTATCTTAGAAGATTCACTAGAAACAGCACCAAAATTGATAGAAAAGATAGAGACATATGGTATGGTCGCTGGTTTGAAAATAAATAAAGACAAAGATCTTGACAACGAACATGCTTTCAAGACAAAAGGGAGAACTGGCAGACTTTTTGAAAATTCAGATTACGAATAAGATCAAGTACGTGGGGATATACTTGAGAGCAAGATGCAATACATTAAAAGAGAATAATTATATCAAACTTAAAAGCAGATAGCACTACATTTGGCGAAATGGGAAAATTTACAACTGTCATTAACAGGAAGAATATCAACAATCAAGATGAATATATTACCCAGAATTTTATATTTGTTTCAAACAATTCCAATTAGGCTTGGAAAATATTATTTTGAAGATTTGAATAAAATTGTGTTGAAATATATATGGCAAGGTAAGAAAGTGAGAATAAAGTTAAAACTTTTGCAAGATGCTAGAATAAGAGGAGGATTTGGTTTACCTAATTGAGAGTTGTATTACCAAGCTTCAAATTTGATGTGGGTTAAGGAATGGATAACATTAAGAAATACTAGATTGTTGACACTAGAAGGACATGATCTGTAGTTGGGTGGCATGCCTTCTTATGGTACAAAGGAACTAAGATACAGGGGTACTTTAGAATACATTATATACGGGAGTCTCTGTGGTTAAATTGGGAGAAGACTAAAAGACAATGTTATTTGAAAATTCCAGTCTGGCTATCGACTATTGAAGCATTTTCTTATCCTATAATATACAAAAAGGAACAAACAGTTAGATATGGTGAAATATTGAATGAAAAGGGTTGAACTTAAATCTGTACAAAAACTAGAGGGACAAGGTATAAAGATTAATTGGTTTTCATGTGTGAAAATACATTCAAGGTATGATAAAGATTCCAAAACAGAAGGTTTTTATGATAAACTGACTGACTTAGATAAGATTTTCACAGGTACTGATGAAAAGGTGATTAAAAAATTGTATGGATGTTTATTAGAAATTAAACTAGAAAAAGAACAAGTTAAAGAAAACTATGTTTGCCTGGGGAAAGAATTTGGATATGGGATTGACCTAGAAAAATGGCAAAAATTGTGGTCTCAAAATTATAAAATGACAATGTCAACAGCATATAAAGAAAATTTGTATAAGATGTTTTACAGGTGGCATTTTCCCCTGACAAGAATAGCAAGAATGTTCAAGAATAAATCCGAAAAACGTTGGAAATGTCATCAGACACCTGGCTCATATTACCATATGTGGTGGACTTGTGTGGATGCTAAAAAATACTGGACTAAAATCCACATGTGGTTGGAAAAACTGACAAAAAAACATATAGATTTGAAATCAGAGATATTTTTATTGGGAATTTTACCTGAAATATATAGTAAAGACTTGAAATACCTGATTGCAAATTTATTAACAACGGCTAGGATTGTATTTGCTAAAAACTGGAAGAATGAGAAAATACCATCACAGGAGGAAATCATGAAGAAAATATTGGAATGTGCTGAAATGAGTAGATTGACATTTGAAATGAGAGAACAAGATGATAAACAAATTTATAAAATTTGGGATCTATTCTATCAATGGTAAGACAATAAAATAGAGTAACAAATATGTAGAATTTTACAAAATACTAAAGATATAAAGATGTATTCTTTTCTTATTATATCTACAAAATGATTTTAGGATAGATTTGGGATGATAATATGAACTGTCACAAAACAAATTAAGTAAAATATGATTATTTCCTAAAGCATGAATGAATAAAAGTACAGTGAAAAGATTAATTAATAATGATATTAATGTATTTAATATTGGATTGAAAATACAAGATCATATACAATGTAATTGTAATTGAAGACTACGAAATGGAAGCACAAAAAATTTGCAAACCAACCGGCACACTGTATGTGCATATATGGAAGATGGCCTGATGTTTTTATGTTTTGTTTATTTATATTTAAATATATATATATATTTAGTACCCTAGACGTAATGGTTGACGAACATGGGAAAGCTTGTGTTTCTTCATTGGTGAACATCCTGAGAAGAAGTTTGCTGGTTGAGTTCCATGATGACAAACAAAGAAAAAATTATATTGGAGCCACATCACCTTCAGAAATTAGCAACTCTATACACAAAAACCTGGAGTAAGCAACATGTCATCCATAAGGCACTATATCTGTAAATGGTTCCAAAATGGTTCTCTGCTCCTATAGGACCATTTATCATAATAGAATAGAATAGAATTCTTTTATTGGCCAAGTGTGATTGGACACACAAGGAATTTGTCTTGATGCATAAGCTCTCAGTGTCCATAAAAAGAAAAAATACATTCATCAAGAATCATAAGGTACAAAATTTAATGATAGTCATAGGGTACAATAAGCAATCAAATCATCCTA